>OZ022264.1:137797575-138307575 GCA_963978885.1 Nemotelus pantherinus | reverse complement strand
AACAGTAGAAGACAAAACGAAAAGCACCATATTGCATTTTAAACGGAAAATCGCCAAATTTAAACGCACCGACATTCATTGAAATATCACTTGACGCACTTATGAAAACATTAGACACGAGTTTATAAATGAAAATGTTACTTCTTAACCACTTTGCAATAAAATTCGAAATCGGCACGCTCATTTCTTATCAATGAAAGACAATTCTATGTATTTACCGACTTATTTTCACGAAAACTAACAATAAATCTATCACATCAAAACACCATGGCGAACGGTAGCATTCGATTGTTGAACCGATTTCGCGAGCATCATGACGCTTGTTGTGTTTTGGTTTACACACAGATCACGAAACAAAGTAAAATTTCAATTTTTCGCACTTTCACTTCCTAATTTCACCGTTCTTTAACGTCCGCGGCAACTGAACTTACAAAATAAATACTCACCAGTGGAAGCCAACGTTTTCAGCTCCCTTTTCCCACGCTGAAACACAATTTTTCACAACACACTTCTTTCTACACGACACTCGAAACGATTTTGTGCAAAATATTTCGCCGACAAACTTTCGCGTCACGATTTTCACTTTCAAAACTTGCAACTAACGTCCGCCCGCACGATTTGTCGACAAAATTCTAGTGGCCATCTTTAAATGTCAAAGTAAAACCGGCAACATATGTTCGAAAAAGTACTGCCAGATTTGAAAATAGCTTGAGGGATGTTTTGGGAAATTATCGTATCGATTTCGGATTTTCTGTTAACAAATTTGATAGATTTATACATATAGATAGATTTATATATATATATATATATATATATATATATATATATATATATATATATATATATATATATATATATATATATATATATATATATATATATATATATATATATATATATATATACATGTAAATATATATATATATATATATATATATATATATATATATATATATATATATATATATATATATATATATATATATATAATATTTATACACGTGTGTATATATACATGTATATATATACATGTATCTATATACATGTAACATGTACATGTATATACATGTGTATATATACATGTATATATATATATGTATATATATATATATATATATATATATATATATATATATATATATATATATATATATATATATATATATATATATATATATATACATATATATATATATATATATATATATATATATATATATATATATATATATATATATATATGTATATATATATATGTATATATATATATATATATATATATATATATATATATATATATATATATCTTTATATATCTATATTTAAGTAAATACATGTAAAAGTCTGATGTTAGTTTTTTTGCGGAATGAAACAAAATGTCAAATTTTTCGCAAATTGAGCTTGCGGTATTTCACCTCAGACTCATTTTCATTCTGTACATATACGAGTATATATGTGTATATTAGGTTTGTTCATGTACTTTCAGTCACTGAATTTTCTTGAATTTTATTACATCATGTTGGAATTCATGAAAAGTACGAAAACGCTCTCATTGCATTTCCTGAAAATTGGCAACCAAAAGTGTAACTTTTCGAATTTTGGGAGAACAGTAGGGATTATGAAGTCATTCTAAGTGGCCACAAATATATTCGACGTTCATACCAACATTCCGCAAAAACTATGTTGCTTGTGGCGCACATTTGAAAATATTAGGTCTGTTCTCGTACTTCGATTAATTGCGATCAGTCGCGATTAATTGCAGTGAAGCCTGGCCGTCATATAAAAGGCCGGACGCGACTTGCAATCTGACAGGTACTAATAAACTTTTATTGATTGAATTGGTCGGAAAATATGCGTCGACTGGTCGAAAAAAGGTGCATTAAGCCCGCCATCTTGGTACGTTGATTGCTTTTGCTACCGACCTTCTATATGACGGCCTGGAATGAAACCGTTCCCTTAAGCCGTTTTACTGATAATTGAAAATTTCCCCTCTTTCAGTAAATTTCAGCAAGGTCTGAGCTACCGAAAAATACTGAAAAGTTTCAAACGCGAGCTCAGAGTGGTGCTAATAAATATTTTCAAATGTGCGCGGCAAGTAACATATTTTTTGCGTAATGTTGCTATGAACGACGAATATTTTTGTGGCGATAATTTATCACCGCTTAGGATGACTTTATAATCACTGTTCTTCCAAAAACCGAAAACTGACACTTTTCGCTGTCAATTTTCCGGAAATGCATTGAGAGCGTTCCCGTATTTTTCATGAATTGCCCCACCACATGATTCAGGAAAATTCAGTAAAATTCAGTGACTGAAAATACGGGAACATACCTATTTACTCGCGTCACAACGTTTGACACTATTCAGTATTTTTCAGTATCTCACACCCTACTGAAATATACTGAAAGAGGGGAAATTTTCAGTTTTCAGTAAAACGTAATACAAAAACGGCTTCATTGCAATTAATTGCAATTAATCATAGTACTGGAACAGACCTATTTACTTCAGAATGCTATCGATTTGTCTGGGAAATTTATAAGCTCATTTGGGACATTTTCGCAACAAAATTCCTCCATTGATTTTAGCTGTGGCAGCACCATGTAATGCTTAAACAGATTTCGATCAGCTGATCGCTTTAGAGCTAAATCAACTTGAATCTACCTGATTACCCATAAATTTTTTTCGGCTTCCGACCGAGTTAATCAAGTAGATTTAGAGTTAATCAAGTACAAATCAGGTACTATTGTGAATTTTTCCCGGCTGAATTGTTCTCAGAGCGCGCTGAATTCCATCCGTGAAAGGCACGGTAGATTTGAAAGAAATGTCATTCGAATTTCGGTCTAAAATCAAGAAAACTGAACAAAAACGGAAAATTTGAGTTGCACAAAATGAATAGATCATGCTTTTGCATGTTTCTGCACCATTTTCAACAACTTTCACGCAAAAAAATTGTACACTTAAATTCGAATGACATTTCTCTCTCTAAATCTCCTCATTCTAAATCACGTCGAGTAGTGTGAACGCTTACCTGATTAACTTGACAGATTCTTAATCTACCTGATTAAGAAGTGCAGTGTGAACGGCTTATTAGAGCAAGGAGATAAAGAGCGAGAAAAGTCGAATTTATGTGGACAATATTTTATTGCGTGAAAACTGTTGCAAATGGTAGAGAAATATGCAAGGACATTTTTTTGCATTTTGTACGACTCACTTTATCTTTTTGCGTTCAACTTTCGCGATTTTAGAATGAAATTCGATTACATTTCATTCAAATTTACGCTTCCTCTCATGGATGGAATTCATCACGCTCTGAGAACATTTCAGCCGGAACCAAATTCACAATAGTACTTGATTTGTACCGAATTAACTCTAATATGGTGTTCACACTATACTCTAAATCAGGTAGATTAAGGAGCTGTCAAGTTTGTTAGGCTCTCGCAGCCACAATCGCTTAATGAAAGCACCACAGTTAGAATCACACAAAAACAACTAACTTATTCTTTTATTACGCTTCAGCAAACTCATGAACAAACATAAACTGACATTTTACCATACAATAAATTAATTTCGTAATTCAAAACTAACTCCGCATCGATCGTAGCGCCTCTGGTTTTGCTATTCAGAATCCTACAATACTCCCCTCTGAGCGATGTTGCCATAATGACGACAATCGCTGAAACCGATATCTTCAATTGATGCTCGCGCGTATGTATGATCATCTAACGCCGGAACATCGGTGCGATGAAAGTATCGAATATCGTCCGGCGTCGCAAATGATACTCGTCTGCTCGTTGACGGTGAACTCCTAGGAGTCTGGCGCATTCGTTAACTCTTCCGAATCTTCCACGAAAAAGGCAGGCTTCACACGTTCGGTAGACACGTTGACATGTTTGCCATTGACATCAAGCGTTATGACATGCGGCGAAATGCGTTTGATTATACGATTATCCAACCTGAGGAATACATGTGTACAGGTACTGAATTCCTTGAACGCGAATGTTGTCCTAGCATTCCGATGTATAATTGGCTTCGGGCGGAGCTGCCTAATTCGCTGGCGGATACTATCAAGGAATTCGATGGGGTCGGTAATTGTCCCATCGTCGCTAAACCTCTCGCCTGGCAGCCGCATCGCCGAGCCAAACACCATCTCAGCTGGCGACGCACCAATATCCTCCTAGAAATTTTTACGCAAGCCTAATAACACAGTAAGCAACGCGTCAACCCAATCACAATTGGTCTGATGATACATTAACGCGGCCTTCAACGATCGATGCCAGCGCTCCAACGCTCCATTAAATATCGGGTGGTAGGGAGAAGACCTAGTTCACACACACCCTAATAATTTCACCAGCGCTCGGAACAATGACGATTCGAACTGCGTTCCCCGGTCAGTTGTGACGACCGCAGGCGCTCCATATCTCGACACCCAGTTCGCGTAGAACGCCTTGGCGACAGTATCCGCCGATTGATCGGAAATGGGCACTGCTTCCGGCCACCTCGAAAAACGATCAATCATCGTGAGGCAGTACCGATGTCCCTGTGATGGTGGAAGAGGACCGAAGATATCCAGATGCACCTGGTGAAAACGTTTATCCGGCACGGGAAACGGCTGAAATTAATTTCGTACATGCCGACTAACTTTTGAGGCTTGGCACCGCGTACACCCGCGCGCCCACCGACGAGAATGTGCGAAAAATGCTGCACGCTACTATACACGGCCAACAGCTTGCGGTCATATGTGCTACAGTTACGCTCCGCTCTCGATAGTTTCCGCTGAAAATATGCGAGTGGCAACCAGCGGTTACCTTGCAGCTGCTCCTGAACGGCACCCACCGTGACACTGGACGCATCTGTTACCAAGGCCAGTGGCCTGTTCGGTTCATAATAAACCAACAATGTGGCACCAGCTAAACTCTCGCGGCATGCTTCAAACGCCTCATTAGTCGCAGATTTCCACTCTATTGCAGCGTTCTCAGACTTTGCCTGTTGACAAAGTAATGCGTTGAGCAGGGCCTGCATATTGGCAGCATTCACAATGAAACGGCGATAATAGTAACGTGCGCCTAGGAATCGGCGTAATTCCTTGTAGGTAGATGGCCGTTTGTAAGACCTCATCGCTTCCACTCGAGAGGCAGGCGGCAAAATGCCCTTTTTGTTGACCGTGTGACCGAGAAATTCAACCTCCGTGACACCAAAAATGCACTTCGCAACATTGATCACCACGCCGAACTCGCTCAATCGCTGGAAAAGCAGGCGTAAATGTTTTTCGTGATGTTCCACGCTTTCCGAGGCCACCAACACATCGTCGACATAAGTAACACAAAAATCGAGTCCCCTCAACACTTCATCCATGAAGCGCTGGAAGGACTGTGCAGCGTGACGCAGTCCGAACGTCATCACCACGAACTCATACAACCCGAATGGGGTGATGACAGCTGTATTAGGCACGTCGGCCTCAGCAATCGGAATCTGGTGGAAAGCTATCAACAAGTCGATCGTGCTAAAAATTCGCTTACCCGCAAGTCCAGCGAAAACATCCTCAATATACCTCATGAGGTAACGGTTGAGCTGCAGGATTTCGTTGAGCTGACGAAAGTCACCACAGGGTCGCCAATATCCATCTTTCTTCGGCACTAAGTGCAAGGGACTCGCCCACGGGCTATCAGATGGACGGCAAAATCCCATTTTTAACATATAATCAAACTCCGCCTTTGCCACCGCCAATCTCTCGGGTGTTAGGCGTCGAGCCCTTTGCGCCACTGGTGGTCCAATTGTAACAATATGGTGTCACACATGGTGTGGCTTTGCACTCGCGGCACTGAGACTGGTGAGAGATGGAAATTGCTTTAATATCCGGTGGTACCGCGTTCGTCCTGCGACAGTCGATATGGTCGCTAATCTGCCTGGTCCGCAGTAACCCTTTATTGCAGCGTTAGTTTTCGGGTCGATGATACAATGGTTCTTCATATCAACTATCAAGCCAAAATGCCGCAAAAAGTCTGCCCCAATTATGGAGACTTTTGCCACACAAAACTTCCACTCCAAGCTCCGTTGCCAGCCCAAATCCAAAGAAAGTAGTCGCTGGCCATAAGTGCCGATGGGTGAGCCATTTGCCGCGAATAGTTTATATGCTGATTGCGTTTTCAATTTTACACCAATCTTGGGGGGAACTACTGAAACATCAGCCCCCGTGTTAATAAGAAAAGCCAATCCTGTTGTTGCTTCGCGGAGATAAGGCGGCATGGTTGCTGGACGCTGTCAACTGCCGCTTCTGACAGCGTCGGCACTAGTTTTCCACAACCCGTGGTTTGGCGATCCATTGGCACGGTGGCCTGCACTTGAGAGCACGCCCCCTCAAGCTAGCGTGATAAAAACAGAGTCCGTCAGGCGATGGCGACCGCCTGCGCCACTTAGGCCGAGAAGCCTGATCGTCACGGGCCCTTCTGAGTTCCGATCGCAAAGTGGCCAACTCGTTATGAATCGCATCCAGCTGCGACGCCGGGCTGCTGTGGTCGACAACTGACCCCTCCGTAGGCTCGTGTGCCTCGATAACCTTGTAGGCGATCTCGGCCAGGCGAGTGAAGTCCTTAACCTCTGCCACACTTAGGATTGCCTCCACATTTGCTGGTAGCCGTTTCAGCCATAGCGTCTTCAGAAACTGCTCAGTTATTCCTGATGCGCTTTTCAGACGAATGACATGCAGGAGCTGCGACGGATGCTGATCTCCTAACCCCAAACCCGTCAGCAGCTCCCGCATCTCTGCTTCCTCCGATATTGCGAAGGCGCTAATCAAGCGGTCCTTAAGCTTCTGATATTTACAACCATCAGGCGGTGACTCGACGATATCCGCCACCTGGGCGAGGATATTTGGGTCCATTTAGCCATTCACTTTATCGAATTTCGCGGTATCATTCGTAATTCGATGCGTTCTAAACTGCGCTTCCACCCGCGCGAACCATAACGCTGGCCGGGATGCCCAAAATGTTAGAAGCTTAAATGCCATGATACTGCTAAGCGCAAGCGCATGGTCCTCGCCTTGCGCGTCTTCCAATTTTTCGTCATTTGATATAACTAATATCGTGATCACCAATTCGTAAGGCAATTCGCAGCTACAATCGCTTAATGAAAACACCACAGTTAGAATCACACAAAAACAACTAACTAATTTTTTTATTACGCTTCAGCAAACTCATGGACAAATATAAACGGACATTTCATCATACAATAAATTAATTGCGTAATTCAAAACTAACTCCACATCGACCGTGGCGCCTCTGGTGGTGTTATTCAGAGTCCTACAAGCTAATCAGAAGAAGCGTTCACACTATCCTAACTGATTTAGAGGAAGGAGATTTGGAGCGAGAAATGTCATTCAAATTTGTGTGTACAATTTTTTTTCGCGTAAAAACTGTTAAAAATGGTTCGAGAACATGCAAGAACATTTTCTTATCAGTTTTTATAACTCACTTTTCCTTTTTGTGTTCAATTTGAACTATTTTAGAATGACATTTGCACTATTCAATTTTCAAATTGAAGCACCATATATCTCGATAGCTCCTGCTTATTTTTGAGCCAAATTTTCCCCGAAACAGATTTCACGTGAAATTTTGCATGAATATTTCACGTTTAAAATTTCACGCTGTTTAAACTTGACGAATAGATCTTAGCACGTTCTGTGAACAATTCAGCCAGATCCGAATTCACAGAAGTACCTGTTTTATACTGGATTAACTCTAAGACAGGTAGCTTTCGACTTTCAGAAGCCAAGACAGATGTATCGTTAATCAGGTAGATTTGTGGTCGATTTAGCTCTCAAGCGATCAACTGATCGAAATCGCCTGATTTAGCGACAGTGTGGAGGGGCTATTTGCGACAGTGTGAACGGGCTATTAGCGACAGTGTGAACGGGCTAGTAGCGATAGTAGGCGTGTTTTTTTGCTCCTCTATCCAGTAGAGAATAGGAAACAACAAAACTCCTGCACCAGTGAATTCACTAGTACAGAAATTGTATTCGTCATAAGTAGTTCACGTGCTGAAGTATAGAATGTGCTGATAGAAAAAAGAAAAGCTCATACGAAGTTGTCTTTTTTTCTGTGAGATGGCTTTGGTTTTTTGAAGGTGAAGTTGAATGATTTGGTAGTTAGTAAATTAAAAAAAGCTCGCATAATGTGTAGAAAGTTAAAAGAGATAATTTTTTGTTAGTCCTTTTGCTATTTTCTATCGATTGTGGTAGTGTATATTCGTTATTTTCTCCCTTTATTTTGGGCTGTTGAGTGGTATCACAGCAAATGCAGCAGCCTATGTCAGTCTTAGCGAAAGCCTCAGCTGTTTTGTGATGGATCGTTTTTTTTGCGTCATTGTTCTATTCTGTTCTGTACCGGAGCAAAAAAACACGCCTAATATCAGACTCTTATCCTATATCGGAAATAAATGAGATTTTGGCAAACCTTGGTAATAACAAATATTTTTCGGTGAATGACCTTAAAAGTGGTTTTCATCAGATACCTCTCAAGGAACGTGACATCGAAAAAACGGCATTTTCGGTTAATAATGGAAAATACGAGTTCGTCCGTTTATGTTTTGGGCTGGAAAATGGTCCACCAATTTTTCAGAGGACTTTAAGTGATATTTTAAGGGAGCATATTGGCACTAAATGTCACATTTATAGTGACAATATTATCGTTTTCGGGCAAAACGAAGAAGTAGTCCTGAAAACACTAGAAGGAGCTCATATGAGGATAAACCTCGATAAATGCGAATTTCTTCGACAGGAAGTTGAGATTTTGGGATTTATTATTAGTACTGAAGGGATTAAAAGTAATCCCAAGAAAGTACAAGCAATTTTTTCTTTCCAACCTCCAAAACAACTTAAACAGCTTCGATCATTTCTTGGCATGTCAGGCTACTATAGGCAATTTATTCGGGACTACGCTCAACTCGCTAAGCCCCTGACATCCCTTTTAAGAGGGGAGCATGGAAACGTGTCCAAAAACCTATCAAAGAATAAGCCTATTGTGCTAAACGGAGAGGCCTTGCAAGCCTTCGAAAAGCTAAAAAAATCTCTCACTTCAAAGGAAGCAGTTCTCTCGCATCCTGATTTCTCTAAGCCTTTTGAGCTCACCACAGACGCCTCTAACTTTGCCATTGGCACAGTCTTGTCCCAAGACGACAAGCCTATAGCGTTTTTATCTCGCACTCTTAGCAAGACCAAAGCGAATTATGCAGCCAATGAAAAGGAAATGCTGGCAATTATATGGGCACTCAGTTCATTGAGAAATTACCTGTACGGTTCTTAAAAGGTGAAAATATACACCGATCACCAGCACCAGCTACGTCCTAAGCAACAAAAATACAAATTCTAAAATGAAGCGATGGAAGGCGATACTCGAAGAATATGATCATGAGCTAAAGTATAAACCAGGGAAAGCCAATGACGTCGCTTATTCACTTTCAAGGCCATTTCATGCCCCGGCAATCAATTCTATGACCCCTACAGAGCATAGTGCTGAGAGCTCTGCCCATGAACTTATCCCAATCGTTGAAACACCAATAAATGTCTTTCGGAATCAGCTAATTTTCAAATTAGGAAACGAAGATAGTTATCAGATTCAAAATCCATTTGACAACTACACTTGACACACTATTATAAAAGAAAGTTTTTCAGAACAGGACATCATACAGAGTTTCAAACGGTACTTAAAACCAAATACGCTCAACGGACTGCTTACGGACGAAAACACTCTTGGACTAATCCAGACAATCTACCCCAACCACTTCAGAAATTATAAAATAAGATTCACGAGAAAGATAGTAGAAGACATTCCCAGTGAAATCGAATAGGAAAAGAGAACTATACAGGAGCATAAAAGAACACATAGAAGTGCAGATGAAAACCGCCCTCAACTCTTAAATAATTTTTGTTTTCTCGAAATGGTAGCAAAAATCAAACGACTGGTCAAGAGATGCACTATATGCAAGGAGTGTAAATATGACCACCATCCAAAGAAGCCCTTCGTAGGGGCAACCCCTATTCCGAATTATCCAGGCCATACAATACATATTGATCTATTTGCGACTGAAAAACATCGGGTTCTTACAGCAATAGATAAATTTTCTAAATTTACCCTCGCAAAAAAAAGCATCTAAATCTGTAGAGGATGTAAAAAGCCCCCCACCAGATATTCTATTTTACTTTTGTATTCCTGGGAATGTAGTGATCGATAATGAAGGAGCTCTAAGGTCTCCCACTCTCATGTCCATGATGGAAAACGAGCTGCAAATAAAAACCTTCCAGACCCCACCGTACAAAAGTGAGGTCAACGGCCAGGTTGAACGCTGGTATTCAACACTGACGGAAACAATGCGGTGTTTGAAGACAGAAGATCCAACATGTCCATTCGATCAGCTTTTAAAAACAGCTGTCAAAGAGTATAATCACTCAACTCATTCTGTTACTGGCAGAAAGCCAGTAGACTTATTTTTTAGCCGTTTTCCCAATGCCAACTCCTGAAGATGTTGAAAATATTCGAAAAACATATATTGAAAGACTCCAAGCTAAACAAGATAAAGATATTAAATTCCATAACAAATCTAGACAACCGACAAAAGACTATGAGGTTGGAGAAATAATTTTTGTCAGACAAAATAAGCGTAAAGGCTCAAAACTAACCCCTCGTTATAAAGAAGAGAAAGTAAAAGAAAATAACCATACTACTATACTAACAGAATCCGGAAAAGTTATCCATAAAGATAAAATCCGTAATTAATATTTCAGATTGACCCTCAATTTGGCACAAGCCAAGGTGCAAATCCTCGACTTTGCCAACTCACGGATCGCGACTTTACATTTAGGACAGACAAGGGTACAAAACGGAAATTTCAAACTTATACATCGAATCAATCTGGACCAATATGAGAAATATTTTGTGGAAACCGAAAAAGTAATTAACTCATCAATAATACAACGCAATCCTCTTGCAATATATTTATCTCATCAGCTAAGACAAACTGAAACACTCATAAAAAACTTAAAGCCAAGAAAATTTAAGAGGTCGCTAAATTTTATAGGCACTGCCTGCAAATGGCTAGCAGGTAATCCTGATCACGAGGATTTCACCACTATAAAAGAATCTTTGAATGATGCATTGAAAAATTCAAACATACAAGTTATAATCAATCAATCATACAACGAAAGAATAAATAATATTACTAAAATAAATAATGAATTAATTGAATTAGTGAAAAGAGATAATAGAATATATAGCGATATCACCTATAAGATACAATTTAAAATTAAATTTATAAAGAAAGAATTAAGTAATATTAATTTCGCAATTCGTTAGGCCAAAGCTGGCATTGTCAATTCATTAATGTTGTCAAAAAAAAGAAATTAAAATGGCAACAGATTTGATAAATAAAGATAACTTTGTATATTCTACTATAGAAGAAGCACTTGACATAGCAAATACTAAAATCATAACAAATGGCACTTCGATCTTGTACATTATAAATATACCCATAGCAACCAATGATATCTATGAAATGCTTTTAATAAAACCGATAAAGAAAAATATATATGTAAACGAAATACTTTTTGTAAAAATATTAAGAAAAGATAAAAAGATATTAGGCATCGTAAATCCATGTAAAAGCTTCAACTACTTTTCAATTTGTCAAATGAAAGATCTTTTAGATATAAGTAATAGTTCCTGTATACCAAATTTACTACACAGCTTGGAAGGCAACTGCAACATTATCAGCGACCAGAACATCCTAACCATCGATAACATCTCTCCTGGGATCCTGCTCCTAAATGAATTCTACGGCAATCTTACAACTGAAGATTCATCACATAAGCTTAATGGCACGTATTTGGTCAAATTCTCAAATACCATCATAAACATCAACGGACAAACGTTTTCCGAGAAAGAGGAATCTTCCATCAACATCCTGCCCGCAATACTACAACCATCATCAACGATTGTAAAATTGCAAAGGCTTACTGGAATGCACGCGCTACCAGAGTTACAAATCAACAATACGGAAAATATATCTCTACTGCAAAAGGAACGAAATTTTCACCAGTACACGAACTACAGTCTAATCAGCATCCTCATCATAATCATAACCATAAATTGGTGTTGCTTTAAACAAAATTACAAAAACCAAAACAAAATCAAAATTTGTACTTCCAGTAACGAGCACCTGTATCCTCAGGTACCAACCCCATTAAGTGAAGGAGCCCATGCGTCACCTATGCCATACAATACGCCGATCTTAAAGTTCAACAACATCACGTACTTCTGACGATCGAGGACGATCGCGCTTAAAGGGGGAGGAGTTAACGCCAGACACAACAATATCATGTGCATTTCCAGAAATAGGAGAATGCAACGTGATGGAAATCACACGGCAACCATTCCCACGGCAGAAAGGCTGATGGAGCAGTTTAATGTCATAAAAGCATGCAATTTACTAGGTTAAGAAGATTTTTGTATTTCAACTTTGAAGTAATAAAGACGCAAGACACCCGTCTTGCACTAAATTGTTTTTTTTAAAGACGTACAAGTCTTTAATTTATTAACTTACATAGGAATGCTAGGACAACATTCGTGTTCAAGGAATTCAGTACCTGTACAAGTTAACGCGAATTCACCTCATTCCCACAGAAAAGTGGAATATGAGCCTCCAGACAGTCTTGTCAGCAAAATAGTGCAATTTCGTGGGAATGCATGTGAGCTTTAGCAACTAAGTAAATTTCTGTTCATGTTTCGAAAATGCATTGTTAGATTTAAGAGTCAGTCTGTAATCAGCTCGCGAAGAATAATGATTGTTTTTTTTAAGGAACCACCTTCCTATTTATTTTAACTTACACATGTATTCCTCAGGGTGGATTCGGACAAGAGATCGTTGTGTCAACCATATGCCGATCCCCACCGTATAATCAAGCGCATTTCGCCGCATGTCATAACGCTTGATGTCAATGACAAACATGTCAACGTGTCTACCGAACGTGTGAAGCCTGCCTTTTTCGTGGAAGATTCGGAAGAGTTAACGAATGCGCCAGACTCCTAGGAGTTCACCGTCAACGAGCAGACGAGTATCATTTGCGACGCCGGACGATATTCGATACTTTCATCGCACCGATGTTCCGGCGTTAGATGATCATACATACGCGCGAGCATCAATCGAAGATATCGGTTTCAGCGATTGTCGTCATTATGGCAACATCGCTCAGAGGGGAGTATTGTAGGATTCTGAATAGCACCACCAGAGGCGCTACGATCGATGCGGAGTTAGTTTTGAATTACGCAATTAATTTATTGTATGGTAAAATGTCAATTTATGTTTGTCCATGAGTTTGCTGAAGCGTAATAAAAGAATTAGTTAGTTGTTTTTGTGTGATTCTAACTATGGTGCTTTCATTAAGCGATTGTGGCTGCGAGAGCCTTACAAAGTTGAAAGCTCTTTAATCTACCTGATTAAGAGTGTAGTGTGAACACCATATTATATGCCGTTCACACTACATTCTAAATCAGGCGTTTCCGATCAGCTGATCGCTTTAGAGCTAAATCAACTTAAATCTGCCTGATTACCCATACATTTTTTTCGGCTTCTGACAGAGTTAATCAAGTAGATTTAGAGTTAATCAAGTAAAAATCAGGTTTATTGTGAATTTTGTCCCTGGCGAATTTTTCTCAGAGCGCGGCGAATTCCATCCGTGAGAGCGAGAGTAGATTTGAATGAAATGTCATTCGTATTTCGTCCTAAAATAGCAAAAGTTGAATAAAAAGGAAAATGTGAGTTGTACAAAGTGAAAAGAAAATGTTCTTGAATGTTCCTGCACCATTTTCAACAACTTTCACGCAAAAAAGTTTGTACACATAAATTAGAATGACATTTCTCTCTCTAAATTTCCTCATTCTAAATCACTTCGAGTAGTGTGAACGCTTACCTGATTAACTTTGACAGCTTCTAAATCAACTTGATTTAGAGTGTAGTGTGAACGGCTTATTAGAGTTAATCAGGTACAAACAAGTACTATTGTGAATTTGGTTCCGGCTAAAATGTTCTCATAGAGTGATGAATTCCCAACGACCTAGAAGATATTTGGACAGACGGTGAGAAATCAATCTTGGGACCGAAAATGGGTTTTTCTACCAACTCATATAAAGCTAGTTTGAATGGCAATTGTATATTGATATTTGTAGAAAATGTATAATCGTTGCATTTATCAATTGTTTTTCATATGCATTATTCTAAAGTAATCTGAAGACATATGTACTTTGTCCGGTCTACTTTATCAAATTTCACTGTCAACGTCTACGAAGGTGGTGTGATGAGTTCCACGTCTCACTTTACCCTTGATTTCACTCAGGTACCTATTGAGAGCTGCGTGAACTCTAACCTAGTTATACAATCTGTCGTTATAACCTGCAGGGACCCCACACATTACGAGCTAGTACTAGACTGTAAGAAGTTGCATATCATTATAAACCAGATTGAAAGGATAATATGCATTATAAGGTTGCTTAAATGCTGAGAAATATATCCTAGAAAATACTTTAAACATATATTTCTGGTTTGGAGTACTTAGTTATGTATACTATTAGAAACAAACTAATAAAAAGGTTAATAAATAATTTTATTTCTGATTAACATATGCCTCCCTCTTCCTTTCTAATCGGGGTTGGGACCAGCTGCGGCGGAATTACGGCAATGGTAAATATATAAATATATAAATATATATATATATATATATATATATATATATATATATATATATATATATATATATATATATATATATATATATATATATATATATATATATATATATATATATATATAAATTCAAACTAAACAAATAGTAAAATTTAGAGAAATGTATTATTTTCCACGTTTTGAACAACGAAACACGACAAGACAAACAAAAAACTGGTCAAATATTGAATTTTAAAACAATTTCACAGAAACTAGAAGAAATTGCCCCCAGCGACAAGTCATTTATACCACGCCGATGTTTCCCCTTCACCCCGCTATTTGCTACCACGACCGCTGTTCAGTAAATTGTCAAACTCGGTGAACATCAGTAAGTGTTGAATCGATCGGCATAGCGGGCCAAGATAATTGTTTGATTTTAACGAGTACCTTGCCATTTTTTGCGAAATAAACTTGATTTATTTGATTGTTACACCACAGAGAGCACTTATGTATACTTACTTGTGGAAAAACACACCGACCGCACGAGAACGAGCTGTGTTTTGGCAATGTGGCACTGAACACTTAATTTTTACCGGATTTTATTGTTTTCAAACACTGTCACTAGCACTTTTTCTGTTTAAATCCTGCGAATGTACCTAATTACTTCCGGAAAGTACTTTAATTCGCAAAAAACACTTTACATTGGTGATTATTCGGCTTGTTTATAACGTTGTTTAGCAATTCACGGCGAAAGAAAAGTCAAACTGACAAATTGATGAACAACGTGGTGCGTTGCATGGTCAGAGAGGGAGGGTAGAGACGAGGAAATTGGTCCCAGCGCACTTTCCTACATGTACACTATAACCGCCTGACCAAATATCTTCTAGGTCGTTGTGAATTCCATCCGTGAGAGGGAGCGTAAATTTGGATGAAATGTCATTCGTCAAATCAATCTTGGGACCGAAAATGGGTTTTTCTACCAACTCATATAAAGCCGTACGAACACATACGAAAAAGTACAAGGGTGTAGGCAATATGCAAAAAGTGAAATATTTAAGGGGCATCAGCTTGGCGCGTAGGTTTGAATGGCAATTGTATATTGATATTTGTAGAAAATGTATAATCGTTGCATTTATCAATTGTTTTTCATATGCATTATTCTAAAGTAATCTGAAGACATATGTACTTTGTCCGGTCTACTTTATCAAATTTCACTGTCAACGTCTACGAAGGTGGTGTTATGAGTTCCACGTCTCACTTTACCCTTGATTTCACTCAGGTACCTATTGAGAGCTGCGTGAACTCTAACCTAGTTATACAATCTGTCGTTATAACCTGCAGGGACCCCACACATTACGAGCTAGTACTAGACTGTAAGAAGTTGCATATGCATTATAAACCAGATTGAAAGGATAATATGCATTATAAGGTTGCTTAAATCCTGAGAAATATATCCTAGAAAATACTTTAAACATATATTTCTGGTTTGGAGTACTTAGTTATGTATACTATTAGAAATAAACTAATAAAAAGGTTAATAAATAATTTTATTTCTGATTAACATATGCCTCCCTCTTCCTTTCTAATCGGGGTTGGGACCAGCTGCGGCGGAATTACGGCAATGGTAAATATATAAATATATAAATATATATATATATATATATATATATATATATATATATATATATATATATATATATATATATATATATATATATATAAATTCAAACTAAACAAATAGTAAAATTTAGAGAAATGTATTATTTTCCACGTTTTGAACAACGAAACACGACAAGACAAACAAAAAACTGGTCAAATATTGAATTTTAAAACAATTTCACAGAAACTAGAAGAAATTGCCCCCAGCGACAAGTCATTTATACCACGCCGATGTTTCCCCTTCACCCCGCTATTTGCTACCACGACCGATGTTCAGTAAATTGTCAAACTCGGTGAACATCAGTAAGTGTTGAATCGATCGGCATAGCGGGCCAAGATAATTGTTTGATTTTAACGAGTACCTTGCCATTTTTTGCGAAATAAACTTGATTTATTTGATTGTTACACCACAGAGAGCACTTATGTATACTTACTTGTGGAAAAACACACCGACCGCACGAGAACGAGCTGTGTTTTGGCAATGTGGCACTGAACACTTAATTTTTACCGGATTTTATTGTTTTCAAACACTGTCACTAGCACTTTTTCTGTTTAAATCCTGCGAATGTACCTAATTACTTCCGGAAAGTACTTTAATTCGCAAAAAACACTTTACATTGGTGATTATTCGGCTTGTTTATAACGTTGTTTAGCAATTCACGGCGAAAGAAAAGTCAAACTGACAAATTGATGAACAACGTGGTGCGTTGCATGGTCAGAGAGGGAGGGTAGAGACGAGGAAATTGGTCCCAGCGCACTTTCCTACATGTACACTATAACCGCCTGTCCAAATATCTTCTAGGTCGTTGTGAATTCCATCCGTGAGAGGGAGCGTAAATTTGGATGAAATGTCATTCGAATTTCGTTCTAAAATCGCGAAAGTTTAACGCAAAAAGAAATTTGTCATGAAAGCTTTGAGGGGCATTTATCTTTGTTGTGCTGATCGCCACAAATTAAGCACTTCTCAGGAAGAAAACAATGTGAAGAGCCGTGGCCGTATGCTTGACAGTTTTGGCACTGTGTTACACGAGCTTGCGGTGTCTTCCGCTGGTGACTCCAGTGGACACGAGTGCTCATGACTGTGTTGATTTTAAGAAGATCGGAAAGCTTTGTCGTGCCGCGTAAGAAGTAAAGTATGTACGTAGCGTGCTCTCGGTAGCGACGAGTTTCATTCAGAAACACTATTTTCTTTAAGTCAATACACTGAAGATTATGCACTTCTTCAAGGTGGCTTTTCAAAGTAGCGCATTCCATATTGTGCAAACCACTTAAAATAAATTTTGCCATACGTTGGTCAGAACGTGCGTACGTAAAGAATGACACTTTCTTAGCGATCAAATGGGATCGAACAGTCTCAAATGTCTCGGTTGATTTCGAAAATAGCTTTTTGCCGATACTAATGTGCTGTATTTCATAGTCGTGGATGTTTAGCTCTTTCATCATTGCAACAATAGACTCCCTGTCAATGTTCATGATGATAAGTGGGGGTATTTTAGCTTTTTTGGGAGCAGGCCCGGTTTCGGAGTCAATGCTGTTGTCAGTACAGGTTTTAAGACCAGCCAGAGGCTGAGTCGTACTAAATGCAAAAAAAATTCCTTGCATATTTCTCCACCATTTGCAACAGTTTTCACGCAATAAAATATTGTGCACATAAATTCGACTTTTTTCGCTCGTTATCTCCTCGTTCTAAACCACTTCAGCCAGTGCGAATGCCTCACCTGATTAATTTGACAGCTCCTTAATCTACCTGATTTAGAGTGCAATGTGAACGGCTTATAAATCAGGCGATTTCGATCAGCTGATCGCTATAGATCTAATAAGCCGTTCACACTACACTCTAAATCAAGTAGATTCAGAAGCTGTCAAAGTTAATCAGGTAAGCGTTCACACTACCCGAAGTGATTTAGAATGAGATTTAGAGATAAATGTCATTCGAATTTATGTGTACAATCTTTTTTGCGTGAAAGTTGTTGAAAATGGTGCAGGAACATGCAAGAACATTTTCTTTTCACTTTGTACAACTCACATTTTCCTTCTTTGTTCAATTTTTGTTATTTTAGAACGAAATTCGAATGACATTGCATTCAAATCTACTGTGCCTCTCACGGACGGAATTCAGCACGCTCTGGGAACAATTCAGCCGGGAAAAATTCACAATAGTACCTGATTTGTACTTGATTAACTTCTAAATCTATTTTAATAAAAAAACCGGTTTTTCCTTTAGAAGCTAGATATATTGAATTTTGTGACAAATATCGATATTTCGAGGGTAATCTGCCCTCTTCTTCAGTGTATATAAGTCTAATCTTAATCAAACTTATGTATGCTACTTATAGAGCTTACTTTTAAAGTATTGACTTATACTAATTACCAAATAATTGTCTATTAATGGACCTTATACTAATTACCAACTAATTGCCTATTAATTACTTTATTATCCATATTAATTAAATTATCCTCCTCACTATGAGATGAATGTTCAAATTAGCCTGAACAGTGGTGATGCACAATTTCCTTGGTCTGTGTTTAGTCTTCTATGCATAGGGGTTTTCCATATGTGCAGGCTTTCGTACGCATCCAGTTTTCGCACCTGCTGTACCTCCTTGATCACCTCCACGTTGTCCCAAGTTATGTTGTGATCCTCCTCCAATATGTGCTCTGCTACTGCTGAACGTACTAATGTTGTATTCTTTTTCCTCGCTGAAGCTGCTTCCCGTTTATGTTCCGTTAGTCTAACACCAACATACCGTTTCGTTTGCCCGATGTATATTTTGTCGCATTCTGGGCAGGTAATTTTATAAACTCCATATTTTTCCTTTTTATCCTTTTTGTCTTTGACGTGACATAGTATAGTACCTAATTTTTTAGTTTTACTGGTTGGAACTGCTTTAATATCAAAGCGTTCAAGAAGTACCCGAACTTTTTTGAATACTGATGAATAAATAATTGGAACTCTTATGGTCGTTTCCTGTTTTTCCTGCGTAAAAAGCGTCGTTAAAAGATCACGCTGTATTCTATACTTTTTCTTTTTGACAAGATTTCCAATTATCCTCTCGTCAAATCCATTTTTTCTCGCCGTATCTTCAATATATTTAACTTCTGAGTTAAAACTATCCTGATCCATGGGCACTGTTAATAGCCGGTGAATCATGGAATTAAAGGGGGCCATTTTTTGGGAATGCCAATGATCAGACGTGGATGGTGTTGTCCTCTGAGTGTGTGTGGGCTTCCGGTAGATATTGAAACTTAGAAGACCTTCTTCCCTTATGACCATTAAATCCAAGAAGGGTAGTTTCTCATTCTTTTCGATTTCCATTGAAAATTGGATGTCCTTATGTGCTTGGTTCAACTTCTCCAACGTTTCTCCCAAAGCATCTTTTTTAACTATAGCTAGAATATCGTCTACATATCTCAGCCAAACCCGCGGAAGCGAACCTTCTTCATAAAGTTTTTTCTCTAGTCTATCCATAAATATTTCACTCACAAGTGGGGATAAAGGATTTCCCATTGCTACACCTTTCATCGCTTTGAAGTATTTCCCCCTGAAAGTAAAATAACTTTCATTCATGCAAACCGTAGCGAGTTTCAAAAAGTCTTTAGCCCTCTTCCTCCCCTCCGGTGAGCTATTCCTCTCTAGTAGCCAGTCCTCAAAGAACGTGAATGCTTGTTTTACTGGCACGCTTGGGAACAGAGCCTTGACATCAAATGATACAACTAGCTCATCTTCCCCTATTGTTGCCACTCTTCCAAGCCGCTCTATTACCTCGTCTCGATTCTTAACTGTTCTATCGCTAATCTTCCCTAGGGCCCTACACTCGTCTACAATCCATTTTGCGATTCTCCTTGTTGGAGCGCTTGTAGCGGTGACAATTTCCCTAAGTTCACTTCCTTCCTTATGTATCTTTGGAAGGCACCTTATTCTTGGCAATGACGGGTTTGAGACCCGCAGCTTGTTTACCTCTCCAATCGTCCCTTTGCACTCTTTCAAGACTCTTTCAACTCGTTTGATAGAGTCTGGTAAGGGATCTTTCCTAAGCTCATGGTAATCCCCGTTGTTGAGTTTTTCCATAACTAATCGGTCATATTCGTCTTTGTCCATTACGACCACGGCATTTCCTTTGTCAGCTTTGGTATAAAAGACGGGTTTAGCAGCCAACTCTCTGAGCACTCTTTGTGCATTCCCAGTGTTCCCCCTCTTACGATTTTCCCTCCTGATGAGTTTAGCCACATTGCCTCTAATCTGTGCTTTCTCCTCTTCGGGCAGGGTTTTAACCGCTGCTTCGATGTCTACTACCAAGTCTTCTGTTGGGAATGTTTTTCCCTTGACAGCAAAATTCAGACCTTGGTTAAGTAGCTTCATTTGCTCTCCTGTGAATTGAACCGTGGACTTATTCACCTCATAGTTGGGGATAGTCTCTACGGCATTCTTTTTCTTTTCAATGGTACCCTTTCCTCTCGTCAGCTCCTTCAGTTTTTTTGTGAGAATTTTCCTCTTTCTATTTTTCTCACATTCAAAGGCCCTGTTTGCTTTCCCTATTATATCTACAATATCTATAAATATATAATATAATATGGATTTATAAAATCTATCTATAAAATCTATAAAAATGGATTTGAGATCTATAAAAATGGATTTGACGAGAGGATAATTGGAAATCTTGTCAAAAAGAAAAAGTATAGAATACAGCGTGATCTTTTAACGACGCTTTTTACGCAGGAAAAACAAGAAACGACCATAAGAGTTCCAATTATTTATTCATCAGTATTCAAAAAAGTTCGGGTACTTCTTGAACGCTTTGATATTAAAGCAGTTCCAACCAGTAAAACTAAAAAATTAGGTACTATACTATGTCACGTCAAAGACAAAAAGGATAAAAAGGAAAAATGTGGAGTTTATAAAATTACCTGCCCAGAATGCGACAAAATATACATCGGGCAAACGAAACGGTATGTTGGTGTTAGACTAACGGAACATAAACGAGAAGCAGCTTCAGCGAGGAAAAAGAATACAACATTAGTACGTTCAGCAGTAGCAAAGCACATATTGGAGGAGGATCACAACATAACTTGGGACAACGTGGAGGTTGTCAAGGAGGTACAGCAGGTGCGAAAACTGGATGCGTACGAAAGTCTGCACATATGGAAAACCCCTATGCAAAGAAGACTAAACACAGACCAAGGAAATTGTGCATCACCACTGTACAGGCTAATTTGAACATTCATCTCATAGTGAGGAGGATAATTTAATCAATATGGATAATAAAGTAATTAATAGGCAATTAGTTGGTAATTAGTATAAGGTCCATTAACAGACAATTATTTGGTAATTAGTATAAGTCAATACTTTAAAAGTAAGCTCTATAAGTAGCATACATAAGTTAGATTAAGATTAGACTGATAGACACTGAAGAAGAGGGCAGATTACCCTCGAAATATCGATATTTGTCACAAAATTCAATATATCTAGCTTCTAAAGGAAAAATCAGTTTTTTTATTAAAATATTTTTTTGAGCTAGGAAAAAATTGGTACACATTAAATACAATTTCTAAATCTACTTGATTAACTCTGTCAGAAGCCTAAAAAAATGTATTGGTAATCAGGTAGATTTAAGTTGATTTAGCTCTAAAGCGATCAGCTGATCGAAATCGCCTGATTCAGAGTGTAGTGTGAACGGCATATAAATCGACCACAAATCTACCTGATTAACCATACATTTGTCTCGGCTGTTGATAGTCGAAAGCTACCTGGGGTGTGTTCAATGTGCATGCTATAGCTGCTCTAAAAGCATAGCATAGAATCATTTTAGCAAGTGTCAAAATTCGCAGTAGCTAGGTGAAGCAGCTATGGATATTGGACAGCCAAGAGCTGCTACGAAGGTCAGCCTTTACACAGAAAATTCAAAAACAATTTTGTTTCAATTTTTTTATTGTAATTTTTGCATTTTCGTGGATCAGTTCAATGTTTCCATTGCACTTTGGATTCTGTATGAAATCTAAGAGTTTTCAACATACAGCTGCACAATCCATGAAAATTTTCCTAACATATTCAAAACGTATCACTTATTTCCGGCTTTTGACGCCATATATGAGAAAAAGAGCAAAAAATAATCGTTGAAAATTTGATAATACAGGAATCAGTGCACCCGGCCTTTTACGCTTTATGCTCGCCTTCTAAAAACTCAAGATGAGCTGCGTTGTGTACAAACCAACTTAAAACTCGAGTTGAGTTTAAGTGGTTAAAAGCCCTAATTTAATTTATGCTGTCACTATTTTCAAATTTATTCCTCATCTCCTGTGTCACAAAAGCGCAAAAACTTCTTTTTATTTCAATTTCCAATTGAAAATGACGTTTAAACTGCATGTCAGCTGTGTACGCACGGCCATTTTGCCTTAGCTACTTGCTTGCTATCCTCCAGACTACGAGCAGCGAATAGCTGCTACGTTAGCAGCTATTCCGGAATCTTGCACAGCCCGACTGTCAAATAGCAAGCATCAGAAAGTAGCTATTTCGTGACATTGGACAGCCAGAGCTGCTTAATTAGCAGCTAATAGCAGCTATAGCATGCACATTGAACACACCCCTGATTTAGAGTAAATCCAGTATAAATCCGGTATTCATTTGAATTTAGTTCCGGCTGACTTGTTTTCAGAGCGTACTGAATTTCATTCGTGACAGGGAGAGTAGTTTTAAATGAGATGTCATGTGAATTTCGTTCTAAAATGGAGAAAATTGACCACAAAAAAGAAATGTGAGCTGCACAAAATGAAATTCAAAATGTTCGCGCATGCTCCTGCACCATTTTCAACAGTTTTGACGGAAAACAAGGTCTACACGACAATTCGAATGACATTTTTTGCTCTTAATCTTCTCGCTCTAAATCACTTCGGCTAGTGTGAACGCTTTACTTGATTAACCTAATAGATTCTAAATCTACCTGATTTAGAGTGTCGTATGAACACCATATAGCATTGGCAAAGATTATCGAGAAGCACCGTAAATTCTGCTTTTCATTAAAAGCTTTATGGTGACGTTACAGTCAATGCCATTGTGGTCATGCTTTGTCGGTGGAACGAGTTACAATCAATGCAATACAATATTTACCGTCATTTGTCACTGGCTATGTTAACGAAATTGTTGTTTGATCATATAGATCCTTTAAAGTCTCGAAAAGTGAAATCAGTGAGTATTTTATCCTTTAAAAGCTGCAAAGTAAATTGCATATGTTCTCATGCGTTCAAACTCGTTTGTTGTGTTGGATTGATTGTAACTCCAACATTAAGAGCCTAGACAGACAGGCAGCAAGACAGACTAGCTACAAATTTTCAAAAATCTCACTCTTCGACTCAGAATCTAGGCGACTTAGAAACAAATAATACTATTGATCGAAAAATTAAAGAGCTTGTCGAACTACCCAATGATTTTGGTCCAAATGCTTTCTGCAGCCCTGCCGAAATTGGGAAAATCTTAAAGAAGATAAAACTAAAATCTATCAAATCAATAAAATCTCTAAACTAAAAATCAGCTGCTGATGGCGATCAAATACCCAACATCCTGCTTAAAAATCTTCCTAGTAAAGCTAAAGTACTATTAACCCACATATTTAATTATTGCCTTAAACTAAACTATTTCCCTGATTGCTGGAAAAACGCCATCATCATACCTATAGCCAAACCTGGTAAAAATCCCAAACTACCGCAAAACTACCGCCCTATCAGCCTTTTACCTTCATTAAGCAAAATCTTTGAAAAAGTTATTTTAACCCGTATCCAGCTCAAACTTGACAGTGACGGAATAATACCCGATTGGCAATTCGGATTCAAAGCTGCCATGAAAAACAATCTACTGGATTAATTGCTCTTGACATTCAAAAAGCTTTTGATACTGTCTGGCACGATGGTCTCATTTACAAACTCATCAATCTATCTTTTCCAAGTTATTTAACAAAGATAATTCAGTCATACCTATCGTCCAGGTCATTTACAGTGAAGTTCCAAGGCAAATCTAACAGGTACGATATTCCGGCAGGAGTCCCTCAAGGTTCGGTACTAAAGCCCGACTTTATACAACATCTACACCTCAGACATAACTCAGTCTTTAAATTGTAACTTAGCAATGTTTGCAGATGACACGGCTATATACTCCACTCACTCTGATCCAAACATTATTGTAAACAATCTTCAAGGACAACTTGAATTAATTAACTCGTACTGCCAAAAGTGGAAGATAAAAGTAAATGCCGAGAAATCGCAAGCTGTGTTCTTCTCGAGAAAACGCGCCAGGCGAAATCACCCTTCCGCACAAATAAACGTCCTTGGCACTAACGTTCCTTGGAACAAGGACCTAAAATATTTAGGTATGCACTTGGACTCCAAATTGACCTTTAAGGCCCACATTGATTTTATCGGTTCCAAAATCATCAACAGCATTCGCTCGACTTACCCGTTTATTAATCGAAAGTCTAAATTATCCTTAGCTAATAAAATTTTGATATTCAAAGCCATTATCCTGCCTAAGATACTATATGCCTCGCCCATATGGAGCCGCTGTGCAGCATGCCACCTAAATAAACTTCAAATTCTTCAAAATAAATGCTTAAAGATTATTTTAAACAAACCATACTATTTTTCTACTCATCTCCTTCACAAATTAGCAGGTATCAATTACATTTCCTAAAATACTCGCAGAATACGGAACAAATTTGTCAGAAAATGTGAAAATGCCACTAATCCTCTAATTGCAGCTTTGGCCATGCAAAATTAGATCCCTTACAGTTGTAAGATCGATTCTACATAGTCCTAAGTTACTTTAAGGTAGCCATAAGTTAGTTTAAGTCTCAGGAGGTTTTATAACTTGTTTTTCCTCTACGAATTTACCACTCATTGTAGCAAATTACAAACTAGGGTTTCTTACTCAAATATTTTATAGTTGTTAAGACCTTGTCTGATCTCTAAATATCATACGGTATAATTAATTATGGAATTATGCTTAATTTACTGGATTTTGAATAAAGTTATTTTTATGTTTATGTCAAATTCTAGACGTACTTAAAAATAATACCGAGCTAAATATTAATTACATTTTGGACGTTCAGTTCCGGCTGAAACTCATAAAAGAAGAATTGGTTAATATTAATTATGCACTTCATTGGGCCAAGGTCGGCATCATAAATTCAATCATCCTTTCAAAAACCGAAATTAAATTAGCAACAGAAACTTTAGACAAAGAACTATTACCATTCCAAACAATTGAAGAGGCTTCAGATTTTTCGGAAATTAAAATAATTACTAACGGTTCTTCTATCCTATATATCGTAAATATTCTACTTACGAAAAGTGAATCTTATCAAAAATTATTAATTAAACCCGTAAAAAAATTTAACTATGTAAATAATTTGAAATACAATGATGTTTTGATAAATGGGGAAGAACTATATGCCATAAAAAATAAATGTAAGGAAATAAATCGTTTTTCGATATGTAAGGCTACAAATCTACTTGATATAAGTAACAGTACATGCATTCCACGCCTCCTGCGAAGTACGACCGCACAATGCAACAAAGTCAACAACCAACATATACCAACTATGGACGAAATAGCACCAGCAATTCTTTTGCTGAACCGATTTAATGGAACCCTGAAGATTGAAGACAACATCCACAGCCTCAATGGTACTTACCTCATCAAGTACAGTAACACTACAATTAGCGGTAACAACAAGGTATTTAAATCTTACAAGACTTCCACCCTATCAATGGAGATGCTCAAGGACATCCATATAAACAACAGCAAAAACATCGAGCTGCTGAAAACAGAGGATGAGGTCCAAAAAATAGTAACGATAACAACAACAACATTCACATTACTAATTATTGCAATATTACTCATCTGGAAAATATACAACATGATAAATTCGAACCGAATTCAATCTCACAGCCATCCAATAGAAAACCCACAAGTCACGACCTCCAGGTTACAACCTTTGGAAGAAAATTTGAAACATTTGGAAGAAACTTTAAAACATCTGGAAGAAAAACGATCACCTGAACCAAGTGGAAAAAAATCAAATTCAACGACCTACCATATTTCTAACACCGGTTGGGACAACCGGATTTGATGGGGGAAGAGTTAACGCGAATTTACCTCATTCCCACAGAAAAGTGGAATATGAGCCTCCAGACAGTCTTGTCAGCAAAATAGTGCAATTTCGTGGGAATGCATGTGAGCTTTAGCAACTAAGTAAATTTCTGTTCATGTTTCGAAAATGCATTGTTAGATTTAAGAGTCAGTCTGTAATCAGCTCGCGAAGAATAATGATTGTTTTTTTTAAGGAACCACCTTCCTATTTATTTTAACTCACACATGTATTCCTCAGGGTGGATTCGGACAAGAGATCGTTGTGTCAACCATATGCCGATCCCCACCGTATAATCAAGCGCATTTCGCCGCATGTCATAACGCTTGATGTCAATGACAAACATGTCAACGTGTCTACCGAACGTGTGAAGCCTGCCTTTTTCGTGGAAGATTCGGAAGAGTTAACGAATGCGCCAGACTCCTAGGAGTTCACCGTCAACGAGCAGACGAGTATCATTTGCGACGTCGGACGATATTCGATACTTTCATCGCACCGATGTTCCGGCGTTAGATGATCATACATACGCGCGAGCATCAATCGAAGATATCGGTTTCAGCGATTGTCGTCATTATGGCAACATCGCTCAGAGGGGAGTATTGTAGGATTCTGAATGGCACCACCAGAGGCGCTACGATCGATGCGGAGTTAGTTTTGAATTACGCAATTAATTTATTGTATGGTAAAATGTCAATTTATGTTTGTCCATGAGTTTGCTGAAGCGTAATAAAAGAATTAGTTAGTTGTTTTTGTGTGATTCTAACTATGGTGCTTTCATTAAGCGATTGTGGCTGCGAGAGCCTTACAAAGTTGAAAGCTCTTTAATCTACCTGATTAAGAGTGTAGTGTGAACACCATATTATATGCCGTTCACACTACATTCTAAATCAGGCGTTTCCGATCAGCTGATCGCTTTAGAGCTAAATCAACTTAAATCTGCCTGATTACCCATACATTTTTTTCGGCTTCTGACAGAGTTAATCAAGTAGATTTAGAGTTAATCAAGTAAAAATCAGGTACTATTGTGAATTTTGTCCCTGGCGAATTTTTCTCAGAGCGCGGCGAATTCCATCCGTGAGAGCGAGAGTAGATTTGAATGAAATGTCATTCGTATTTCGTCCTAAAATAGCAAAAGTTGAATAAAAAGGAAAATGTGAGTTGTACAAAGTGAAAAGAAAATGTTCTTGAATGTTCCTGCACCATTTTCAACAACTTTCACGCAAAAAAGTTTGTACACATAAATTAGAATGACATTTCTCTCTCTAAATTTCCTCATTCTAAATCACTTCGAGTAGTGTGGACGCTTACCTGATTAACTTTGACAGCTTCTAAATCAACTTGATTTAGAGTGTAGTGTGAACGGCTTATTAGAGTTAATCAGATACAAATCAAGTACTATTGTGAATTTGGTTCCGGCTAAAATGTTCTCATAGAGTGATGAATTCCCAACGACCTAGAAGATATTTGGACAGGCGGTGAGAAATCAATCTTGGGACCGAAAATGGGTTTTTCTACCAACTCATATAAAGCCGTACGAACACATACGAAAAAGTACAAGGGTGTAGGCAATATGCAAAAAGTGAAATATTTAAGGGGCATCAGCTTGGCGCGTAGGTTTGAATGGCAATTGTATATTGATATTTGTAGAAAATGTATAATCGTTGCATTTATCAATTGTTTTTCATATGCATTATTCTAAAGTAATCTGAAGACATATGTACTTTGTCCGGTCTACTTTATCAAATTTCACTGTCAACGTCTACGAAAGTGGTGTGATGAGTTCCACGTCTCACTTTACCCTTGATTTCACTCAGGTACCTATTGAGAGCTGCGTGAACTCTAACCTAGTTATACAATCTGTCGTTATAACCTGCAGGGACCCCACACATTACGAGCTAGTACTAGACTGTAAGAAGTTGCATATGCATTATAAACCAGATTGAAAGGATAATATGCATTAAAAGGTTGCTTAAATCCTGAGAAATATATCCTAGAAAATACTTTAAACATATATTTCTGGTTTGGAGTACTTAGTTATGTATACTATTAGAAATAAACTAATAAAAAGGTTAATAAATAATTTTATTTCTGATTAACATATGCCTCCCTCTTCCTTTCTAATCGGGGTTGGGACCAGCTGCGGCGGAATTACGGCAATGGTAAATATATAAATATATAAATATATATATATATATATATATATATATATATATATATATATATATATATATATATATATATTCAAACTAAACAAATAGTAAAATTTAGAGAAATGTATTATTTTCCACGTTTTGAACAACGAAACACGACAAGACAAATAAAAAACTGGTCAAATATTGAATTTTAAAACAATTTCACAGAAACTAGAAGAAATTGCCCCCAGCGACAAGTCATTTATACCACGCCGATGTTTCCCCTTCACCCCGCTATTTGCTACCACGACCGATGTTCAGTAAATTGTCAAACTCGGTGAACATCAGTAAAGGTCTGTTCGTTTACTCAAAGTTGTATAAAACTTTATAAAACTTTAGCCCAAAACGCGTTTTCTTGCCTTGTGGACTGGGGAAGTTTCACTTCCCCATCCTAACATTTCAATAAAGTTTTAGTCCACAGAATTTTGTGTGGTAGAGTTTGGACTGTCAGAACAACCAAAACAGCTGATTGATGTTGACATTTGTCAAGTAATAGCACGTCGATGGACTGGTAAAGATAGATTGATAGATTCTGAAAAGTTATAAATTTGAGAAGTGAGTGACAATAAATAACAGTTGATAGAGTTTTAAAAGACATAAATTTGAGAAGTGAGTGACAATAAATAACACGTGGCGGAAAATGCAGGACCAATCAAGGGAAGTAGAAGATATAAACGTAGAATGCTCTCCCAAGAGCTTCAGAAACATCCAACAAGGTAAAATCTTTTTAATAATGCACTTGATAAGTTGTTAAATTTTCATTTATTGATTAGATCCCGAGCAACTGAAGCTACTCTTCCCAGCATCGCAGACTATAAAGGTTAGAGAAGTTCTATTTCATCCAACAACTTTCGAAGGAACTGATGCGGATATGCCTCCCGAAGAAAACCAAGAGGTATGTTTTGCATAATTGCTATAAATGCAGGTAAACTATCAATTGTCTTAATCGTATTGTTTCAGATATACCAAGATGAGGATCACGTTGCGTCACAAGAGGACAACAAAAGTGTGTGGGTGGACAACACCACGAAATTGTTGCTTTGTCTTGTGCAGGAATTCAAACCAAGAGTAGGAAAATGCATCCGGCTCAAAACGAAGAGGAAGATGTGGGCTCACATAAAACAAAAAATGGATGATGCTGGCTTCAATTATTCCGCTACACAAATCGAAAACAAATACCGTTCCTTGGAAAGACGGTTTAAATACATGAAAACCAACAATAGTCAAAGTGGAAGGAACCGATTGACATGTCCATTTGAGAAGTATGTATTATTTATAACAAAATTACTAGATGTAATCAATCCAAAAATTTTCAGAGAATTGGGAGAAATTTTGAGTGACAACGCTGCAGTCAACCCCGTGCATCTCCTAAACGATGAAGAGGTCGAGACGCTGCCTGCAGAGGAGAGTGGTCAAGATTCAGAAAATTCTTTTTTGGGTACTTAACCAACATATTTCCATATACCATAATTTAATTGTTTTTTCACCATTGAAGGTTACGACAGGACTCCCAGTTCGTCGTCGTCAGCCACACGAAAGAAAAGTCGCAACGATAGTATAGCTGAGCAGCTGAAAATCTTCAATGAAGACAGACGGAAGGAAGACCTGGAAAACAACAAATTCCGGGAAAAAATCATCAATGCTATGGAGCAAAGAGATGCCAGAGCTGCGAAAAAAGAGCAGCTGATAGCTGAAAAAAATGATATTTTGAAGGCGATATTAAGCTCTGTTAATAAGTAGGTTAAGAAATGTAATATGTAATTGTAATATGTAATTGTAAAAAATGGAATTGTAAAAAAAAACTGCATAAACATATAATTGTGAAGTCACAGCTTATTTCGTGTAAAATCAAAACCCAAAATAAAAACACTATCAACATTACTCAAAATTTGTTTATGGATAAACAGTGAAAAAGTTTTGTGCATGGAATCGGTATGATGAATGAAACAAGATTTTGAACTGTATTACAACCGTATTTTTAATTTAATTATGTAATAGAACAGCTATTTCGTCCCTCCTTATGTTAGCTCGAGCGTTACTCGAGCGTTCAAGAAACATGCTGCCATATTCAGACGCTGGTGGGTCTTCAGGTGGCGGAGGATCTTCAAACTCTAAATCATTTTCATCACACAAATTATGCAAGACGCAACAAGCTCTGATGAAATGATTCAGTTTCTGAATTCCACGGAGTTTGCAGTAATACAGTTGTCTGAAACGCTGCTTCAGTATTCCGAAAGTGTGTTCTATCACAACCCGGGATGAACTTAATTTTCTGTTGAAATTTTTCTGACGTTCGCTTAGATGTCCATTGTCTCGATATGGCGTCAGAAGATTTTCCATCAAAGGATACGCTGAATCGCCAAGTATGAAATAATCTGAAAAACTGTATATTTAGTATATTTCTCAGAATAGTGTTCTAATACAACTTACCACCACACTTTTCGCTCAGTTTCGGATAGATAGTTGAGTTTTTGAAAACCCGGCTGTCATGGGCGGAACCCGGAAACCCCGCGAAAAAATTCATAATTTTTTTATTGCTGTTTGCAATGGCTTGCGCTTGGATGCTGATTTGCCCTTTCCTATTAACGTAGCTATCCTTGGATCTAAATGGTGGGTCTATAATTATATGCGTTCCGTCAATTGCCCCTGGAAATAAATATACAATTTGTTATAGTTATATTATTTATTATTATTGTTATAGTTATATTATTTATTTTCGTATATGATACACATACCAATTACATTTGGGAATCCTAAACGCTCAAAGTGCTCGCTGTTTTCCTTTTTTTCGTCATCATCTGGCCATTTAATAGTTTGGGGAGCAAGGTTGCTGATAAACATAATTACCCGTTCAACAATAACAGAAACTGATGAAATGGACAAATCAAACCGATCTCCTATATCTCTGAAAGACACCGCCTCGTGCCCAGCAAACCATAAAAACACTAGCATATGTTTTTCTGCGGATACCCTCTTATCTTCTCTGAGCGCTAAATACTCCCCAGATTTACCAAACTTGCGTGAAAGGGCAATAAAGAGTTCCTTTTTTATCCGAAAATGGCACTTGAATTCTTCCTCTGTATACTTTGGTATCACTTTATCTATGTACGAAGTAATGCAGTTTCTGGTTTTCCTACGTTTCTGCTGACACACAATTCTTAAAAGTTTATTCTCCATTGCACTATTTTTTTGCTGCATGTCAAGCAAGATCATATCTATTTCTTCATCTTCACTAGAACTGTTATCACTTTCACACATTAACACAGTTAAAATGTCTTTAGTCTCCATATTTCGAACAATTTGATATTATTTTGCAAAACGAAATGCTCAAGAAATTACTATCAGCTGTCACAACAAAAACAAAAGTCAAGTGACAGCAAGTTTTAGCCCAAAACGCGTTTTCTTACTTTCGATAAATTTATCCCCACTCCGTATAAAGTTTTAGTCCAATAAAGTTTTAGTCCAAAAGTAAACGAACAGACCTTAAGTGTTGAATCGATCGGCATAGCGGGCCAAGATAATTGTTTGATTTTAACGAGTACCTTGCCATTTTTTCCGAAATAAACTTGATTTATTTGATTGTTACATCACAGAGAGCACTTATGTATACTTACTTGTGGAAAAACACACCGACCGCACGAGAACGAGCTGTGTTTTGGCAATGTGGCACTGAACACTTAATTTTTACCGGATTTTATTGTTTTCAAACACTGTCACTAGCACTTTTTCTGTTTAAATCCTGCGAATGTACCTAATTACTTCCGGAAAGTACTTTAATTCGCAAAAAACACTTTACATTGGTGATTATTCGGCTTGTTTATAACGTTGTTTAGCAATTCACGGCGAAAGAAAAGTCAAACTGACAAATTGATGAACAACGTGGTGCGTTGCATGGTCAGAGAGGGAGGGTAGAGACGAGGAAATTGGTCCCAGCGCACTTTCCTACATGTACACTATAACCGCCTGTCCAAATATCTTCTAGGTCGTTGTGAATTCCATCCGTGAGAGGGAGCGTAAATTTGGATGAAATGTCATTCGTCAAATCAATCTTGGGACCGAAAATGGGTTTTTCTACCAACTCATATAAAGCCGTACGAACACATACGAAAAAGTACAAGGGTGTAGGCAATATGCAAAAAGTGAAATATTTAAGGGGCATCAGCTTGGCGCGTAGGTTTGAATGGCAATTGTATATTGATATTTGTAGAAAATGTATAATCGTTGCATTTATCAATTGTTTTTCATATGCATTATTCTAAAGTAATCTGAAGACATATGTACTTTGTCCGGTCTACTTTATCAAATTTCACTGTCAACGTCTACGAAGGTGGTGTGATGAGTTCCACGTCTCACTTTACCCTTGATTTCACTCAGGTACCTATTGAGAGCTGCGTGAACTCTAACCTAGTTATACAATCTGTCGTTATAACCTGCAGGGACCCCACACATTACGAGCTAGTACTAGACTGTAAGAAGTTGCATATGCATTATAAACCAGATTGAAAGGATAATATGCATTATAAGGTTGCTTAAATCCTGAGAAATATATCCTAGAAAATACTTTAAACATATATTTCTGGTTTGGAGTACTTAGTTATGTATACTATTAGAAATAAACTAATAAAAAGGTTAATAAATAATTTTATTTCTGATTAACATATGCCTCCCTCTTCCTTTCTAATCGGGGTTGGGACCAGCTGCGGCGGAATTACGGCAATGGTAAATATATAAATATATAATATATATATATATATATATATATATATATATATATATATATATATATATATATATATATATATATATATATATAAATTCAAACTAAACAAATAGTAAAATTTAGAGAAATGTATTATTTTCCACGTTTTGAACAACGAAACACGACAAGACAAATAAAAAACTGGTCAAATATTGAATTTTAAAACAATTTCACAGAAACTAGAAGAAATTGCCCCCAGCGACAAGTCATTTATACCACGCCGATGTTTCCCCTTCACCCCGCTATTTGCTACCACGACCGATGTTCAGTAAATTGTCAAACTCGGTGAACATCAGTAAGTGTTGAATCGATCGGCATAGCGGGCCAAGATAATTGTTTGATTTTAACGAGTACCTTGCCATTTTTTGCGAAATAAACTTGATTTATTTGATTGTTACACCACAGAGAGCACTTATGTATACTTACTTGTGGAAAAACACACCGACCGCACGAGAACGAGCTGTGTTTTGGCAATGTGGCACTGAACACTTAATTTTTACCGGATTTTATTGTTTTCAAACACTGTCACTAGCACTTTTTCTGTTTAAATCCTGCGAATGTACCTAATTACTTCCGGAAAGTACTTTAATTCGCAAAAAACACTTTACATTGGTGATTATTCGGCTTGTTTATAACGTTGTTTAGCAATTCACGGCGAAAGAAAAGTCAAACTGACAAATTGATGAACAACGTGGTGCGTTGCATGGTCAGAGAGGGAGGGTAGAGACGAGGAAATTGGTCCCAGCGCACTTTCCTACATGTACACTATAACCGCCTGTCCAAATATCTTCTAGGTCGTTGTGAATTCCATCCGTGAGAGGGAGCGTAAATTTGGATGAAATGTCATTCGAATTTCGTTCTAAAATCGCGAAAGTTTAACGCAAAAAGAAATTTGTCATGAAAGCTTTGAGGGGCATTTATCTTTGTTGTGCTGATCGCCACAAATGAAGCACTTCTCAGGAAGAAAACAATGTGAAGAGCCGTGGCCGTATGCTTGACAGTTTTGGCACTGTGTTACACGAGCTTGCGGTGTCTTCCGCTGGTGACTCCAGTGGACACGAGTGCTCATGACTGTGTTGATTTTAAGAAGATCGGAAAGCTTTGTCGTGCCGCGTAAGAAGTAAAGTATGTACTTAGCGTGCTCTCGGTAGCGACGAGTTTCATTCAGAAACACTATTTTCTTTAAGTCAATACACTGAAGATTATGCACTTCTTCAAGGTGGCTTTTCAAAGTAGCGCATTCCATATTGTGCAAACCACTTAAAATAAATTTTGCCATACGTTGGTCAGAACGTGCGTACGTAAAGAATGACACTTTCTTAGCGATCAAATGGGATCGAACAGTCTCAAATGTCTCGGTTGATTTCGAAAATAGCTTTTTGCCGATACTAATGTGCTGTATTTCATAGTCGTGGATGTTTAGCTCTTTCATCATTGCAACAATAGACTCCCTGTCAATGTTCATGATGACAAGTGGGGGTATTTTAGCTTTTTTGGGAGCAGGCCCGGTTTCGGAGTCAATGCTGTTGTCAGCACAGGTTTTAAGACCAGCCAGAGGCTGAGTCGTACTAAATGCAAAAAAATTTCCTTGCATTATTCTCCACCATTTGCAACAGTTTTCACGCAATAAAATATTGTGCACATAAATTCGACTTTTTTCGCTCGTTATCTCCTCGTTCTAAACCACTTCAGCCAGTGCGAATGCCTCACCTGATTAACTTGACAGCTCCTTAATCTACCTGATTTAGAGTGCAATGTGAACGGCTTAAAAATCAGGCGATTTCGATCAGCTGATCGCTATAGATCTAATAAGCCGTTCACACTACACTCTAAATCAAGTAGATTCAGAAGCTGTCAAAGTTAATCAGGTAAGCGTTCACACTACCCGAAGTGATTTAGAATGAGATTTAGAGAGAAATGTCATTCGAATTTATGTGTACAATCTTTTTTGCGTGAAAGTTGTTGAAAATGGTGCAGGAACATGCAAGAACATTTTCTTTTCACTTTGTACAACTCACATTTTCCTTCTTTGTTCAATTTTTGTTATTTTAGAACGAAATTCGAATGACATTTCATTCAAATCTACTGTGCCTCTCACGGACGGAATTCAGCACGCTCTGGGAACAATTCAGCCGGGAAAAATTCACAATAGTACCTGATTTGTACTTGATTAACTTCTAAATCTATTTTAATAAAAAAACCGATTTTTCCTTTAGAAGCTAGATATATTGAATTTTGTGACAAATATCGATATTTCGAGGGTAATCTGCCCTCTTCTTCAGTGTATATAAGTCTAATCTTAATCAAACTTATGTCTGCTACTTATAGAGCTTACTTTTAAAGTATTGACTTATACTAATTACCAAATAATTGTCTATTAATGGACCTTATACTAATTACCAACTAATTGCCTATTAATTACTTTATTATCCATATTAATTAAATTATCCTCCTCACTATGAGATGAATGTTCAAATTAGCCTGAACAGTGGTGATGCACAATTTCCTTGGTCTGTGTTTAGTCTTCTATGCATAGGGGTTTTCCATATGTGCAGGCTTTCGTACGCATCCAGTTTTCGCACCTGCTGTACCTCCTTGATCACCTCCACGTTGTCCCAAGTTATGTTGTGATCCTCCTCCAATATGTGCTCTGCTACTGCTGAACGTACTAATGTTGCATTCTTTTTCCTCGCTGAAGCTGCTTCCCGTTTATGTTCCGTTAGTCTAACACCAACATACCGTTTCGTTTGCCCGATGTATATTTTGTCGCATTCTGGGCAGGTAATTTTATAAACTCCATATTTTTCCTTTTTATCCTTTTTGTCTTTGACGTGACATAGTATAGTACCTAATTTTTTAGTTTTACTGGTTGGAACTGCTTTAATATCAAAGCGTTCAAGAAGTACCCGAACTTTTTTGAATACTGATGAATAAATAATTGGAACTCTTATGGTCGTTTCCTGTTTTTCCTGCGTAAAAAGCGTCGTTAAAAGATCAAGCTGTATTCTATACTTTTTCTTTTTGACAAGATTTCCAATTATCCTCTCGTCAAATCCATTTTTTCTCGCCGTATCTTCAATATATTTAACTTCTGAGTTAAAACTATCCTGATCCATGGGCACTGTTAATAGCCGGTGAATCATGGAATTAAAGGGGGCCATTTTTTGGGAATGCCAATGATCAGACGTGGATGGTGTTGTCCTCTGAGTGTGTGTGGGCTTCCGGTAGATATTGAAACTTAGAAGACCTTCTTCCCTTATGACCATTAAATCCAAGAAGGGTAGTTTCTCATTCTTTTCGATTTCCATTGAAAATTGGATGTCCTTATGTGCTTGGTTCAACTTCTCCAACGTTTCTCCCAAAGCATCTTTTTTAACTATAGCTAGAATATCGTCTACATATCTCAGCCAAACCCGCGGAAGCGAACCTTCTTCATAAAGTTTTTTCTCTAGTCTATCCATAAATATTTCACTCACAAGTGGGGATAAAGGATTTCCCATTACTACACCTTTCATCGCTTTGAAGTATTTCCCCCTGAAAGTAAAATAACTTTCATTCATGCAAACCGTAGCGAGTTTCAAAAAGTCTTTAGCCCTCTTCCTCCCCTCCGGTGAGCTATTCCTCTCTTATAGCCAGTCCTCAAAGAACGTGAATGCTTGTTTTACTGGCACGCTTGGGAACATCACCAGAACACAGCTTGACATCAAATGATACAACTAGCTCATCTTCCCCTATTGTTGCCACTCTTCCAAGCCGCTCTATTACCTCGTCTCGATTCTTAACTGTTCTATCGCTAATCTTCCCTAGGGCCCTACACTCGTCTACAATCCATTTTGCGATTCTCCTTGTTGGAGCGCTTGTAGCGGTGACAATTTCCCTAAGTTCACTTCCTTCCTTATGTATCTTTGGAAGGCACCTTATTCTTGGCAATGACGGGTTTGAGACCCGCAGCTTGTTTACCTCTCCAATCGTCCCTTTGCACTCTTTCAAGACTCTTTCAACTCGTTTGATAGAGTCTGGTAAGGGATCTTTCCTAAGCTCATGGTAATCCCCGTTGTTGAGTTTTTCCATAACTAATCGGTCATATTCGTCTTTGTCCATTACGACCACGGCATTTCCTTTGTCAGCTTTGGTATAAAAGACGGGTTTAGCAGCCAACTCTCTGAGCACTCTTTGTGCATTCCCAGTGTTCCCCCTCTTACGATTTTCTCTCCTGATGAGTTTAGCCACATTGCCTCTAATCTGTGCTTTCTCCTCTTCGGGCAGGGTTTTAACCGCTGCTTCGATGTCTACTACCAAGTCTTCTGTTGGGAATATTTTTCCCTTGACAGCAAAATTCAGACCTTGGTTAAGTAGCTTCATTTGCTCTCCTGTGAATTGAACCGTGGACTTATTCACCTCATAGTTGGGGATAGTCTCTACGGCATTCTTTTTCTTTTCAATGGTACCCTTTCCTCTCGTCAGCTCCTTCAGTTTTTTTGTGAGAATTTTCCTCTTTATATTTTTCTCACATTCAAAGGCCCTGTTTGCTTTCCCTATTATATCTACAATATCTATAAATATATAATATAATATGGATTTATAAAATCTATCTATAAAATCTATAAAAATGGATTTGAGATCTATAAAAATGGATTTGACGAGAGGATAATTGGAAATCTTGTCAAAAAGAAAAAGTGTAGAATACAGCGTGATCTTTTAACGACGCTTTTTACGCAGGAAAAACAAGAAACGACCATAAGAGTTCCAATTATTTATTCATCAGTATTCAAAAAAGTTCGGGTACTTCTTGAACGCTTTGATATTAAAGCAGTTCCAACCAGTAAAACTAAAAAATTAGGTACTATACTATGTCACGTCAAAGACAAAAAGGATAAAAAGGAAAAATGTGGAGTTTATAAAATTACCTGCCCAGAATGCGACAAAATATACATCGGGCAAACGAAACGGTATGTTGGTGTTAGACTAACGGAACATAAACGAGAAGCAGCTTCAGCGAGGAAAAAGAATACAACATTAGTACGTTCAGCAGTAGCAAAGCACATATTGGAGGAGGATCACAACATAACTTGGGACAACGTGGAGGTTGTCAAGGAGGTACAGCAGGTGCGAAAACTGGATGCGTACGAAAGTCTGCACATATGGAAAACCCCTATGCAAAGAAGACTAAACACAGACCAAGGAAATTGTGCATCACCACTGTACAGGCTAATTTGAACATTCATCTCATAGTGAGGAGGATAATTTAATTAATATGGATAATAAAGTAATTAATAGGCAATTAGTTGGTAATTAGTATAAGGTCCATTAACAGACAATTATTTGGTAATAAGTATAAGTCAATACTTTAAAAGTAAGCTCTATAAGTAGCATACATAAGTTAGATTAAGATTAGACTGATAGACACTGAAGAAGAGGGCAGATTACCCTCGAAATATCGATATTTGTCACAAAATTCAATATATCTAGCTTCTAAAGGAAAAATCAGTTTTTTTATTAAAATATTTTTTTGAGCTAGGAAAAAATTGGTACACATTAAATACAATTTCTAAATCTACTTGATTAACTCTGTCAGAAGCCTAAAAAAATGTATTGGTAATCAGGTAGATTTAAGTTGATTTAGCTCTAAAGCGATCAGCTGATCGAAATCGCCTGATTCAGAGTGTAGTGTGAACGGCATATAAATTGACCACAAATCTACCTGATTAACCATACATTTGTCTCGGCTGTTGATAGTCGAAAGCTACCTGGGGTGTGTTCAATGTGCATGCTATAGCTGCTCTAAAAGCATAGCATAGAATCATTTTAGCAAGTGTCAAAATTCGCAGTAGCTAGGTGAAGCAGCTATGGATATTGGACAGCCAAGAGCTGCTACGAAGGTCAGCCTTTACACAGGAAATTCAAAAACAATTTTGTTTCAATTTTTTTATTGTAATTTTTGCATTTTCGTGGATCAGTTCAATGTTTCCATTGCACTTTGGATTCTGTATGAAATCTAAGAGTTTTCAACATACAGCTGCACAATCCATGAAAATTTTCCTAACATATTCAAAACGTATCACTTATTTCCGGCTTTTGACACCATATATGAGAAGAAGAGCAAAAAATAATCGTTGAAAATTTGATAATACAGGAATCAGAGCACCCGGCCTTTTACGATTCATGCTCGCCTTGTAAAAACTCAAGATGAGCTGCGTTGTATACAAACCAACTTAAAACTCGAGTTGAGTTTAAGTGGTTAAAAGCCCTAATTTAATTTATGCTGTCACTATTTTCAAATTTATTCCTCATCTCCTGTGTCACAAAAGCGCAAAAACTTCTTTTTATTTCAATTTCCAATTGAAAATGACGTTTAAACTGCATGTCAGCTGTGTACGCACGGCCATTTTGCCTTAGCTACTTTCTTGCTATCCTCCAGACTACGAGCAGCGAATAGCTGCTACCTTAGCAGCTATTCCGGAATCTTGCACAGCCCGACTGTCAAATAGCAAGCATCAGAAAGTAGCTATTTCGTGACATTGGACAGCCAGAGCTGCTAAAATAGCAGCTAATAGCAGCTATAGCATGCACATTGAACACACCCCTGATTTAGAGTAAATCCAGTATAAATCCGGTATTCATTTGAATTTAGTTCCGGCTGACTTGTTTACAGAGCGTACTGAATTTCATTCGTGACAGGGAGAGTAGTTTTAAATGAGATGTCATGTGAATTTCGTTCTAAAATGGAGAAAACTGACCACAAAAAAGAAATGTGAGCTGCACAAAATGAAATTCAAAATGTTCGTGCATGCTCCTGCACCATTTTCAACAGTTTTGACGGAAAACAAGGTCTACACGACAATTCGAATGACATTTTTTGCTCTTAATCTTCTCGCTCTAAATCACTTCGGCTAGTGTGAACGCTTTACCTGATTAACCTAACAGATTCTAAATCTACCTGATTTAGAGTGTCGTATGAACACCATATAGCATTGGCAAAGATTATCGAGAAGCACCGTAAATTCTGCTTTTCATGAAAAGCTTTATGGTGACGTTACAGTCAATGCAACACGCCATTGTTGTCATGCTTTGTCGGTGGAACGAGTTACAATCAATGCAATACAATATTTACCGTCATTTGTCACTGGCTATGTTAACGAAATTGTTGTTTGATCATATAGATCCTTTAAAGTCTCGAAAAGTGAAATCAGTGAGTATTTTATCCTTTAAAAGCTGCAAAGTAAATTGCATATGTTCTCATGCGTTCAAACTCGTTTGTTGTGTTGGATTGATTGTAACTCCAACATTAAGAGCCTAGACAGACAGGCAGCAAGACAGACTAGCTACAAATTTTCAAAAATCTCACTCTTTGACTCAGAATCTAGGCGACTTAGAAACAAATAATACTATTGATCGAAAAATTAAAGAGCTTGTCGAACTACCCAATGATTTTGGTCCAAATGCTTTCTGCAGCCCTGCCGAAATTGGGAAAATCTTAAAGAAGATAAAACTAAAATCAGCTGCTGATGACGATCAAATACCCAACATCCTGCTTAAAAATCTTCCTAGTAAAGCTAAAGTACTATTAACCCACATATTTAATTATTGCCTTAAACTAAACTATTTCCCTGATTGCTGGAAAAACGCCATCATCATACCTATAGCCAAACCTGGTAAAAATCCCAAACTACCGCAAAACTACCGCCCTATCAGCCTTTTACCTTCATTAAGCAAAATCTTTGAAAAAGTTATTTTAACCCGTATCCAGCTCAAACTTGACAGTGACGGAATAATACCCGATTGGCAATTCGGATTCAAAGCTTCCATGAAAAACAATCTACTGGATTAATTGCTCTTGACATTCAAAAAGCTTTTGATGCTGTCTGGCACGATGGTCTCATTTACAAACTCATCAATCTATCTTTTCCAAGTTATTTAACAAAGATAATTCAGTCATACCTATCGTCCAGGTCATTTACAGTGAAGTTCCAAGGCAAATCTAACAGGTACGATATTCCGGCAGGAGTCCCTCAAGGTTCGGTACTAAAGCCCGACTTTATACAACATCTACACCTCAGACATAACTCAGTCTTTAAATTGTAACTTAGCAATGTTTGCAGATGACACGGCTATATACTCCACTCACTCTGATCCAAACATTATTGTAAACAATCTTCAAGGACAACTTGAATTAATTAACTCGTACTGCCAAAAGTGGAAGATAAAAGTAAATGCCGAGAAATCGCAAGCTGTGTTCTTCTTGAGAAAACGCGCCAGGCGAAATCACCCTTCCGCACAAATAAACGTCCTTGGCACTAACGTTCCTTGGAACAAGGACCTAAAATATTTAGGTATGCACTTGGACTCCAAATTGACCTTTAAGGCCCACATTGATTTTATCGGTTCCAAAATCATCAACAGCATTCGCTCGACTTACCCGTTTATTAATCGAAAGTCTAAATTATCCTTAGCTAATAAAATTTTGATATTCAAAGCCATTATCCTGCCTAAGATACTATATGCCTCGCCCATATGGAGCCGCTGTGCAGCATGCCACCTAAATAAACTTCAAATTCTTCAAAATAAATGCTTAAAGATTATTTTAAACAAACCATACTATTTTTCTACTCATCTCCTTCACAAATTAGCAGGTATCAATTACATTTCCTAAAATACTCGCAGAATACGAAACAAATTTGTCAGAAAATGTGAAAATGCCACTTATCCTCTAATTGCAGCTTTGGCCATGCAAAATTAGATCCCTTACAGTTGTAAGATCGATTCTACATAGTCCTAAGTTACTTTAAGGTAGCCATAAGTTAGTTTAAGTCTCAGGAGGTTTTATAACTTGTTTTTCCTCTACGAATTTACCACTCATTGTAGCAAATTACAAACTAGGGTTTCTTACTCAAATATTTTATAGTTGTTAAGACCTTGTCTGATCTCTAAATATCATACGGTATAATTAATTATGGAATTATGCTTAATTTACTGGATTTTGAATAAAGTTATTTTTATGTTTATGTCAAATTCTAGACGTACTTAAAAATAATACCGAGCTAAATATTAATTACATTTTGGACGTTCAGTTCCGGCTGAAACTCATAAAAGAAGAATTGGTTAATATTAATTATGCACTTCATTGGGCCAAGGTCGGCATCATAAATTCAATCATCCTTTCAAAAACCGAAATTAAATTAGCAACAGAAACTTTAGACAAAGAACTATTACCATTCCAAACAATTGAAGAGGCTTCAGATTTTTCGGAAATTAAAATAATTACTAACGGTTCTTCTATCCTATATATCGTAAATATTCTTCTTACGAAAAGTGAATCTTATCAAAAATTATTAATTAAACCCGTAAAAAAATTTAACTATGTAAATAATTTGAAATACAATGATGTTTTGATAAATGGGGAAGAACTATATGCCATAAAAAATAAATGTAAGGAAATAAATCGTTTTTCGATATGTAAGGCTACAAATCTACTTGATATAAGTAACAGTACATGCATTCCACGCCTCCTGCGAAGTACGACCGCACAATGCAACAAAGTCAACAACCAACATATACCAACTATGGACGAAATAGCACCAGCAATTCTTTTGCTGAACCGATTTAATGGAACCCTGAAGATTGAAGACAACATCCACAGCCTCAATGGTACTTACCTCATCAAGTACAGTAACACTACAATTAGCGGTAACAACAAGGTATTTAAATCTTACAAGACTTCCACCCTATCAATGGAGATGCTCAAGGACATCCATATAAACAACAGCAAAAACATCGAGCTGCTGAAAACAGAGGATGAGGTCCAAAAAATAGTAACGATAACAACAACAACATTCACATTACTAATTATTGCAATATTACTCATCTGGAAAATATACAACATGATAAATTCGAACCGAATTCAATCTCACAGCCATCCAATAGAAAACCCCAAGTCACGACCTCCAGGTTACAACCTTTGGAAGAAAATTTGAAACATTTGGAAGAAACTTTAAAACATCTGGAAGAAAAACGATCACCTGAACCAAGTGGAAAAAAATCAAATTCAACGACCTACTATATTTCTAACACCGGTTGGGACAACCGGATTTGATGGGGGAAGAGTTAACGCGAATTTACCTCATTCCCACAGAAAAGTGGAATATGAGCCTCCAGACAGTCTTGTCAGCAAAATAGTGCAATTTCGTGGGAATGCATGTGAGCTTTAGCAACTAAGTAAATTTCTGTTCATGTTTCGAAAATGCATTGTTAGATTTAAGAGTCAGTCTGTAATCAGCTCGCGAAGAATAATGATTGTTTTTTTTAAGGAACCACCTTCCTATTTATTTTAACTCACACATGTATTCCTCAGTGTGGATTCGGACAAGAGATCGTTGTGTCAACCATATGCCGATCCCCACCGTATAATCAAGCGCATTTCGCCGCATGTCATAACGCTTGATGTCAATGACAAACATGTCAACGTGTCTACCGAACGTGTGAAGCCTGCCTTTTTCGTGGAAGATTCGGAAAAGTTAACGAATGCGCAACGGCAGACTCCTAGGAGTTCACCGTCAACGAGCAGACGAGTATCATTTGCGACGTCGGACGATATTCGATACTTTCATCGCACCGATGTTCCGGCGTTAGATGATACATACGCGCGAGCATCAATCGAAGATCTCGGTTTCAGCGATTGTCGTCATTATGGCAACATCGCTCAGAGGGGAGTATTGTAGGATTCTGAATAGCACCACCAGAGGCGCTACGATCGATGTGGAGTTAGTTTTGAATTACGCAATTAATTTATTGTATGGTGAAATGTCAGTTTATGTTTGTCCATGAGTTTGCTGAAGCGTAATAAAAGAATTAGTTAGTTGTTTTTGTGTGATTCTAACTATGGTGCTTTCATTAAGCGATTGTGGCTGCGAGAGCCTTACAAAGTTGAAAGCTCTTTAATCTACCTGATTAAGAGTGTAGTGTGAACACCATATTATATGCCGTTCACACTACATTCTAAATCAGGCGCTTCCGATCAGCTGATTGCTTTAGAGCTAAATCAACTTAAATCTGCCTGATTACCCATACATTTTTTTCGGCTTCTGACAGAGTTAATCAAGTAGATTTAGAGTTAATCAAGTAAAAATCAGGTACTATTGTGAATTTTGTCCCTGGCGAATTTTTCTCAGAGCGCGGCGAATTCCATCCGTGAGAGCGAGAGTAGATTTGAATGAAATGTCATTCGTATTTCGTCCTAAAATAGCAAAAGTTGAATAAAAAGGAAAATGTGAGTTGTACAAAGTGAAAAGAAAATGTTCTTGAATGTTCCTGCACCATTTTCAACAACTTTCACGCAAAAAAGTTTGTACACATAAATTAGAATGACATTTCTCTCTCTAAATTTCCTCATTCTAAATCACTTCGAGTAGTGTGAACGCTTACCTGATTAACTTTGACAGCTTCTAAATCAACTTGATTTAGAGATTGATTTAGTGTGAACGGCTTATTAGAGTTAATCAGGTACAAATCAAGTACTATTGTGAATTTGGTTCCGGCTAAAATGTTCTCAGAGAGTGATGAATTCTATCCGTGAGAGGGAGCGTAAATTTGGATGAAATGTCATTCGAATTTCGTTCTAAAATCGCGAAAGTTGAACGCAAAAAGAAATTTGTGATGAAAGCTTTGAGGGGCATTTATCTTTGTTGTGCTGATCGCCACAAATTAAGCACTTCTCAGGAAGAAAACAATTTGAAGAGAAAACATTCCATGATTCACCGGCTATTAACAGTGCCCATGGATCAGGATAGTTTTAACTCAGAAGTTAAATATATTGAAGATACGGCGAGAAAAAATGGATTTGACGAGAGGATAATTGGAAATCTTGTCAAAAAGAAAAAGTATAGAATACAGCGTGATCTTTTAACGACGCTTTTTACGCAGGAAAAACAAGAAACGACCATAAGAGTTCCAATTATTTATTCATCAGTATTCAAAAAAGTTCGGGTACTTCTTGAACGCTTTGATATTAAAGCAGTTCCAACCAGTAAAACTAAAAAATTAGGTACTATACTATGTCACGTCAAAGACAAAAAGGATAAAAAGGAAAAATGTGGAGTTTATAAAATTACCTGCCCAGAATGCGACAAAATATACATCGGGCAAACGAAACGGTATGTTGGTGTTAGACTAACGGAACATAAACGAGAAGCAGCTTCAGCGAGGAAAAAGAATACAACATTAGTACGTTCAGCAGTAGCAAAGCACATATTGGAGGAGGATCACAACATAACTTGGGACAACGTGGAGGTTGTCAAGGAGGTACAGCAGGTGCGAAAACTGGATGCGTACGAAAGCCTGCACATATGGAAAACCCCTATGCAAAGAAGACTAAACACAGACCAAGGAAATTGTGCATCACCACTGTTCAGGCTAATTTGAACATTCATCTCATAGTGAGGAGGATAATTTAATTAAAATGGATAATAAAGTAATTAATAGGCAATTAGTTGGTTATTAGTATAAGGTCCATTAACAGACAATTATTTGGTAATTAGTATAAGTCAATACTTTAAAAGTAAACTCTATAAGTAGCATACATAAGTTAGATTAAGATTAGACTGATAGACACTGAAGAAGAGGGCAGATTACCCTCGAAATATCGATATTTGTCACAAAATTCAATATATCTAGCTTCTAAAGGAAAAATCAGTTTTTTTATTAAAATATTTTTTTGAGCTAGGAAAAAATTGGTACACATTAAATACAATTTCTAAATCTACTTGGGGTGTGTTCAATGTGCATGCTATAGCTGCTATTAGCTGCTAATTTAGCAGCTCTGGCTGTCCAATGTCACGAAATAGCTACTTTCTGATGCTTGCTATTTGACAGTCGGGTTGTCCAAGATTCCGGAATAGCTGCTAAGGTAGCAGCTATTCGCTGCTCGTAGTCTGGAGGATAGCTAGAAAGTAGCTAAGGCAAAATGGCCGTGCGTACACAGCTGACATGCAGTTTAAACGTCATTTTCAATTGGAAATTGAAATGAAAAGAAGTTCTTGCGCTTTTGTGACACAGGAGATGAGGAGTAAATTTGAAAATAGTGACAGCATAAATTAAATACGGGCTTTTAAACACTTAAACTCAACTCGAATTTTAAGTTGGCTTGTACATGGCCATACTTGTACGTTGAAAACTTTATTGCTATGTTGAAAACTATGTTGAAAACTCCTAAATTTCATACAGTTTCCAAAGTGCAAAAATTACAATAAAAAAATTGAAACAAAATTATTTTTGAATTTCCTGTGTAAAGGCTGACCTGCGTAGCAGCTCTTGGCTGTCCAATGTCCATAGCTGCTTCACCTAGCTACTGCGAATTTTGACACTTGCTAAAGTGATGCTATGCTATGCTTTTGGAGCAGCTATAGCATGCACATTGAACACACCCTTGATTAACTCTGTCAGAAGCCTAAAAAAATGTATTGGTAATCAGGTAGATTTAAGTTGATTTAGCTCTAAAGCGATCAGCTGATCGAAATCGCCTGATTCAGAGTGTAGTGTGAACGGCATATAAATCGACCACAAATCTACCTGATTAACCGTACATTTGTCTCGGCTGTTGATAGTCGAAAGCTACCTAGGGTGTGTTCAATGTGCATGCTATAGCTGGTCTAAAAGCATAGCATAGAATCATTTTAGCAAGTGTCAAAACTTGCATTTTCGTGGATCAGTTCAATGTTTCCATTGCACTTTGGATTCTGTATGAAATCTAAGAGTTTTCAACATACAGCTGCACAATCCATGAAAATTTTCCTAACATATTCAAAACGTATCACTTATTTCCGGCTTTTGACGCCATATATGAGAAAAAGAGCAAAAAATAATCGTTGAAAATTTGATAATACAGGAATCAGAGCACCCGGCCTTTTACGATTCATGCTCGCCTTGTAAAAACTCAAGATGAGCTGCGTTGTATACAAACCAACTTAAAACTCGAGTTGAGTTTAAGTGGTTAAAAGCCCTAATTTAATTTATGCTGTCACTATTTTCAAATTTATTCCTCATCTCCTGTGTCACAAAAGCGCAAAAACTTCTTTTTATTTCAATTTCCAATTGAAAATGACGTTTAAACTGCATGTCAGCTGTGTACGCACGGCCATTTTGCCTTAGCTACTTTCTTGCTATCCTCCAGACTACGAGCAGCGAATAGCTGCTACCTTAGCAGCTATTCCGGAATCTTGCACAGCCCGACTGTCAAATAGCAAGCATCAGAAAGTAGCTATTTCGTGACATTGGACAGCCAGAGCTGCTAAAATAGCAGCTAATAGCAGCTATAGCATGCACATTGAACACACCCCTGATTTAGAGTAAATCCAGTATAAATCCGGTATTCATTTGAATTTAGTTCCGGCTGACTTGTTTACAGAGCGTACTGAATTTCATTCGTGACAGGGAGAGTAGTTTTAAATGAGATGTCATGTGAATTTCGTTCTAAAATGGAGAAAACTGACCACAAAAAAGAAATGTGAGCTGCACAAAATGAAATTCAAAATGTTCGTGCATGCTCCTGCACCATTTTCAACAGTTTTGACGGAAAACAAGGTCTACACGACAATTCGAATGACATTTTTTGCTCTTAATCTTCTCGCTCTAAATCACTTCGGCTAGTGTGAACGCTTTACCTGATTAACCTAACAGATTCTAAATCTACCTGATTTAGAGTGTCGTATGAACACCATATAGCATTGGCAAAGATTATCGAGAAGCACCGTAAATTCTGCTTTTCATTAAAAGCTTTATGGTGACGTTACAGTCAATGCCATTGTGGTCATGCTTTGTCGGTGGAACGAGTTACAATCAATGCAATACAATATTTACCGTCATTTGTCACTGGCTATGTTAACGAAATTGTTGTTTGATCATATAGATCCTTTAAAGTCTCGAAAAGTGAAATCAGTGAGTATTTTATCCTTTAAAAGCTGCAAAGTAAATTGCATATGTTCTCATGCGTTCAAACTCGTTTGTTGTGTTGGATTGATTGTAACTCCAACATTAAGAGCCTAGACAGACAGGCAGCAAGACAGACTAGCTACAAATTTTCAAAAATCTCACTCTTTGACTCAGAATCTAGGCGACTTAGAAACAAATAATACTATTGATCGAAAAATTAAAGAGCTTGTCGAACTACCCAATAATTTTGGTCCAAATGCTTTCTGCAGCCCTGCCGAAATTGGGAAAATCTTAAAGAAGATAAAACTAAAATCAGCTGCTGATGACGATCAAATACCCAACATCCTGCTTAAAAATCTTCCTAGTAAAGCTAAAGTACTATTAACCCACATATTTAATTATTGCCTTAAACTAAACTATTTCCCTGATTGCTGGAAAAACGCCATCATCATACCTATAGCCAAACCTGGTAAAAATCCCAAACTACCGCAAAACTACCGCCCTATCAGCCTTTTACCTTCATTAAGCAAAATCTTTGAAAAAGTTATTTTAACCCGTATCCAGCTCAAACTTGACAGTGACGGAATAATACCCGATTGGCAATTCGGATTCAAAGCTTCCATGAAAAACAATCTACTGGATTAATTGCTCTTGACATTCAAAAAGCTTTTGATGCTGTCTGGCACGATGGTCTCATTTACAAACTCATCAATCTATCTTTTCCAAGTTATTTAACAAAGATAATTCAGTCATACCTATCGTCCAGGTCATTTACAGTGAAGTTCCAAGGCAAATCTAACAGGTACGATATTCCGGCAGGAGTCCCTCAAGGTTCGGTACTAAAGCCCGACTTTATACAACATCTACACCTCAGACATAACTCAGTCTTTAAATTGTAACTTAGCAATGTTTGCAGATGACACGGCTATATACTCCACTCACTCTGATCCAAACATTATTGTAAACAATCTTCAAGGACAACTTGAATTAATTAACTCGTACTGCCAAAAGTGGAAGATAAAAGTAAATGCCGAGAAATCGCAAGCTGTGTTCTTCTTGAGAAAACGCGCCAGGCGAAATCACCCTTCCGCACAAATAAACGTCCTTGGCACTAACGTTCCTTGGAACAAGGACCTAAAATATTTAGGTATGCACTTGGACTCCAAATTGACCTTTAAGGCCCACATTGATTTTATCGGTTCCAAAATCATCAACAGCATTCGCTCGACTTACCCGTTTATTAATCGAAAGTCTAAATTATCCTTAGCTAATAAAATTTTGATATTCAAAGCCATTATCCTGCCTAAGATACTATATGCCTCGCCCATATGGAGCCGCTGTGCAGCATGCCACCTAAATAAACTTCAAATTCTTCAAAATAAATGCTTAAAGATTATTTTAAACAAACCATACTATTTTTCTACTCATCTCCTTCACAAATTAGCAGGTATCAATTACATTTCCTAAAATACTCGCAGAATACGAAACAAATTTGTCAGAAAATGTGAAAATGCCACTTATCCTCTAATTGCAGCTTTGGCCATGCAAAATTAGATCCCTTACAGTTGTAAGATCGATTCTACATAGTCCTAAGTTACTTTAAGGTAGCCATAAGTTAGTTTAAGTCTCAGGAGGTTTTATAACTTGTTTTTCCTCTACGAATTTACCACTCATTGTAGCAAATTACAAACTAGGGTTTCTACTTACTTAGCAATGTTTGCAGATGACACGGCTATATACTCCACTCACTCTGATCCAAACATTATTGTAAACAATCTTCAAGGACAACTTGAATTAATTAACTCGTACTGCCAAAAGTGGAAGATAAAAGTAAATGCCGAGAAATCGCAAGCTGTGTTCTTCTTGAGAAAACGCGCCAGGCGAAATCACCCTTCCGCACAAATAAACGTCCTTGGCACTAACGTTCCTTGGAACAAGGACCTAAAATATTTAGGTATGCACTTGGACTCCAAATTGACCTTTAAGGCCCACATTGATTTTATCGGTTCCAAAATCATCAACAGCATTCGCTCGACTTACCCGTTTATTAATCGAAAGTCTAAATTATCCTTAGCTAATAAAATTTTGATATTCAAAGCCATTATCCTGCCTAAGATACTATATGCCTCGCCCATATGGAGCCGCTGTGCAGCATGCCACCTAAATAAACTTCAAATTCTTCAAAATAAATGCTTAAAGATTATTTTAAACAAACCATACTATTTTTCTACTCATCTCCTTCACAAATTAGCAGGTATCAATTACATTTCCTAAAATACTCGCAGAATACGAAACAAATTTGTCAGAAAATGTGAAAATGCCACTTATCCTCTAATTGCAGCTTTGGCCATGCAAAATTAGATCCCTTACAGTTGTAAGATCGATTCTACATAGTCCTAAGTTACTTTAAGGTAGCCATAAGTTAGTTTAAGTCTCAGGAGGTTTTATAACTTGTTTTTCCTCTACGAATTTACCACTCATTGTAGCAAATTACAAACTAGGGTTTCTTACTCAAATATTTTATAGTTGTTAAGACCTTGTCTGATCTCTAAATATCATACGGTATAATTAATTATGGAATTATGCTTAATTTACTGGATTTTGAATAAAGTTATTTTTATGTTTATGTCAAATTCTAGACGTACTTAAAAATAATACCGAGCTAAATATTAATTACATTTTGGACGTTCAGTTCCGGCTGAAACTCATAAAAGAAGAATTGGTTAATATTAATTATGCACTTCATTGGGCCAAGGTCAGCATCATAAATTCAATCATCCTTTCAAAAACCGAAATTAAATTAGCAACAGAAACTTTAGACAAAGAACTATTACCATTCCAAACAATTGAAGAGGCTTCAGATTTTTCGGAAATTAAAATAATTACTAACGGTTCTTCTATCCTATATATCGTAAATATTCTACTTACGAAAAGTGAATCTTATCAAAAATTATTAATTAAACCCGTAAAAAAATTTAACTATGTAAATAATTTGAAATACAATGATGTTTTGATAAATGGGGAAGAACTATATGCCATAAAAAATAAATGTAAGGAAATAAATCGTTTTTCGATATGTAAGGCTACAAATCTACTTGATATAAGTAACAGTACATGCATTCCACGCCTCCTGCGAAGTACGACCGCACAATGCAACAAAGTCAACAACCAACATATACCAACTATGGACGAAATAGCACCAGCAATTCTTTTGCTGAACCGATTTAATGGAACCCTGAAGATTGAAGACAACATCCACAGCCTCAATGGTACTTACCTCATCAAGTACAGTAACACTACAATTAGCGGTAACAACAAGGTATTTAAATCTTACAAGACTTCCACCCTATCAATGGAGATGCTCAAGGACATCCATATAAACAACAGCAAAAACATCGAGCTGCTGAAAACAGAGGATGAGGTCCAAAAAATAGTAACGATAACAACAACAACATTCACATTACTAATTATTGCAATATTACTCATCTGGAAAATATACAACATGATAAATTCGAACCGAATTCAATCTCACAGCCATCCAATAGAAAACCCCAAGTCACGACCTCCAGGTTACAACCTTTGGAAGAAAATTTGAAACATTTGGAAGAAACTTTAAAACATCTGGAAGAAAAACGATCACCTGAACCAAGTGGAAAAAAATCAAATTCAACGACCTACTATATTTCTAACACCGGTTGGGACAACCGGATTTGATGGGGGAAGAGTTAACGCGAATTTACCTCATTCCCACAGAAAAGTGGAATATGAGCCTCCAGACAGTCTTGTCAGCAAAATAGTGCAATTTCGTGGGAATGCATGTGAGCTTTAGCAACTAAGTAAATTTCTGTTCATGTTTCGAAAATGCATTGTTAGATTTAAGAGTCAGTCTGTAATCAGCTCGCGAAGAATAATGATTGTTTTTTTTAAGGAACCACCTTCCTATTTATTTTAACTCACACATGTATTCCTCAGTGTGGATTCGGACAAGAGATCGTTGTGTCAACCATATGCCGATCCCCACCGTATAATCAAGCGCATTTCGCCGCATGTCATAACGCTTGATGTCAATGACAAACATGTCAACGTGTCTACCGAACGTGTGAAGCCTGCCTTTTTCGTGGAAGATTCGGAAGAGTTAACGAATGCGCAACGGCAGACTCCTAGGAGTTCACCGTCAACGAGCAGACGAGTATCATTTGCGACGTCGGACGATATTCGATACTTTCATCGCACCGATGTTCCGGCGTTAGATGATACATACGCGCGAGCATCAATCGAAGATCTCGGTTTCAGCGATTGTCGTCATTATGGCAACATCGCTCAGAGGGGAGTATTGTAGGATTCTGAATAGCACCACCAGAGGCGCTACGATCGATGCGGAGTTAGTTTTGAATTACGCAATTAATTTATTGTATGGTGAAATGTCAGTTTATGTTTGTCCATGAGTTTGCTGAAGCGTAATAAAAGAATTAGTTAGTTGTTTTTGTGTGATTCTAACTATGGTGCTTTCATTAAGCGATTGTGGCTGCGAGAGCCTTACAAAGTTGAAAGCTCTTTAATCTACCTGATTAAGAGTGTAGTGTGAACACCATATTATATGCCGTTCACACTACATTCTAAATCAGGCGCTTCCGATCAGCTGATTGCTTTAGAGCTAAATCAACTTAAATCTGCCTGATTACCCATACATTTTTTTCGGCTTCTGACAGAGTTAATCAAGTAGATTTAGAGTTAATCAAGTAAAAATCAGGTACTATTGTGAATTTTGTCCCTGGCGAATTTTTCTCAGAGCGCGGCGAATTCCATCCGTGAGAGCGAGAGTAGATTTGAATGAAATGTCATTCGTATCTCGTCCTAAAATAGCAAAAGTTGAATAAAAAGGAAAATGTGAGTTGTACAAAGTGAAAAGAAAATGTTCTTGAATGTTCCTGCACCATTTTCAACAACTTTCACGCAAAAAAGTTTGTACACATAAATTAGAATGACATTTCTCTCTCTAAATTTCCTCATTCTAAATCACTTCGAGTAGTGTGAACGCTTACCTGATTAACTTTGACAGCTTCTAAATCAACTTGATTTAGAGATTGATTTAGTGTGAACGGCTTATTAGAGTTAATCAGGTACAAATCAAGTACTATTGTGAATTTGGTTCCGGCTAAAATGTTCTCAGAGAGTGATGAATTCTATCCGTGAGAGGGAGCGTAAATTTGGATGAAATGTCATTCGAATTTCGTTCTAAAATCGCGAAAGTTGAACGCAAAAAGAAATTTGTGATGAAAGCTTTGAGGGGCATTTATCTTTGTTGTGCTGATCGCCACAAATTAAGCACTTCTCAGGAAGAAAACAATTTGAAGAGAAAACATTCCATGATTCACCGGCTATTAACAGTGCCCATGGATCAGGATAGTTTTAACTCAGAAGTTAAATATATTGAAGATACGGCGAGAAAAAATGGATTTGACGAGAGGATAATTGGAAATCTTGTCAAAAAGAAAAAGTATAGAATACAGCGTGATCTTTTAACGACGCTTTTTACGCAGGAAAAACAAGAAACGACCATAAGAGTTCCAATTATTTATTCATCAGTATTCAAAAAAGTTCGGGTACTTCTTGAACGCTTTGATATTAAAGCAGTTCCAACCAGTAAAACTAAAAAATTAGGTACTATACTATGTCACGTCAAAGACAAAAAGGATAAAAAGGAAAAATGTGGAGTTTATAAAATTACCTGCCCAGAATGCGACAAAATATACATCGGGCAAACGAAACGGTATGTTGGTGTTAGACTAACGGAACATAAACGAGAAGCAGCTTCAGCGAGGAAAAAGAATACAACATTAGTACGTTCAGCAGTAGCAAAGCACATATTGGAGGAGGATCACAACATAACTTGGGACAACGTGGAGGTTGTCAAGGAGGTACAGCAGGTGCGAAAACTGGATGCGTACGAAAGCCTGCACATATGGAAAACCCCTATGCAAAGAAGACTAAACACAGACCAAGGAAATTGTGCATCACCACTGTTCAGGCTAATTTGAACATTCATCTCATAGTGAGGAGGATAATTTAATTAAAATGGATAATAAAGTAATTAATAGGCAATTAGTTGGTAATTAGTATAAGGTCCATTAACAGACAATTATTTGGTAATTAGTATAAGTCAATACTTTAAAAGTAAACTCTATAAGTAGCATACATAAGTTAGATTAAGATTAGACTGATAGACACTGAAGAAGAGGGCAGATTACCCTCGAAATATCGATATTTGTCACAAAATTCAATATATCTAGCTTCTAAAGGAAAAATCAGTTTTTTTATTAAAATATTTTTTTGAGCTAGGAAAAAATTGGTACACATTAAATACAATTTCTAAATCTACTTGATTAACTCTGTCAGAAGCCTAAAAAAATGTATAGGTAATCAGGTAGATTTAAGTTGATTTAGCTCTAAAGCGATCAGCTGATCGAAATCGCCTGATTCAGAGTGTAGTGTGAACGGCATATAAATCGACCACAAATCTACCTGATTAACCGTACATTTGTCTCGGCTGTTGATAGTCGAAAGCTACCTAGGGTGTGTTCAATGTGCATGCTATAGCTGGTCTAAAAGCATAGCATAGAATCATTTTAGCAAGTGTCAAAACTTGCATTTTCGTGGATCAGTTCAATGTTTCCATTGCACTTTGGATTCTGTATGAAATCTAAGAGTTTTCAACATACAGCTGCACAATCCATGAAAATTTTCCTAACATATTCAAAACGTATCACTTATTTCCGGCTTTTGACGCCATATATGAGAAAAAGAGCAAAAAATAATCGTTGAAAATTTGATAATACAGGAATCAGAGCACCCGGCCTTTTACGATTCATGCTCGCCTTGTAAAAACTCAAGATGAGCTGCGTTGTATACAAACCAACTTAAAACTCGAGTTGAGTTTAAGTGGTTAAAAGCCCTAATTTAATTTATGCTGTCACTATTTTCAAATTTATTCCTCATCTCCTGTGTCACAAAAGCGCAAAAACTTCTTTTTATTTCAATTTCCAATTGAAAATGACGTTTAAACTGCATGTCAGCTGTGTACGCACGGCCATTTTGCCTTAGCTACTTTCTTGCTATCCTCCAGACTACGAGCAGCGAATAGCTGCTACCTTAGCAGCTATTCCGGAATCTTGCACAGCCCGACTGTCAAATAGCAAGCATCAGAAAGTAGCTATTTCGTGACATTGGACAGCCAGAGCTGCTAAAATAGCAGCTAATAGCAGCTATAGCATGCACATTGAACACACCCCTGATTTAGAGTAAATCCAGTATAAATCCGGTATTCATTTGAATTTAGTTCCGGCTGACTTGTTTACAGAGCGTACTGAATTTCATTCGTGACAGGGAGAGTAGTTTTAAATGAGATGTCATGTGAATTTCGTTCTAAAATGGAGAAAACTGACCACAAAAAAGAAATGTGAGCTGCACAAAATGAAATTCAAAATGTTCGTGCATGCTCCTGCACCATTTTCAACAGTTTTGACGGAAAACAAGGTCTACACGACAATTCGAATGACATTTTTTGCTCTTAATCTTCTCGCTCTAAATCACTTCGGCTAGTGTGAACGCTTTACCTGATTAACCTAACAGATTCTAAATCTACCTGATTTAGAGTGTCGTATGAACACCATATAGCATTGGCAAAGATTATCGAGAAGCACCGTAAATTCTGCTTTTCATTAAAAGCTTTATGGTGACGTTACAGTCAATGCCATTGTGGTCATGCTTTGTCGGTGGAACGAGTTACAATCAATGCAATACAATATTTACCGTCATTTGTCACTGGCTATGTTAACGAAATTGTTGTTTGATCATATAGATCCTTTAAAGTCTCGAAAAGTGAAATCAGTGAGTATTTTATCCTTTAAAAGCTGCAAAGTAAATTGCATATGTTCTCATGCGTTCAAACTCGTTTGTTGTGTTGGATTGATTGTAACTCCAACATTAAGAGCCTAGACAGACAGGCAGCAAGACAGACTAGCTACAAATTTTCAAAAATCTCACTCTTTGACTCAGAATCTAGGCGACTTAGAAACAAATAATACTATTGATCGAAAAATTAAAGAGCTTGTCGAACTACCCAATAATTTTGGTCCAAATGCTTTCTGCAGCCCTGCCGAAATTGGGAAAATCTTAAAGAAGATAAAACTAAAATCAGCTGCTGATGACGATCAAATACCCAACATCCTGCTTAAAAATCTTCCTAGTAAAGCTAAAGTACTATTAACCCACATATTTAATTATTGCCTTAAACTAAACTATTTCCCTGATTGCTGGAAAAACGCCATCATCATACCTATAGCCAAACCTGGTAAAAATCCCAAACTACCGCAAAACTACCGCCCTATCAGCCTTTTACCTTCATTAAGCAAAATCTTTGAAAAAGTTATTTTAACCCGTATCCAGCTCAAACTTGACAGTGACGGAATAATACCCGATTGGCAATTCGGATTCAAAGCTTCCATGAAAAACAATCTACTGGATTAATTGCTCTTGACATTCAAAAAGCTTTTGATGCTGTCTGGCACGATGGTCTCATTTACAAACTCATCAATCTATCTTTTCCAAGTTATTTAACAAAGATAATTCAGTCATACCTATCGTCCAGGTCATTTACAGTGAAGTTCCAAGGCAAATCTAACAGGTACGATATTCCGGCAGGAGTCCCTCAAGGTTCGGTACTAAAGCCCGACTTTATACAACATCTACACCTCAGACATAACTCAGTCTTTAAATTGTAACTTAGCAATGTTTGCAGATGACACGGCTATATACTCCACTCACTCTGATCCAAACATTATTGTAAACAATCTTCAAGGACAACTTGAATTAATTAACTCGTACTGCCAAAAGTGGAAGATAAAAGTAAATGCCGAGAAATCGCAAGCTGTGTTCTTCTTGAGAAAACGCGCCAGGCGAAATCACCCTTCCGCACAAATAAACGTCCTTGGCACTAACGTTCCTTGGAACAAGGACCTAAAATATTTAGGTATGCACTTGGACTCCAAATTGACCTTTAAGGCCCACATTGATTTTATCGGTTCCAAAATCATCAACAGCATTCGCTCGACTTACCCGTTTATTAATCGAAAGTCTAAATTATCCTTAGCTAATAAAATTTTGATATTCAAAGCCATTATCCTGCCTAAGATACTATATGCCTCGCCCATATGGAGCCGCTGTGCAGCATGCCACCTAAATAAACTTCAAATTCTTCAAAATAAATGCTTAAAGATTATTTTAAACAAACCATACTATTTTTCTACTCATCTCCTTCACAAATTAGCAGGTATCAATTACATTTCCTAAAATACTCGCAGAATACGAAACAAATTTGTCAGAAAATGTGAAAATGCCACTAATCCTCTAATTGCAGCTTTGGCCATGCAAAATTAGATCCCTTACAGTTGTAAGATCGATTCTACATAGTCCTAAGTTACTTTAAGGTAGCCATAAGTTAGTTTAAGTCTCAGGAGGTTTTATAACTTGTTTTTCCTCTACGAATTTACCACTCATTGTAGCAAATTACAAACTAGGGTTTCTTACTCAAATATTTTATAGTTGTTAAGACCTTGTCTGATCTCTAAATATCATACGGTATAATTAATTATGGAATTATGCTTAATTTACTGGATTTTGAATAAAGTTATTTTTATGTTTATGTCAAATTCTAGACGTACTTAAAAATAATACCGAGCTAAATATTAATTACATTTTGGACGTTCAGTTCCGGCTGAAACTCATAAAAGAAGAATTGGTTAATATTAATTATGCACTTCATTGGGCCAAGGTCGGCATCATAAATTCAATCATCCTTTCAAAAACCGAAATTAAATTAGCAACAGAAACTTTAGACAAAGAACTATTACCATTCCAAACAATTGAAGAGGCTTCAGATTTTTCGGAAATTAAAATAATTACTAACGGTTCTTCTATCCTATATATCGTAAATATTCTACTTACGAAAAGTGAATCTTATCAAAAATTATTAATTAAACCCGTAAAAAAATTTAACTATGTAAATAATTTGAAATACAATGATGTTTTGATAAATGGGGAAGAACTATATGCCATAAAAAATAAATGTAAGGAAATAAATCGTTTTTCGATATGTAAGGCTACAAATCTACTTGATATAAGTAACAGTACATGCATTCCACGCCTCCTGCGAAGTACGACCGCACAATGCAACAAAGTCAACAACCAACATATACCAACTATGGACGAAATAGCACCAGCAATTCTTTTGCTGAACCGATTTAATGGAACCCTGAAGATTGAAGACAACATCCACAGCCTCAATGGTACTTACCTCATCAAGTACAGTAACACTACAATTAGCGGTAACAACAAGGTATTTAAATCTTACAAGACTTCCACCCTATCAATGGAGATGCTCAAGGACATCCATATAAACAACAGCAAAAACATCGAGCTGCTGAAAACAGAGGATGAGGTCCAAAAAATAGTAACGATAACAACAACAACATTCACATTACTAATTATTGCAATATTACTCATCTGGAAAATATACAACATGATAAATTCGAACCGAATTCAATCTCACAGCCATCCAATAGAAAACCCCAAGTCACGACCTCCAGGTTACAACCTTTGGAAGAAAATTTGAAACATTTGGAAGAAACTTTAAAACATCTGGAAGAAAAACGATCACCTGAACCAAGTGGAAAAAAATCAAATTCAACGACCTACTATATTTCTAACACCGGTTGGGACAACCGGATTTGATGGGGGAAGAGTTAACGCGAATTTACCTCATTCCCACAGAAAAGTGGAATATGAGCCTCCAGACAGTCTTGTCAGCAAAATAGTGCAATTTCGTGGGAATGCATGTGAGCTTTAGCAACTAAGTAAATTTCTGTTCATGTTTCGAAAATGCATTGTTAGATTTAAGAGTCAGTCTGTAATCAGCTCGCGAAGAATAATGATTGTTTTTTTTAAGGAACCACCTTCCTATTTATTTTAACTCACACATGTATTCCTCAGTGTGGATTCGGACAAGAGATCGTTGTGTCAACCATATGCCGATCCCCACCGTATAATCAAGCGCATTTCGCCGCATGTCATAACGCTTGATGTCAATGACAAACATGTCAACGTGTCTACCGAACGTGTGAAGCCTGCCTTTTTCGTGGAAGATTCGGAAGAGTTAACGAATGCGCAACGGCAGACTCCTAGGAGTTCACCGTCAACGAGCAGACGAGTATCATTTGCGACGTCGGACGATATTCGATACTTTCATCGCACCGATGTTCCGGCGTTAGATGATACATACGCGCGAGCATCAATCGAAGATCTCGGTTTCAGCGATTGTCGTCATTATGGCAACATCGCTCAGAGGGGAGTATTGTAGGATTCTGAATAGCACCACCAGAGGCGCTACGATCGATGCGGAGTTAGTTTTGAATTACGCAATTAATTTATTGTATGGTGAAATGTCAGTTTATGTTTGTCCCTGAGTTTGCTGAAGCGTAATAAAAGAATTAGTTAGTTGTTTTTGTGTGATTCTAACTATGGTGCTTTCATTAAGCGATTGTGGCTGCGAGAGCCTTACAAAGTTGAAAGCTCTTTAATCTACCTGATTAAGAGTGTAGTGTGAACACCATATTATATGCCGTTCACACTACATTCTAAATCAGGCGCTTCCGATCAGCTAATTGCTTTAGAGCTAAATCAACTTAAATCTGCCTGATTACCCATACATTTTTTTCGGCTTCTGACAGAGTTAATCAAGTAGATTTAGAGTTAATCAAGTAAAAATCAGGTACTATTGTGAATTTTGTCCCTGGCGAATTTTTCTCAGAGCGCGGCGAATTCCATCCGTGAGAGCGAGAGTAGATTTGAATGAAATGTCATTCGTATTTCGTCCTAAAATAGCAAAAGTTGAATAAAAAGGAAAATGTGAGTTGTACAAAGTGAAAAGAAAATGTTCTTGAATGTTCCTGCACCATTTTCAACAACTTTCACGCAAAAAAGTTTGTACACATAAATTAGAATGACATTTCTCTCTCTAAATTTCCTCATTCTAAATCACTTCGAGTAGTGTGAACGCTTACCTGATTAACTTTGACAGCTTCTAAATCAACTTGATTTAGAGATTGATTTAGTGTGAACGGCTTATTAGAGTTAATCAGGTACAAATCAAGTACTATTGTGAATTTGGTTCCGGCTAAAATGTTCTCAGAGAGTGATGAATTCTATCCGTGAGAGGGAGCGTAAATTTGGATGAAATGTCATTCGAATTTCGTTCTAAAATCGCGAAAGTTGAACGCAAAAAGAAATTTGTGATGAAAGCTTTGAGGGGCATTTATCTTTGTTGTGCTGATCGCCACAAATTAAGCACTTCTCAGGAAGAAAACAATGTGAAGAGAAAACATTCCATGATTCACCGGCTATTAACAGTGCCCATGGATCAGGATAGTTTTAACTCAGAAGTTAAATATATTGAAGATACGGCGAGAAAAAATGGATTTGACGAGAGGATAATTGGAAATCTTGTCAAAAAGAAAAAGTATAGAATACAGCGTGATCTTTTAACGACGCTTTTTACGCAGGAAAAACAAGAAACGACCATAAGAGTTCCAATTATTTATTCATCAGTATTCAAAAAAGTTCGGGTACTTCTTGAACGCTTTGATATTAAAGCAGTTCCAACCAGTAAAACTAAAAAATTAGGTACTATACTATGTCACGTCAAAGACAAAAAGGATAAAAAGGAAAAATGTGGAGTTTATAAAATTACCTGCCCAGAATGCGACAAAATATACATCGGGCAAACGAAACGGTATGTTGGTGTTAGACTAACGGAACATAAACGAGAAGCAGCTTCAGCGAGGAAAAAGAATACAACATTAGTACGTTCAGCAGTAGCAAAGCACATATTGGAGGAGGATCACAACATAACTTGGGACAACGTGGAGGTTGTCAAGGAGGTACAGCAGGTGCGAAAACTGGATGCGTACGAAAGCCTGCACATATGGAAAACCCCTATGCAAAGAAGACTAAACACAGACCAAGGAAATTGTGCATCACCACTGTTCAGGCTAATTTGAACATTCATCTCATAGTGAGGAGGATAATTTAATTAAAATGGATAATAAAGTAATTAATAGGCAATTAGTTGGTAATTAGTATAAGGTCCATTAACAGACAATTATTTGGTAATTAGTATAAGTCAATACTTTAAAAGTAAACTCTATAAGTAGCATACATAAGTTAGATTAAGATTAGACTGATAGACACTGAAGAAGAGGGCAGATTACCCTCGAAATATCGATATTTGTCACAAAATTCAATATATCTAGCTTCTAAAGGAAAAATCAGTTTTTTTATTAAAATATTTTTTTGAGCTAGGAAAAAATTGGTACACATTAAATACAATTTCTAAATCTACTTGATTAACTCTGTCAGAAGCCTAAAAAAATGTATAGGTAATCAGGTAGATTTAAGTTGATTTAGCTCTAAAGCGATCAGCTGATCGAAATCGCCTGATTCAGAGTGTAGTGTGAACGGCATATAAATCGACCACAAATCTACCTGATTAACCGTACATTTGTCTCGGCTGTTGATAGTCGAAAGCTACCTAGGGTGTGTTCAATGTGCATGCTATAGCTGGTCTAAAAGCATAGCATAGAATCATTTTAGCAAGTGTCAAAACTTGCATTTTCGTGGATCAGTTCAATGTTTCCATTGCACTTTGGATTCTGTATGAAATCTAAGAGTTTTCAACATACAGCTGCACAATCCATGAAAATTTTCCTAACATATTCAAAACGTATCACTTATTTCCGGCTTTTGACGCCATATATGAGAAAAAGAGCAAAAAATAATCGTTGAAAATTTGATAATACAGGAATCAGAGCACCCGGCCTTTTACGATTCATGCTCGCCTTGTAAAAACTCAAGATGAGCTGCGTTGTATACAAACCAACTTAAAACTCGAGTTGAGTTTAAGTGGTTAAAAGCCCTAATTTAATTTATGCTGTCACTATTTTCAAATTTATTCCTCATCTCCTGTGTCACAAAAGCGCAAAAACTTCTTTTTATTTCAATTTCCAATTGAAAATGACGTTTAAACTGCATGTCAGCTGTGTACGCACGGCCATTTTGCCTTAGCTACTTTCTTGCTATCCTCCAGACTACGAGCAGCGAATAGCTGCTACCTTAGCAGCTATTCCGGAATCTTGCACAGCCCGACTGTCAAATAGCAAGCATCAGAAAGTAGCTATTTCGTGACATTGGACAGCCAGAGCTGCTAAAATAGCAGCTAATAGCAGCTATAGCATGCACATTGAACACACCCCTGATTTAGAGTAAATCCAGTATAAATCCGGTATTCATTTGAATTTAGTTCCGGCTGACTTGTTTACAGAGCGTACTGAATTTCATTCGTGACAGGGAGAGTAGTTTTAAATGAGATGTCATGTAAATTTCGTTCTAAAATGGAGAAAACTGACCACAAAAAAGAAATGTGAGCTGCACAAAATGAAATTCAAAATGTTCGTGCATGCTCCTGCACCATTTTCAACAGTTTTGACGGAAAACAAGGTCTACACGACAATTCGAATGACATTTTTTGCTCTTAATCTTCTCGCTCTAAATCACTTCGGCTAGTGTGAACGCTTTACCTGATTAACCTAACAGATTCTAAATCTACCTGATTTAGAGTGTCGTATGAACACCATATAGCATTGGCAAAGATTATCGAGAAGCACCGTAAATTCTGCTTTTCATTAAAAGCTTTATGGTGACGTTACAGTCAATGCCATTGTGGTCATGCTTTGTCGGTGGAACGAGTTACAATCAATGCAATACAATATTTACCGTCATTTGTCACTGGCTATGTTAACGAAATTGTTGTTTGATCATATAGATCCTTTAAAGTCTCGAAAAGTGAAATCAGTGAGTATTTTATCCTTTAAAAGCTGCAAAGTAAATTGCATATGTTCTCATGCGTTCAAACTCGTTTGTTGTGTTGGATTGATTGTAACTCCAACATTAAGAGCCTAGACAGACAGGCAGCAAGACAGACTAGCTACAAATTTTCAAAAATCTCACTCTTTGACTCAGAATCTAGGCGACTTAGAAACAAATAATACTATTGATCGAAAAATTAAAGAGCTTGTCGAACTACCCAATAATTTTGGTCCAAATGCTTTCTGCAGCCCTGCCGAAATTGGGAAAATCTTAAAGAAGATAAAACTAAAATCAGCTGCTGATGACGATCAAATACCCAACATCCTGCTTAAAAATCTTCCTAGTAAAGCTAAAGTACTATTAACCCACATATTTAATTATTGCCTTAAACTAAACTATTTCCCTGATTGCTGGAAAAACGCCATCATCATACCTATAGCCAAACCTGGTAAAAATCCCAAACTACCGCAAAACTACCGCCCTATCAGCCTTTTACCTTCATTAAGCAAAATCTTTGAAAAAGTTATTTTAACCCGTATCCAGCTCAAACTTGACAGTGACGGAATAATACCCGATTGGCAATTCGGATTCAAAGCTTCCATGAAAAACAATCTACTGGATTAATTGCTCTTGACATTCAAAAAGCTTTTGATGCTGTCTGGCACGATGGTCTCATTTACAAACTCATCAATCTATCTTTTCCAAGTTATTTAACAAAGATAATTCAGTCATACCTATCGTCCAGGTCATTTACAGTGAAGTTCCAAGGCAAATCTAACAGGTACGATATTCCGGCAGGAGTCCCTCAAGGTTCGGTACTAAAGCCCGACTTTATACAACATCTACACCTCAGACATAACTCAGTCTTTAAATTGTAACTTAGCAATGTTTGCAGATGACACGGCTATATACTCCACTCACTCTGATCCAAACATTATTGTAAACAATCTTCAAGGACAACTTGAATTAATTAACTCGTACTGCCAAAAGTGGAAGATAAAAGTAAATGCCGAGAAATCGCAAGCTGTGTTCTTCTTGAGAAAACGCGCCAGGCGAAATCACCCTTCCGCACAAATAAACGTCCTTGGCACTAACGTTCCTTGGAACAAGGACCTAAAATATTTAGGTATGCACTTGGACTCCAAATTGACCTTTAAGGCCCACATTGATTTTATCGGTTCCAAAATCATCAACAGCATTCGCTCGACTTACCCGTTTATTAATCGAAAGTCTAAATTATCCTTAGCTAATAAAATTTTGATATTCAAAGCCATTATCCTGCCTAAGATACTATATGCCTCGCCCATATGGAGCCGCTGTGCAGCATGCCACCTAAATAAACTTCAAATTCTTCAAAATAAATGCTTAAAGATTATTTTAAACAAACCATACTATTTTTCTACTCATCTCCTTCACAAATTAGCAGGTATCAATTACATTTCCTAAAATACTCGCAGAATACGAAACAAATTTGTCAGAAAATGTGAAAATGCCACTAATCCTCTAATTGCAGCTTTGGCCATGCAAAATTAGATCCCTTACAGTTGTAAGATCGATTCTACATAGTCCTAAGTTACTTTAAGGTAGCCATAAGTTAGTTTAAGTCTCAGGAGGTTTTATAACTTGTTTTTCCTCTACGAATTTACCACTCATTGTAGCAAATTACAAACTAGGGTTTCTTACTCAAATATTTTATAGTTGTTAAGACCTTGTCTGATCTCTAAATATCATACGGTATAATTAATTATGGAATTATGCTTAATTTACTGGATTTTGAATAAAGTTATTTTTATGTTTATGTCAAATTCTAGACGTACTTAAAAATAATACCGAGCTAAATATTAATTACATTTTGGACGTTCAGTTCCGGCTGAAACTCATAAAAGAAGAATTGGTTAATATTAATTATGCACTTCATTGGGCCAAGGTCGGCATCATAAATTCAATCATCCTTTCAAAAACCGAAATTAAATTAGCAACAGAAACTTTAGACAAAGAACTATTACCATTCCAAACAATTGAAGAGGCTTCAGATTTTTCGGAAATTAAAATAATTACTAACGGTTCTTCTATCCTATATATCGTAAATATTCTACTTACGAAAAGTGAATCTTATCAAAAATTATTAATTAAACCCGTAAAAAAATTTAACTATGTAAATAATTTGAAATACAATGATGTTTTGATAAATGGGGAAGAACTATATGCCATAAAAAATAAATGTAAGGAAATAAATCGTTTTTCGATATGTAAGGCTACAAATCTACTTGATATAAGTAACAGTACATGCATTCCACGCCTCCTGCGAAGTACGACCGCACAATGCAACAAAGTCAACAACCAACATATACCAACTATGGACGAAATAGCACCAGCAATTCTTTTGCTGAACCGATTTAATGGAACCCTGAAGATTGAAGACAACATCCACAGCCTCAATGGTACTTACCTCATCAAGTACAGTAACACTACAATTAGCGGTAACAACAAGGTATTTAAATCTTACAAGACTTCCACCCTATCAATGGAGATGCTCAAGGACATCCATATAAACAACAGCAAAAACATCGAGCTGCTGAAAACAGAGGATGAGGTCCAAAAAATAGTAACGATAACAACAACAACATTCACATTACTAATTATTGCAATATTACTCATCTGGAAAATATACAACATGATAAATTCGAACCGAATTCAATCTCACAGCCATCCAATAGAAAACCCCAAGTCACGACCTCCAGGTTACAACCTTTGGAAGAAAATTTGAAACATTTGGAAGAAACTTTAAAACATCTGGAAGAAAAACGATCACCTGAACCAAGTGGAAAAAAATCAAATTCAACGACCTACTATATTTCTAACACCGGTTGGGACAACCGGATTTGATGGGGGAAGAGTTAACGCGAATTTACCTCATTCCCACAGAAAAGTGGAATATGAGCCTCCAGACAGTCTTGTCAGCAAAATAGTGCAATTTCGTGGGAATGCATGTGAGCTTTAGCAACTAAGTAAATTTCTGTTCATGTTTCGAAAATGCATTGTTAGATTTAAGAGTCAGTCTGTAATCAGCTCGCGAAGAATAATGATTGTTTTTTTTAAGGAACCACCTTCCTATTTATTTTAACTCACACATGTATTCCTCAGTGTGGATTCGGACAAGAGATCGTTGTGTCAACCATATGCCGATCCCCACCGTATAATCAAGCGCATTTCGCCGCATGTCATAACGCTTGATGTCAATGACAAACATGTCAACGTGTCTACCGAACGTGTGAAGCCTGCCTTTTTCGTGGAAGATTCGGAAGAGTTAACGAATGCGCAACGGCAGACTCCTAGGAGTTCACCGTCAACGAGCAGACGAGTATCATTTGCGACGTCGGACGATATTCGATACTTTCATCGCACCGATGTTCCGGCGTTAGATGATACATACGCGCGAGCATCAATCGAAGATCTCGGTTTCAGCGATTGTCGTCATTATGGCAACATCGCTCAGAGGGGAGTATTGTAGGATTCTGAATAGCACCACCAGAGGCGCTACGATCGATGTGGAGTTAGTTTTGAATTACGCAATTAATTTATTGTATGGTGAAATGTCAGTTTATGTTTGTCCATGAGTTTGCTGAAGCGTAATAAAAGAATTAGTTAGTTGTTTTTGTGTGATTCTAACTATGGTGCTTTCATTAAGCGATTGTGGCTGCGAGAGCCTTACAAAGTTGAAAGCTCTTTAATCTACCTGATTAAGAGTGTAGTGTGAACACCATATTATATGCCGTTCACACTACATTCTAAATCAGGCGCTTCCGATCAGCTGATTGCTTTAGAGCTAAATCAACTTAAATCTGCCTGATTACCCATACATTTTTTTCGGCTTCTGACAGAGTTAATCAAGTAGATTTAGAGTTAATCAAGTAAAAATCAGGTACTATTGTGAATTTTGTCCCTGGCGAATTTTTCTCAGAGCGCGGCGAATTCCATCCGTGAGAGCGAGAGTAGATTTGAATGAAATGTCATTCGTATTTCGTCCTAAAATAGCAAAAGTTGAATAAAAAGGAAAATGTGAGTTGTACAAAGTGAAAAGAAAATGTTCTTGAATGTTCCTGCACCATTTTCAACAACTTTCACGCAAAAAAGTTTGTACACATAAATTAGAATGACATTTCTCTCTCTAAATTTCCTCATTCTAAATCACTTCGAGTAGTGTGAACGCTTACCTGATTAACTTTGACAGCTTCTAAATCAACTTGATTTAGAGATTGATTTAGTGTGAACGGCTTATTAGAGTTAATCAGGTACAAATCAAGTACTATTGTGAATTTGGTTCCGGCTAAAATGTTCTCAGAGAGTGATGAATTCTATCCGTGAGAGGGAGCGTAAATTTGGATGAAATGTCATTCGAATTTCGTTCTAAAATCGCGAAAGTTGAACGCAAAAAGAAATTTGTGATGAAAGCTTTGAGGGGCATTTATCTTTGTTGTGCTGATCGCCACAAATTAAGCACTTCTCAGGAAGAAAACAATGTGAAGAGAAAACATTCCATGATTCACCGGCTATTAACAGTGCCCATGGATCAGGATAGTTTTAACTCAGAAGTTAAATATATTGAAGATACGGCGAGAAAAAATGGATTTGACGAGAGGATAATTGGAAATCTTGTCAAAAAGAAAAAGTATAGAATACAGCGTGATCTTTTAACGACGCTTTTTACGCAGGAAAAACAAGAAACGACCATAAGAGTTCCAATTATTTATTCATCAGTATTCAAAAAAGTTCGGGTACTTCTTGAACGCTTTGATATTAAAGCAGTTCCAACCAGTAAAACTAAAAAATTAGGTACTATACTATGTCACGTCAAAGACAAAAAGGATAAAAAGGAAAAATGTGGAGTTTATAAAATTACCTGCCCAGAATGCGACAAAATATACATCGGGCAAACGAAACGGTATGTTGGTGTTAGACTAACGGAACATAAACGAGAAGCAGCTTCAGCGAGGAAAAAGAATACAACATTAGTACGTTCAGCAGTAGCAAAGCACATATTGGAGGAGGATCACAACATAACTTGGGACAACGTGGAGGTTGTCAAGGAGGTACAGCAGGTGCGAAAACTGGATGCGTACGAAAGCCTGCACATATGGAAAACCCCTATGCAAAGAAGACTAAACACAGACCAAGGAAATTGTGCATCACCACTGTTCAGGCTAATTTGAACATTCATCTCATAGTGAGGAGGATAATTTAATTAAAATGGATAATAAAGTAATTAATAGGCAATTAGTTGGTAATTAGTATAAGGTCCATTAACAGACAATTATTTGGTAATTAGTATAAGTCAATACTTTAAAAGTAAACTCTATAAGTAGCATACATAAGTTAGATTAAGATTAGACTGATAGACACTGAAGAAGAGGGCAGATTACCCTCGAAATATCGATATTTGTCACAAAATTCAATATATCTAGCTTCTAAAGGAAAAATCAGTTTTTTTATTAAAATATTTTTTTGAGCTAGGAAAAAATTGGTACACATTAAATACAATTTCTAAATCTACTTGATTAACTCTGTCAGAAGCCTAAAAAAATGTATAGGTAATCAGGTAGATTTAAGTTGATTTAGCTCTAAAGCGATCAGCTGATCGAAATCGCCTGATTCAGAGTGTAGTGTGAACGGCATATAAATCGACCACAAATCTACCTGATTAACCGTACATTTGTCTCGGCTGTTGATAGTCGAAAGCTACCTAGGGTGTGTTCAATGTGCATGCTATAGCTGGTCTAAAAGCATAGCATAGAATCATTTTAGCAAGTGTCAAAACTTGCATTTTCGTGGATCAGTTCAATGTTTCCATTTCACTTTGGATTCTGTATGAAATCTAAGAGTTTTCAACATACAGCTGCACAATCCATGAAAATTTTCCTAACATATTCAAAACGTATCACTTATTTCCGGCTTTTGACGCCATATATGAGAAAAAGAGCAAAAAATAATCGTTGAAAATTTGATAATACAGGAATCAGAGCACCCGGCCTTTTACGATTCATGCTCGCCTTGTAAAAACTCAAGATGAGCTGCGTTGTGTACAAACCAACTTAAAACTCGAGTTGAGTTGGAAATGTTTTTGCGGGATGATTAAAATTGAACAACTTTTTATTAACATTAAAAATTTTAATCTACATTGAAAATTCTATTTTGACAAAGTGGTTTCGAAAGTATGCACTGCTTCTCATCAGACACCAGCACACAGTGCATACTTGACTGGCGTGACCACTTGCAGGTGGAAATCATTACATTTATATTTATGCTAGTTGTGACAAATTTTAACATCTCCGACTTATATCCATGGATATAATTTTACTTAGTAAAGGTAATTGAATTTGATCACGGTTCCCTTCTTGTCTATAAACCAGCATAGACAACGTATATCATTTCTACAGAAGTTTCCCGTTTCAATATGCTCGGCTTCGATGCTGTGATTCTAAATCTAAATGCAGCTGATTTAGAGTAAATCCAGTATAAATCCGGTATTCATTTGAGTTTAGTTCCGGCTGACTTGTTTTCAGAGCGTACTGAATTTCATTCGTGACAGGGAGAGTAGTTTTAAATGAGATGTCATGTGAATTTCGTTCTAAAATGGAGAAAACTGACCACAAAAAAGAAATGTGAGCTGCACAAAATGAAATTCAAAATGTTCGTGCATGCTCCTGCACCATTTTCAACAGTTTTGACGGAAAATAAGGTCTACACGACAATTCGAATGACATTTTTTGCTCTTAATCTTCTCGCTCTAAATCACTTCGGCTAGTGTGAACGCTTTACCTGATTAACCTAATAGATTCTAAATCTACCTGATTTAGAGTGTCGTATGAACACCATATAGCATTGGCAAAGATTATCGAGAAGCACCGTAAATTCTGCTTTTCATTAAAAGCTTTATGGTGACGTTACAGTCAATGCCACACGCCATTGTGGTCATGCTTTGTCGGTGGAACGAGTTACAATAGTATCGTATACAGCGGACGTTTAGTCCGCGGACTAAACACCAAATTCCACCTAAATTTTTTAGTCCACGTGCTGTATACACTCGTGGACCGACCTAAATTTAGGTCGGTCCACGATTTCAAGCGACCTGACCTAAATATAGGTCGTGGACTATAATCGTTGTAAACACACGCGACCTAAACACTGATTTTTGTGCGACTATTAATAATGTATGTATGTTAAATATAAGCTCATAACATTCCCCTTTGACACAAAATCATTGAAATAAACATGTTTGGGAGACAAATGAAACGATAAATACAGTGCATGAAGGAAAATTAAACTAAATGACAGCTGTCATATACGGACGAGGACTAAATTCCACCTAAGCAAATTTTAGGTCGGGTTCGTTGTAAACACCTGAGGACTAAGTTCATTTAGTCCGGGCTTTAGGTCAGGTCACTTTTGGTCCGACCGGTGTAAACCGGCACAATCAATGCAATACAATATTTACCGTCATTTGTCACTGGCTATGTTAACGAAATTGTTGTTTGATCATATAGATCCTTTAAAGTCTCGAAAAGTGAAATCAGTGAGTATTTCATCCTTTAAAGCTGCAAAGTAAATTGCATATGTTCTCATGCGTTCAAACTCGTTTGTTGTGTTGGATTGATTGTAACTCCAGCATTAAGAGCCTAGACAGACAGGCACTTACAATACTAATTTACTAATGATCATTTATACCTAAATTAGTAATTTAAAAGTTGCTTACACAGTCCTTGCCTTAATTATGAGTTTGTCACTGATGCCTGTTGCTCAAGGAAATTAGTTTTTGAAATATGGAAAAATTTCTTTTTAAGTGAATGTTGCCCCTTTGATGTTCTTAATAATGAAATTGGAGTACAAACTGTGCAATATATGTGAGTGTATATATGTATATATGAAAATATTTTTATATATATATGAATATTAATAATTATATATATGAAAATATTTTTCGAATTTGGAGTTGACGTGCAAAAAAGTGGTATTTTTTTAATGCAAAAACGATTTTTTACAATATGAGTATGTATTACATTGGGCAAATCTATACCATTTAAGAATATAGGTCTATTACCGTACTTTCAGTCACTGAATTTTCCTGAATAATGTGGTGGGAGAAATTCATGAGAAGGACAGGAACCCTCTCATAGCATTACCTGAAAATTGACAACCAAAAGTGTCAGTTTTTGGTTTCTGGGCGAACAATAGTGATAAGAAAGTCATCTTGAGCGGTGTTAAATGATAGCCTCAAAAATATTCAACCTTGATAACAACATTACGCAAAAAATATGTTGCTTGCAGCACACATTTGAAAATATTTACTCGTGCCACACCGTTTGACACTTTTCAATATTTTTCAGTACCTCAGACTTTACTGAAATTTATCGAAAGAGGCGAAATTTTCAGTAAAATGGCTTACGGGAACGGCTTCATTGCAATAAATTGCAATTAATCGCAATTAATCGTAGTACGGGAACAGAACTTATATGACCGAAGTTTGATGATCATAAGCGATTTGTTTAATGATTGATAATTTTCTGATATGAGGCTGGTAGTGAAGTTTGACACTAATTAGTTTGACACTAATTTTCAAAACACTGCACTGCTTTCAATGCGTGCACTGCTTCGGCACTGCACTGCAAAAAACCACACTTCACTGCGTGGCAATGAAATTTAGAGCTATTGTAATTGCATGTGGCAATTTACATTAACTGCAGTGCAGTGCACGCAAAAAAATATTCAAAAATTATTTCGGTGAAGTTTGCCGTTGCAAATTAGATGAGCATTGCAGTTTATACTTTATTATAGAGTAAATGCTTAAGTCCCCGGAGGGCTAGTGCATATTTCATCTTCAGTTAAGCCTTATGAATTGGAAATCTAAGGTTAGGTTTAAATATAAGGTTTTCCATAAATTGGATGGGGCTCTGAGCTTTTTTTGAGCTTTGATGTCAATAAGATGAGTTCAAGTGAATCAGCAAAAGTTTCTTTTTAAAATATTTCGGACACCACAGGTCAGTGTTCGGACAGCTTTGAACTAGTATTCGCACATTACTTAACTAATTACTTACTCAAATAGCGGTTACTCCATATTACTGGCATTTAGAAATTAGACTGTTCCATTGCGCGTGGATATAAAATTGAACACTTAAATCTATAATTCTAGTGTTCGGACAGGTGATTTACATTAATTTAAAGGGTGTAAATAGCTACCATACCAACATCATTTTCTTTTAGATTAGAGATACATTATCGAGTAACCAACATGTGCAATCGCATATTTGACTGGTTTTTTAGTATTCTGACGATCTTGTCCGAATACTGAAAAACTGCTCAAAAAAAGCTCAAACTGCTAGTGCTCGGACATTAAAAATTAACAATAATTTTTCCGTAAAACATGTTTTCAGAGGCAATAAACTTCATGAACAGTGCTCTTTATGCATACAAATCAAAGCATACCAGAAATTGAACACCATAAACTTGCGTTTAGAAATTCCGTCTATGACCAGGAAAAAATTATGTGAAACAAGGTTTTCGCAGTAAACATGCAAACGTCAAATGGTGAGCGCGTTGTAGAATAGCGGTTAATTGTTTATTTGTTCAACATAAAGACTCTTCCGATTCGATAGGCATATAAGAAAGAAAATATATCACAATGCCAACCATGGTTCTTGGTTCCTAGAAATTTTTAGATTCGCGGCAAGCCGTTTTTGTAACGAAACTAAACTACTATATAACTCCTCTTCACATTTCTGGCATTCCTACTTATAAATATATAGCTCCTCTTCACATTCCTGGCTCCTTTGCTTGTTCCTACATATCAATTTGGATGAAGTCTACCTTTGTTTATGTTCTTTCCCCGCTCAGTGTAATTGACATGACCTATGAGTTTCCTCATATCTCCTGTAGGTGGTTCTCGTGAATCTCTTTAACACCAGAGAAAAACATCACTGTGCGGACTGGTTGAGAAAAGTAGCTTAGGCCCGCCATCTTGTACGTTAATTGCTTTTGCGATAGGCCTTTTACAAAGGTATAGAAGAAATGGATGGGCGACATACACGTATAAGCAAATGTGTACGGCATCAGTTCTTCTTGCAGAATGCTATCCCCTCTCTTCTTTGACAAAACTCATGTTGTCAAATCAAAGTGGAAGTCGAAATGATTGCCGGATGCATATATGCGAATTGCGGCCCATTAACAAAATTCTAATGCCAGAAAAGCGGCTCATGGCTAAGTTTAAATATGATTACTTACTTTATTGAGCAAGAAGCAAAGCGGCATCGAAAACATCCATCTAAAACTGGGAAATGAACTGTATGGTAGAGAGTTGTTCAATTACAATCGGCTCTCATACCATCGGATTACCAATTTTTAGTTCAAAAACAAACTCACGGCACTAACTATTAAACTAACAATCGGACTAACTGATCACTAAATTCATAAATGAAAAACTACCGCCGCAATTAGCAATCTTTTGCGGATACCGTACTACTACGCGCGCGATCGTAAACAACTTAGTTTAACAACATGAGTTTTCTTAGATTTTGATGAGTGGAGAGCGTCAAAGGCGTATCAATTAATTTGGTTGTTGGGAGTCAAAAATATTGTTGAATGTTTTTTTTTCAAAACTAAGATGAATTCATGTTTGCAGCTGCAAATGATAACACATTACGAGAATATAATTATGAAGGAAGGAGGTGCATAAAAAAATGTATTATGTGAAAACAATCATAACGTCTCTACTTGTATTTATTTGCGTCTCTAAGACCTCGAGCAAAACGATGTGCTTTCAAGTTAAAGCTTTTATTTCCTCCGAAGCCGATCACAAGCCCGGGTTTGAAGGAAAAGGGGGGGTGGGGGGTGTGGGACGAATATACTATTACAAATCGTTCCCTTATGATATTTAACCACAGAATTATATTTACAGATGGATGTTTATCACCTCCCTTAAATACAATTTTTTTCATTAAGTGAATTCGTCCAAGTAATAATACGCTCGAGTTGATCCACAATGCTAAAATAAAGCAAGAATTTTAATCAAAGTAATAAGTGTTTGAATTAATTTTAACGATAGAATGAGATAAAACTTGAATGATATACAGCAATAAATTTTTTCCGAGTATGGTTTCATTGTTCCCTCCCCTTGGTGTCGTACACGTGCCAGTATACATTATATACATTACATTATAAATTCCTACTGTTTCTTTCTTGGACTTTCATCATGAACAGCTAAAGACCTTTCCGAAGATTTTCTTTTATGTAAAATAAGATTATTTTTATGTAACTAACCTACATTACCCAATGAACCGAATTAAATTTACTGCATTGCTTGATTCCACCAACATTATGTTTCAAATGTATTCATCATAAAAATGACATTTAAACTTCCGCGCCTCTTGCCTGCCGCCAAATTTATTACAAATTTGAAATTACCCTAGTCCTTTGTAATGTATGTTAGTGTTAGAGAATGTCGCACACGTAAAGAAACTGGTGCCGCACGGAAACCCACAGTTCCAATTCACTTCTTCTATATCTTTGGCCTTTTATATGAAGGCTATGATTGAAAGCATGTGCCAATGCCATTTGCATTTTCAAAACGAAAGCAACTTCCAAGCAATTTCGGAAGAACTGAGTAAAACTTTTTCTTATTTCCACGTCAATTTTTGGCCGAAACAAATTTCACGTGAAATCTTGTATGAAAATTTATCGTGAAATCCAAGACAGTACTAAGCTTGAAAAGTGAATACAACGCTTGCTTTATATGCCGTTCACACTACACTTCTAAATCAGGTAGATTTAGAATCTGTCAAGTTAATCAGGTAAGCGTGACAATGACAAACATGTCAACGTGTCTACCGAACGTGTGAAGCCTGCCTTTTTCGTGGAAGATTCGGAAGAGTTAACGAATGCGCAACGGCAGACTCCTAGGAGTTCACCGTCAACGAGCAGACGAGTATCATTTGCGACGTCGGACGATATTCGATACTTTCATCGCACCGATGTTCCGGCGTTAGATGATACATACGCGCGAGCATCAATCGAAGATCTCGGTTTCAGCGATTGTCGTCATTATGGCAACATCGCTCAGAGGGGAGTATTGTAGGATTCTGAATAGCACCACCAGAGGCGCTACGATCGATGCGGAGTTAGTTTTGAATTACGCAATTAATTTATTGTATGGTGAAATGTCAGTTTATGTTTGTCCCTGAGTTTGCTGAAGCGTAATAAAAGAATTAGTTAGTTGTTTTTGTGTGATTCTAACTATGGTGCTTTCATTAAGCGATTGTGGCTGCGAGAGCCTTACAAAGTTGAAAGCTCTTTAATCTACCTGATTAAGAGTGTAGTGTGAACACCATATTATATGCCGTTCACACTACATTCTAAATCAGGCGCTTCCGATCAGCTAATTGCTTTAGAGCTAAATCAACTTAAATCTGCCTGATTACCCATACATTTTTTTCGGCTTCTGACAGAGTTAATCAAGTAGATTTAGAGTTAATCAAGTAAAAATCAGGTACTATTGTGAATTTTGTCCCTGGCGAATTTTTCTCAGAGCGCGGCGAATTCCATCCGTGAGAGCGAGAGTAGATTTGAATGAAATGTCATTCGTATTTCGTCCTAAAATAGCAAAAGTTGAATAAAAAGGAAAATGTGAGTTGTACAAAGTGAAAAGAAAATGTTCTTGAATGTTCCTGCACCATTTTCAACAACTTTCACGCAAAAAAGTTTGTACACATAAATTAGAATGACATTTCTCTCTCTAAATTTCCTCATTCTAAATCACTTCGAGTAGTGTGAACGCTTACCTGATTAACTTTGACAGCTTCTAAATCAACTTGATTTAGAGATTGATTTAGTGTGAACGGCTTATTAGAGTTAATCAGGTACAAATCAAGTACTATTGTGAATTTGGTTCCGGCTAAAATGTTCTCAGAGAGTGATGAATTCTATCCGTGAGAGGGAGCGTAAATTTGGATGAAATGTCATTCGAATTTCGTTCTAAAATCGCGAAAGTTGAACGCAAAAAGAAATTTGTGATGAAAGCTTTGAGGGGCATTTATCTTTGTTGTGCTGATCGCCACAAATTAAGCACTTCTCAGGAAGAAAACAATGTGAAGAGAAAACATTCCATGATTCACCGGCTATTAACAGTGCCCATGGATCAGGATAGTTTTAACTCAGAAGTTAAATATATTGAAGATACGGCGAGAAAAAATGGATTTGACGAGAGGATAATTGGAAATCTTGTCAAAAAGAAAAAGTATAGAATACAGCGTGATCTTTTAACGACGCTTTTTACGCAGGAAAAACAAGAAACGACCATAAGAGTTCCAATTATTTATTCATCAGTATTCAAAAAAGTTCGGGTACTTCTTGAACGCTTTGATATTAAAGCAGTTCCAACCAGTAAAACTAAAAAATTAGGTACTATACTATGTCACGTCAAAGACAAAAAGGATAAAAAGGAAAAATGTGGAGTTTATAAAATTACCTGCCCAGAATGCGACAAAATATACATCGGGCAAACGAAACGGTATGTTGGTGTTAGACTAACGGAACATAAACGAGAAGCAGCTTCAGCGAGGAAAAAGAATACAACATTAGTACGTTCAGCAGTAGCAAAGCACATATTGGAGGAGGATCACAACATAACTTGGGACAACGTGGAGGTTGTCAAGGAGGTACAGCAGGTGCGAAAACTGGATGCGTACGAAAGCCTGCACATATGGAAAACCCCTATGCAAAGAAGACTAAACACAGACCAAGGAAATTGTGCATCACCACTGTTCAGGCTAATTTGAACATTCATCTCATAGTGAGGAGGATAATTTAATTAAAATGGATAATAAAGTAATTAATAGGCAATTAGTTGGTAATTAGTATAAGGTCCATTAACAGACAATTATTTGGTAATTAGTATAAGTCAATACTTTAAAAGTAAACTCTATAAGTAGCATACATAAGTTAGATTAAGATTAGACTGATAGACACTGAAGAAGAGGGCAGATTACCCTCGAAATATCGATATTTGTCACAAAATTCAATATATCTAGCTTCTAAAGGAAAAATCAGTTTTTTTATTAAAATATTTTTTTGAGCTAGGAAAAAATTGGTACACATTAAATACAATTTCTAAATCTACTTGATTAACTCTGTCAGAAGCCTAAAAAAATGTATAGGTAATCAGGTAGATTTAAGTTGATTTAGCTCTAAAGCGATCAGCTGATCGAAATCGCCTGATTCAGAGTGTAGTGTGAACGGCATATAAATCGACCACAAATCTACCTGATTAACCGTACATTTGTCTCGGCTGTTGATAGTCGAAAGCTACCTAGGGTGTGTTCAATGTGCATGCTATAGCTGGTCTAAAAGCATAGCATAGAATCATTTTAGCAAGTGTCAAAACTTGCATTTTCGTGGATCAGTTCAATGTTTCCATTGCACTTTGGATTCTGTATGAAATCTAAGAGTTTTCAACATACAGCTGCACAATCCATGAAAATTTTCCTAACATATTCAAAACGTATCACTTATTTCCGGCTTTTGACGCCATATATGAGAAAAAGAGCAAAAAATAATCGTTGAAAATTTGATAATACAGGAATCAGAGCACCCGGCCTTTTACGATTCATGCTCGCCTTGTAAAAACTCAAGATGAGCTGCGTTGTATACAAACCAACTTAAAACTCGAGTTGAGTTTAAGTGGTTAAAAGCCCTAATTTAATTTATGCTGTCACTATTTTCAAATTTATTCCTCATCTCCTGTGTCACAAAAGCGCAAAAACTTCTTTTTATTTCAATTTCCAATTGAAAATGACGTTTAAACTGCATGTCAGCTGTGTACGCACGGCCATTTTGCCTTAGCTACTTTCTTGCTATCCTCCAGACTACGAGCAGCGAATAGCTGCTACCTTAGCAGCTATTCCGGAATCTTGCACAGCCCGACTGTCAAATAGCAAGCATCAGAAAGTAGCTATTTCGTGACATTGGACAGCCAGAGCTGCTAAAATAGCAGCTAATAGCAGCTATAGCATGCACATTGAACACACCCCTGATTTAGAGTAAATCCAGTATAAATCCGGTATTCATTTGAATTTAGTTCCGGCTGACTTGTTTACAGAGCGTACTGAATTTCATTCGTGACAGGGAGAGTAGTTTTAAATGAGATGTCATGTAAATTTCGTTCTAAAATGGAGAAAACTGACCACAAAAAAGAAATGTGAGCTGCACAAAATGAAATTCAAAATGTTCGTGCATGCTCCTGCACCATTTTCAACAGTTTTGACGGAAAACAAGGTCTACACGACAATTCGAATGACATTTTTTGCTCTTAATCTTCTCGCTCTAAATCACTTCGGCTAGTGTGAACGCTTTACCTGATTAACCTAACAGATTCTAAATCTACCTGATTTAGAGTGTCGTATGAACACCATATAGCATTGGCAAAGATTATCGAGAAGCACCGTAAATTCTGCTTTTCATTAAAAGCTTTATGGTGACGTTACAGTCAATGCCATTGTGGTCATGCTTTGTCGGTGGAACGAGTTACAATCAATGCAATACAATATTTACCGTCATTTGTCACTGGCTATGTTAACGAAATTGTTGTTTGATCATATAGATCCTTTAAAGTCTCGAAAAGTGAAATCAGTGAGTATTTTATCCTTTAAAAGCTGCAAAGTAAATTGCATATGTTCTCATGCGTTCAAACTCGTTTGTTGTGTTGGATTGATTGTAACTCCAACATTAAGAGCCTAGACAGACAGGCAGCAAGACAGACTAGCTACAAATTTTCAAAAATCTCACTCTTTGACTCAGAATCTAGGCGACTTAGAAACAAATAATACTATTGATCGAAAAATTAAAGAGCTTGTCGAACTACCCAATAATTTTGGTCCAAATGCTTTCTGCAGCCCTGCCGAAATTGGGAAAATCTTAAAGAAGATAAAACTAAAATCAGCTGCTGATGACGATCAAATACCCAACATCCTGCTTAAAAATCTTCCTAGTAAAGCTAAAGTACTATTAACCCACATATTTAATTATTGCCTTAAACTAAACTATTTCCCTGATTGCTGGAAAAACGCCATCATCATACCTATAGCCAAACCTGGTAAAAATCCCAAACTACCGCAAAACTACCGCCCTATCAGCCTTTTACCTTCATTAAGCAAAATCTTTGAAAAAGTTATTTTAACCCGTATCCAGCTCAAACTTGACAGTGACGGAATAATACCCGATTGGCAATTCGGATTCAAAGCTTCCATGAAAAACAATCTACTGGATTAATTGCTCTTGACATTCAAAAAGCTTTTGATGCTGTCTGGCACGATGGTCTCATTTACAAACTCATCAATCTATCTTTTCCAAGTTATTTAACAAAGATAATTCAGTCATACCTATCGTCCAGGTCATTTACAGTGAAGTTCCAAGGCAAATCTAACAGGTACGATATTCCGGCAGGAGTCCCTCAAGGTTCGGTACTAAAGCCCGACTTTATACAACATCTACACCTCAGACATAACTCAGTCTTTAAATTGTAACTTAGCAATGTTTGCAGATGACACGGCTATATACTCCACTCACTCTGATCCAAACATTATTGTAAACAATCTTCAAGGACAACTTGAATTAATTAACTCGTACTGCCAAAAGTGGAAGATAAAAGTAAATGCCGAGAAATCGCAAGCTGTGTTCTTCTTGAGAAAACGCGCCAGGCGAAATCACCCTTCCGCACAAATAAACGTCCTTGGCACTAACGTTCCTTGGAACAAGGACCTAAAATATTTAGGTATGCACTTGGACTCCAAATTGACCTTTAAGGCCCACATTGATTTTATCGGTTCCAAAATCATCAACAGCATTCGCTCGACTTACCCGTTTATTAATCGAAAGTCTAAATTATCCTTAGCTAATAAAATTTTGATATTCAAAGCCATTATCCTGCCTAAGATACTATATGCCTCGCCCATATGGAGCCGCTGTGCAGCATGCCACCTAAATAAACTTCAAATTCTTCAAAATAAATGCTTAAAGATTATTTTAAACAAACCATACTATTTTTCTACTCATCTCCTTCACAAATTAGCAGGTATCAATTACATTTCCTAAAATACTCGCAGAATACGAAACAAATTTGTCAGAAAATGTGAAAATGCCACTAATCCTCTAATTGCAGCTTTGGCCATGCAAAATTAGATCCCTTACAGTTGTAAGATCGATTCTACATAGTCCTAAGTTACTTTAAGGTAGCCATAAGTTAGTTTAAGTCTCAGGAGGTTTTATAACTTGTTTTTCCTCTACGAATTTACCACTCATTGTAGCAAATTACAAACTAGGGTTTCTTACTCAAATATTTTATAGTTGTTAAGACCTTGTCTGATCTCTAAATATCATACGGTATAATTAATTATGGAATTATGCTTAATTTACTGGATTTTGAATAAAGTTATTTTTATGTTTATGTCAAATTCTAGACGTACTTAAAAATAATACCGAGCTAAATATTAATTACATTTTGGACGTTCAGTTCCGGCTGAAACTCATAAAAGAAGAATTGGTTAATATTAATTATGCACTTCATTGGGCCAAGGTCGGCATCATAAATTCAATCATCCTTTCAAAAACCGAAATTAAATTAGCAACAGAAACTTTAGACAAAGAACTATTACCATTCCAAACAATTGAAGAGGCTTCAGATTTTTCGGAAATTAAAATAATTACTAACGGTTCTTCTATCCTATATATCGTAAATATTCTACTTACGAAAAGTGAATCTTATCAAAAATTATTAATTAAACCCGTAAAAAAATTTAACTATGTAAATAATTTGAAATACAATGATGTTTTGATAAATGGGGAAGAACTATATGCCATAAAAAATAAATGTAAGGAAATAAATCGTTTTTCGATATGTAAGGCTACAAATCTACTTGATATAAGTAACAGTACATGCATTCCACGCCTCCTGCGAAGTACGACCGCACAATGCAACAAAGTCAACAACCAACATATACCAACTATGGACGAAATAGCACCAGCAATTCTTTTGCTGAACCGATTTAATGGAACCCTGAAGATTGAAGACAACATCCACAGCCTCAATGGTACTTACCTCATCAAGTACAGTAACACTACAATTAGCGGTAACAACAAGGTATTTAAATCTTACAAGACTTCCACCCTATCAATGGAGATGCTCAAGGACATCCATATAAACAACAGCAAAAACATCGAGCTGCTGAAAACAGAGGATGAGGTCCAAAAAATAGTAACGATAACAACAACAACATTCACATTACTAATTATTGCAATATTACTCATCTGGAAAATATACAACATGATAAATTCGAACCGAATTCAATCTCACAGCCATCCAATAGAAAACCCCAAGTCACGACCTCCAGGTTACAACCTTTGGAAGAAAATTTGAAACATTTGGAAGAAACTTTAAAACATCTGGAAGAAAAACGATCACCTGAACCAAGTGGAAAAAAATCAAATTCAACGACCTACTATATTTCTAACACCGGTTGGGACAACCGGATTTGATGGGGGAAGAGTTAACGCGAATTTACCTCATTCCCACAGAAAAGTGGAATATGAGCCTCCAGACAGTCTTGTCAGCAAAATAGTGCAATTTCGTGGGAATGCATGTGAGCTTTAGCAACTAAGTAAATTTCTGTTCATGTTTCGAAAATGCATTGTTAGATTTAAGAGTCAGTCTGTAATCAGCTCGCGAAGAATAATGATTGTTTTTTTTAAGGAACCACCTTCCTATTTATTTTAACTCACACATGTATTCCTCAGTGTGGATTCGGACAAGAGATCGTTGTGTCAACCATATGCCGATCCCCACCGTATAATCAAGCGCATTTCGCCGCATGTCATAACGCTTGATGTCAATGACAAACATGTCAACGTGTCTACCGAACGTGTGAAGCCTGCCTTTTTCGTGGAAGATTCGGAAGAGTTAACGAATGCGCAACGGCAGACTCCTAGGAGTTCACCGTCAACGAGCAGACGAGTATCATTTGCGACGTCGGACGATATTCGATACTTTCATCGCACCGATGTTCCGGCGTTAGATGATACATACGCGCGAGCATCAATCGAAGATCTCGGTTTCAGCGATTGTCGTCATTATGGCAACATCGCTCAGAGGGGAGTATTGTAGGATTCTGAATAGCACCACCAGAGGCGCTACGATCGATGTGGAGTTAGTTTTGAATTACGCAATTAATTTATTGTATGGTGAAATGTCAGTTTATGTTTGTCCATGAGTTTGCTGAAGCGTAATAAAAGAATTAGTTAGTTGTTTTTGTGTGATTCTAACTATGGTGCTTTCATTAAGCGATTGTGGCTGCGAGAGCCTTACAAAGTTGAAAGCTCTTTAATCTACCTGATTAAGAGTGTAGTGTGAACACCATATTATATGCCGTTCACACTACATTCTAAATCAGGCGCTTCCGATCAGCTGATTGCTTTAGAGCTAAATCAACTTAAATCTGCCTGATTACCCATACATTTTTTTCGGCTTCTGACAGAGTTAATCAAGTAGATTTAGAGTTAATCAAGTAAAAATCAGGTACTATTGTGAATTTTGTCCCTGGCGAATTTTTCTCAGAGCGCGGCGAATTCCATCCGTGAGAGCGAGAGTAGATTTGAATGAAATGTCATTCGTATTTCGTCCTAAAATAGCAAAAGTTGAATAAAAAGGAAAATGTGAGTTGTACAAAGTGAAAAGAAAATGTTCTTGAATGTTCCTGCACCATTTTCAACAACTTTCACGCAAAAAAGTTTGTACACATAAATTAGAATGACATTTCTCTCTCTAAATTTCCTCATTCTAAATCACTTCGAGTAGTGTGAACGCTTACCTGATTAACTTTGACAGCTTCTAAATCAACTTGATTTAGAGATTGATTTAGTGTGAACGGCTTATTAGAGTTAATCAGGTACAAATCAAGTACTATTGTGAATTTGGTTCCGGCTAAAATGTTCTCAGAGAGTGATGAATTCTATCCGTGAGAGGGAGCGTAAATTTGGATGAAATGTCATTCGAATTTCGTTCTAAAATCGCGAAAGTTGAACGCAAAAAGAAATTTGTGATGAAAGCTTTGAGGGGCATTTATCTTTGTTGTGCTGATCGCCACAAATTAAGCACTTCTCAGGAAGAAAACAATGTGAAGAGAAAACATTCCATGATTCACCGGCTATTAACAGTGCCCATGGATCAGGATAGTTTTAACTCAGAAGTTAAATATATTGAAGATACGGCGAGAAAAAATGGATTTGACGAGAGGATAATTGGAAATCTTGTCAAAAAGAAAAAGTATAGAATACAGCGTGATCTTTTAACGACGCTTTTTACGCAGGAAAAACAAGAAACGACCATAAGAGTTCCAATTATTTATTCATCAGTATTCAAAAAAGTTCGGGTACTTCTTGAACGCTTTGATATTAAAGCAGTTCCAACCAGTAAAACTAAAAAATTAGGTACTATACTATGTCACGTCAAAGACAAAAAGGATAAAAAGGAAAAATGTGGAGTTTATAAAATTACCTGCCCAGAATGCGACAAAATATACATCGGGCAAACGAAACGGTATGTTGGTGTTAGACTAACGGAACATAAACGAGAAGCAGCTTCAGCGAGGAAAAAGAATACAACATTAGTACGTTCAGCAGTAGCAAAGCACATATTGGAGGAGGATCACAACATAACTTGGGACAACGTGGAGGTTGTCAAGGAGGTACAGCAGGTGCGAAAACTGGATGCGTACGAAAGCCTGCACATATGGAAAACCCCTATGCAAAGAAGACTAAACACAGACCAAGGAAATTGTGCATCACCACTGTTCAGGCTAATTTGAACATTCATCTCATAGTGAGGAGGATAATTTAATTAAAATGGATAATAAAGTAATTAATAGGCAATTAGTTGGTAATTAGTATAAGGTCCATTAACAGACAATTATTTGGTAATTAGTATAAGTCAATACTTTAAAAGTAAACTCTATAAGTAGCATACATAAGTTAGATTAAGATTAGACTGATAGACACTGAAGAAGAGGGCAGATTACCCTCGAAATATCGATATTTGTCACAAAATTCAATATATCTAGCTTCTAAAGGAAAAATCAGTTTTTTTATTAAAATATTTTTTTGAGCTAGGAAAAAATTGGTACACATTAAATACAATTTCTAAATCTACTTGATTAACTCTGTCAGAAGCCTAAAAAAATGTATAGGTAATCAGGTAGATTTAAGTTGATTTAGCTCTAAAGCGATCAGCTGATCGAAATCGCCTGATTCAGAGTGTAGTGTGAACGGCATATAAATCGACCACAAATCTACCTGATTAACCGTACATTTGTCTCGGCTGTTGATAGTCGAAAGCTACCTAGGGTGTGTTCAATGTGCATGCTATAGCTGGTCTAAAAGCATAGCATAGAATCATTTTAGCAAGTGTCAAAACTTGCATTTTCGTGGATCAGTTCAATGTTTCCATTTCACTTTGGATTCTGTATGAAATCTAAGAGTTTTCAACATACAGCTGCACAATCCATGAAAATTTTCCTAACATATTCAAAACGTATCACTTATTTCCGGCTTTTGACGCCATATATGAGAAAAAGAGCAAAAAATAATCGTTGAAAATTTGATAATACAGGAATCAGAGCACCCGGCCTTTTACGATTCATGCTCGCCTTGTAAAAACTCAAGATGAGCTGCGTTGTGTACAAACCAACTTAAAACTCGAGTTGAGTTGGAAATGTTTTTGCGGGATGATTAAAATTGAACAACTTTTTATTAACATTAAAAATTTTAATCTACATTGAAAATTCTATTTTGACAAAGTGGTTTCGAAAGTATGCACTGCTTCTCATCAGACACCAGCACACAGTGCATACTTGACTGGCGTGACCACTTGCAGGTGGAAATCATTACATTTATATTTATGCTAGTTGTGACAAATTTTAACATCTCCGACTTATATCCATGGATATAATTTTACTTAGTAAAGGTAATTGAATTTGATCACGGTTCCCTTCTTGTCTATAAACCAGCATAGACAACGTATATCATTTCTACAGAAGTTTCCCGTTTCAATATGCTCGGCTTCGATGCTGTGATTCTAAATCTAAATGCAGCTGATTTAGAGTAAATCCAGTATAAATCCGGTATTCATTTGAGTTTAGTTCCGGCTGACTTGTTTTCAGAGCGTACTGAATTTCATTCGTGACAGGGAGAGTAGTTTTAAATGAGATGTCATGTGAATTTCGTTCTAAAATGGAGAAAACTGACCACAAAAAAGAAATGTGAGCTGCACAAAATGAAATTCAAAATGTTCGTGCATGCTCCTGCACCATTTTCAACAGTTTTGACGGAAAATAAGGTCTACACGACAATTCGAATGACATTTTTTGCTCTTAATCTTCTCGCTCTAAATCACTTCGGCTAGTGTGAACGCTTTACCTGATTAACCTAATAGATTCTAAATCTACCTGATTTAGAGTGTCGTATGAACACCATATAGCATTGGCAAAGATTATCGAGAAGCACCGTAAATTCTGCTTTTCATTAAAAGCTTTATGGTGACGTTACAGTCAATGCCACACGCCATTGTGGTCATGCTTTGTCGGTGGAACGAGTTACAATAGTATCGTATACAGCGGACGTTTAGTCCGCGGACTAAACACCAAATTCCACCTAAATTTTTTAGTCCACGTGCTGTATACACTCGTGGACCGACCTAAATTTAGGTCGGTCCACGATTTCAAGCGACCTGACCTAAATATAGGTCGTGGACTATAATCGTTGTAAACACACGCGACCTAAACACTGATTTTTGTGCGACTATTAATAATGTATGTATGTTAAATATAAGCTCATAACATTCCCCTTTGACACAAAATCATTGAAATAAACATGTTTGGGAGACAAATGAAACGATAAATACAGTGCATGAAGGAAAATTAAACTAAATGACAGCTGTCATATACGGACGAGGACTAAATTCCACCTAAGCAAATTTTAGGTCGGGTTCGTTGTAAACACCTGAGGACTAAGTTCATTTAGTCCGGGCTTTAGGTCAGGTCACTTTTGGTCCGACCGGTGTAAACCGGCACAATCAATGCAATACAATATTTACCGTCATTTGTCACTGGCTATGTTAACGAAATTGTTGTTTGATCATATAGATCCTTTAAAGTCTCGAAAAGTGAAATCAGTGAGTATTTCATCCTTTAAAGCTGCAAAGTAAATTGCATATGTTCTCATGCGTTCAAACTCGTTTGTTGTGTTGGATTGATTGTAACTCCAGCATTAAGAGCCTAGACAGACAGGCACTTACAATACTAATTTACTAATGATCATTTATACCTAAATTAGTAATTTAAAAGTTGCTTACACAGTCCTTGCCTTAATTATGAGTTTGTCACTGATGCCTGTTGCTCAAGGAAATTAGTTTTTGAAATATGGAAAAATTTCTTTTTAAGTGAATGTTGCCCCTTTGATGTTCTTAATAATGAAATTGGAGTACAAACTGTGCAATATATGTGAGTGTATATATGTATATATGAAAATATTTTTATATATATATGAATATTAATAATTATATATATGAAAATATTTTTCGAATTTGGAGTTGACGTGCAAAAAAGTGGTATTTTTTTAATGCAAAAACGATTTTTTACAATATGAGTATGTATTACATTGGGCAAATCTATACCATTTAAGAATATAGGTCTATTACCGTACTTTCAGTCACTGAATTTTCCTGAATAATGTGGTGGGAGAAATTCATGAGAAGGACAGGAACCCTCTCATAGCATTACCTGAAAATTGACAACCAAAAGTGTCAGTTTTTGGTTTCTGGGCGAACAATAGTGATAAGAAAGTCATCTTGAGCGGTGTTAAATGATAGCCTCAAAAATATTCAACCTTGATAACAACATTACGCAAAAAATATGTTGCTTGCAGCACACATTTGAAAATATTTACTCGTGCCACACCGTTTGACACTTTTCAATATTTTTCAGTACCTCAGACTTTACTGAAATTTATCGAAAGAGGCGAAATTTTCAGTAAAATGGCTTACGGGAACGGCTTCATTGCAATAAATTGCAATTAATCGCAATTAATCGTAGTACGGGAACAGAACTTATATGACCGAAGTTTGATGATCATAAGCGATTTGTTTAATGATTGATAATTTTCTGATATGAGGCTGGTAGTGAAGTTTGACACTAATTAGTTTGACACTAATTTTCAAAACACTGCACTGCTTTCAATGCGTGCACTGCTTCGGCACTGCACTGCAAAAAACCACACTTCACTGCGTGGCAATGAAATTTAGAGCTATTGTAATTGCATGTGGCAATTTACATTAACTGCAGTGCAGTGCACGCAAAAAAATATTCAAAAATTATTTCGGTGAAGTTTGCCGTTGCAAATTAGATGAGCATTGCAGTTTATACTTTATTATAGAGTAAATGCTTAAGTCCCCGGAGGGCTAGTGCATATTTCATCTTCAGTTAAGCCTTATGAATTGGAAATCTAAGGTTAGGTTTAAATATAAGGTTTTCCATAAATTGGATGGGGCTCTGAGCTTTTTTTGAGCTTTGATGTCAATAAGATGAGTTCAAGTGAATCAGCAAAAGTTTCTTTTTAAAATATTTCGGACACCACAGGTCAGTGTTCGGACAGCTTTGAACTAGTATTCGCACATTACTTAACTAATTACTTACTCAAATAGCGGTTACTCCATATTACTGGCATTTAGAAATTAGACTGTTCCATTGCGCGTGGATATAAAATTGAACACTTAAATCTATAATTCTAGTGTTCGGACAGGTGATTTACATTAATTTAAAGGGTGTAAATAGCTACCATACCAACATCATTTTCTTTTAGATTAGAGATACATTATCGAGTAACCAACATGTGCAATCGCATATTTGACTGGTTTTTTAGTATTCTGACGATCTTGTCCGAATACTGAAAAACTGCTCAAAAAAAGCTCAAACTGCTAGTGCTCGGACATTAAAAATTAACAATAATTTTTCCGTAAAACATGTTTTCAGAGGCAATAAACTTCATGAACAGTGCTCTTTATGCATACAAATCAAAGCATACCAGAAATTGAACACCATAAACTTGCGTTTAGAAATTCCGTCTATGACCAGGAAAAAATTATGTGAAACAAGGTTTTCGCAGTAAACATGCAAACGTCAAATGGTGAGCGCGTTGTAGAATAGCGGTTAATTGTTTATTTGTTCAACATAAAGACTCTTCCGATTCGATAGGCATATAAGAAAGAAAATATATCACAATGCCAACCATGGTTCTTGGTTCCTAGAAATTTTTAGATTCGCGGCAAGCCGTTTTTGTAACGAAACTAAACTACTATATAACTCCTCTTCACATTTCTGGCATTCCTACTTATAAATATATAGCTCCTCTTCACATTCCTGGCTCCTTTGCTTGTTCCTACATATCAATTTGGATGAAGTCTACCTTTGTTTATGTTCTTTCCCCGCTCAGTGTAATTGACATGACCTATGAGTTTCCTCATATCTCCTGTAGGTGGTTCTCGTGAATCTCTTTAACACCAGAGAAAAACATCACTGTGCGGACTGGTTGAGAAAAGTAGCTTAGGCCCGCCATCTTGTACGTTAATTGCTTTTGCGATAGGCCTTTTACAAAGGTATAGAAGAAATGGATGGGCGACATACACGTATAAGCAAATGTGTACGGCATCAGTTCTTCTTGCAGAATGCTATCCCCTCTCTTCTTTGACAAAACTCATGTTGTCAAATCAAAGTGGAAGTCGAAATGATTGCCGGATGCATATATGCGAATTGCGGCCCATTAACAAAATTCTAATGCCAGAAAAGCGGCTCATGGCTAAGTTTAAATATGATTACTTACTTTATTGAGCAAGAAGCAAAGCGGCATCGAAAACATCCATCTAAAACTGGGAAATGAACTGTATGGTAGAGAGTTGTTCAATTACAATCGGCTCTCATACCATCGGATTACCAATTTTTAGTTCAAAAACAAACTCACGGCACTAACTATTAAACTAACAATCGGACTAACTGATCACTAAATTCATAAATGAAAAACTACCGCCGCAATTAGCAATCTTTTGCGGATACCGTACTACTACGCGCGCGATCGTAAACAACTTAGTTTAACAACATGAGTTTTCTTAGATTTTGATGAGTGGAGAGCGTCAAAGGCGTATCAATTAATTTGGTTGTTGGGAGTCAAAAATATTTTTGAATGTTTTTTTTTCAAAACTAAGATGAATTCATGTTTGCAGCTGCAAATGATAACACATTACGAGAATATAATTATGAAGGAAGGAGGTGCATAAAAAAATGTATTATGTGAAAACAATCATAACGTCTCTACTTGTATTTATTTGCGTCTCTAAGACCTCGAGCAAAACGATGTGCTTTCAAGTTAAAGCTTTTATTTCCTCCGAAGCCGATCACAAGCCCGGGTTTGAAGGAAAAGGGGGGGTGGGGGGTGTGGGACGAATATACTATTACAAATCGTTCCCTTATGATATTTAACCACAGAATTATATTTACAGATGGATGTTTATCACCTCCCTTAAATACAATTTTTTTCATTAAGTGAATTCGTCCAAGTAATAATACGCTCGAGTTGATCCACAATGCTAAAATAAAGCAAGAATTTTAATCAAAGTAATAAGTGTTTGAATTAATTTTAACGATAGAATGAGATAAAACTTGAATGATATACAGCAATAAATTTTTTCCGAGTATGGTTTCATTGTTCCCTCCCCTTGGTGTCGTACACGTGCCAGTATACATTATATACATTACATTATAAATTCCTACTGTTTCTTTCTTGGACTTTCATCATGAACAGCTAAAGACCTTTCCGAAGATTTTCTTTTATGTAAAATAAGATTATTTTTATGTAACTAACCTACATTACCCAATGAACCGAATTAAATTTACTGCATTGCTTGATTCCACCAACATTATGTTTCAAATGTATTCATCATAAAAATGACATTTAAACTTCCGCGCCTCTTGCCTGCCGCCAAATTTATTACAAATTTGAAATTACCCTAGTCCTTTGTAATGTATGTTAGTGTTAGAGAATGTCGCACACGTAAAGAAACTGGTGCCGCACGGAAACCCACAGTTCCAATTCACTTCTTCTATATCTTTGGCCTTTTATATGAAGGCTATGATTGAAAGCATGTGCCAATGCCATTTGCATTTTCAAAACGAAAGCAACTTCCAAGCAATTTCGGAAGAACTGAGTAAAACTTTTTCTTATTTCCACGTCAATTTTTGGCCGAAACAAATTTCACGTGAAATCTTGTATGAAAATTTATCGTGAAATCCAAGACAGTACTAAGCTTGAAAAGTGAATACAACGCTTGCTTTATATGCCGTTCACACTACACTTCTAAATCAGGTAGATTTAGAATCTGTCAAGTTAATCAGGTAAGCGTTCACACTATCCGAAGTGATTTAGAATGAGGAGATTTAGAGAGAAAACTAATATTCGAATTTATGTGTACAGTTTTTTTTACGTGAAAGTTGTTGGAAACGGTGCAGAAACATGCAAAAACCTTTTCTTTTCACTTTGTACAACTCACATTTTCCTGTTTTCTTCAATTTTTGCTATTTTAGAACGAAATTCGAATGATATTTCATTCAAATCTACTGTGCCTCTTATATGCCGAGAAAAATGTATGGGTAATCAGGTAGATTTAACTTGATTTAGCTCCAAAGCGATCAGCTGATCGAACTCGCCTGATTTAGAGTGTAGTGTGAACGGCATATTAAGGTTGGTTCTGAGTCAATCGTGAGGCTAAATTTTGACATGTCTCCATTATCTGGTCATTCTTTCAAGCGAAAATTTCGGCAATGGAACAAAGCATCATTGAGCTAGAACAAGCTGCGGTTTCAAAACAAATAAAGCAACGCGAGTGTTGGGAAGTATAAAAAGTCATACGAAGTATAAGATACGGCTAAAAGTGGCAGTGACACCTACAATTTCTATCAAAACACCGGCAACGAAATATGAAGTGTTGTTCAGAAATTACGCGCTCCTGCTTGCCTGGGTAATCTTTCTACAGGTAAGTACTTTCCATATACGTTATGATAAAGTCTGTAATCAAAATTAAGTAGATTCGATTTAGGAGATTTAGCTATTAAAACACCAGCAACGAAATATGAAGTGAAGTGTTGTTCAGAAATTACGCGCTCCTGCTTTTCTGGGTAATCTTTCTACAGGTATGTACTTTCCATATACCTTTTGATAGTCTGTAATCAAAGTTAAGTAGATTTGGGTACTTGGCGTGGCCGAAAACCAATAATTTTATGATGCGGACTCAATTGCTCGTCTGCTGGCCCACAAATCTGACACCTGGGTACTTGACAGTTTCTCTTGGATTGAAAAATGGTGGAAATGCCAAAGAACTAGCCTAAGAAGCTCATGCACAGGGGCAACCGATTTTAGTTTGAAGAATTCAAAAAAAACGTCGGACGAACTAAATAAAATTAGCACAGAAGAAAAATCAACGATTATAAGTAGCGTTCATTTCACAAAGAAGAAACTATAATTTTTGGGAAATTTTGTGTTACTATCATTATATTCTGCAATTATTCTCTGCTTTGATAAGCTTTAGAAACAATATACGTTGTCTATGCTGATTTACAGACAACAAGAGAACCATGATCACAAAACAATAGCCTTTATGAGTATATTATATCGATGGATATAAGCAGGAGATGCTCAAATTGGCACAACGAACGTAAATAAACATAAATGATTTCCAACTGCAAGTGGTCACAACATCAGTCAAGTATGTACTGTGAGCTGGTGTCTGACGAGAACTTTCGAACCCACTTTGTCAAAAAAAAAAAAATTGCAATAAAAGCTCAGATTTATCATTGTGAGCAAACGTAATGAAATGAAAATAATTATCTAATTAATCGGCGTACATATGTTAAATAGCGTTTATGCAAGTAATGAAAAAGTTGCAAGATAATAATTTATAGTTCTTCAACAATTCAACAATAAGCTTTTCGTTCTACTTTTTAGAAGCAAATAATATAATATAATGACCAATTTTTCCTTGAGAAGCTATATATTTGAATTTTTATAATATTGTTGCGTGCACGTCAAGCGAACCGTATGACGCTGTGGCGGTGCCAGAAAATGCTAGAAACGGCGAGAAATACTCGACATACATCTCATACATGTATTTCATACATGTATTCAAACAACGAAAACAATCAGATAAAACGTAAAATAATCCTCTAGAAACCTGTTTGAGAATCTGCGAGAAATATATGTCTGATACATGTGTCTCGTACATTCAATTTGTAAACAACAGGCAGAGTCCTCTAGAAAGAAAAAGCGGAACATTCCAGAGCCCCAAACCATGAGTCAGATCTCACATGGCAACGGAAAAGATCTTTAAATAGCCCATAGAGCCCTCTAGAAAGAAAAAGCAGAACATTCGAGAACCCAAGACACATGTGAACACGACTATAAATACCGCCGCGAGAGGTACTAACAGGGTTAGTTAGTAGACAGAGTATACAGCGGAAAGGCTGTTACTTTGAAAAGCGAAATAGTGAATTAAGTATCCGGGCGCGATTAATTAAAAGCGAGAAAGTGTTAAATTGTAACGCGAAATTATAATAGTGCAATCGTAAAGTGTAAACGATTTAGTAGATATAACTACTTGTGTTAATAAAAGTGTAATTAGTATTTTAAAAGAAACTGTTTTATTTCACGAATGTGAAGAATATCGAATCCACGAAAGGTGTTATAACGGTAAAACACAACGATCGGTGTCAGAAATAAGGGATTCTTTCGCGTTCGGGATTTAGAAAGTGACTTTAAGTGAAGTACTGGACAGTGAATTTGTTTGAAAAATGAAAATTAACAGTGCGCAGACTAAATAAGAAGTTAAAAGTTTCGGACAGTGATTATTCTTAATTGTGTGGACTTAAGTGGTAATTGTGAAAAGTTGTGAGAACTAATCGAAGAACAATACCGAAATTAGTGAACGAGCTGACATTGGCAGAGTTGAAAAAAGAGTGTCGGAAACGAGATCTTTCAACCACTGGGAACAAGACGGCATTACTGGCACGTCTCAAGGAGGCTTTGAGCACCGAAGGTAACGATCCGGAAATTTTTGAATTCTCGGACGAGGAGACCAGCCAAGAATGTGTTCAGAAGGGAAGAAAGCAGCAAGGAGAAAAATCCGGTGATGGATTTGCTGCTAAAGATGTCCCAGGACATCGGTCAGAAATTCGAACAGCAAGCCACGTACCTGGACCGGAAACTCGACCAACAAGCTATGGGTATCAAGGAGCAACTTGAACAGAAACTTGACCAGCAAGCTCAGAAACTTGACCAACAAGCCCAGAAGCTCGACTAGCAAGCTGTTGACATTAAGAAACAGTTAGAAGAACATGCGAGGAAGAGTGAGGAGCAGCTGGTAGAAACCAGACAACAGTTCCAACAGCAAGTTTCAGAAGTTAAACAGCAATTAGAGAGTCGAGTAACCGAAGTTGAACAACAGTTCGATAAAAAGTTGGTTGGCATTGAAGAAGGAATGGACCAGATGAAATTGGATCTTCAACGCGTGAAGGCCGTAAGAATTGTGCCAACAGAATCAAGTGGCATCAAGGCACTTAAAGCACCAATTTTTGATGGGCAAACTTCTTGGACCATCTACAAGAAGCAGTTTGAGGCTGTTGCGAAAGTTAACCACTGGAACGATGAAGAACGTGCGACCAAACTGATGGTGTCTTTGAGAGGATCCGCGGCGGAAGTACTGCACACCATTTCGGTGGACAATTACTCCAGTTATTGCAGCCTGGCAAGTGCTTTGGATATGCGGTACGGCGAAGACCACTTTAAGGAAATTCATCGTTTGCAGCTGAGGACACGCACACAGAAACCGGGAGAGACCTTGCAGCAGCTGGCTCAGGACATTGAGCGTTTGACACTTCTGTCCTATCCTTCTTCAGATCCAAAACATCGGGACGAGACAGCGAAGGATGCTTTCATCCAGGCAGCTCGTGATGAAGAGCTCCAACAAGCACTTCGATTGGCAAGCAATCGAACGCTGAAGGATACTTTGGCCTATGCTCTTACTTATAAATCGGTAAAGCGGCATCACGCAGTAACGTTAGAGTGCGTGAAATGTACGAAGAGTTGTATGCCAAAGAGCCAAGGTCAGCCGAGAATCAACGAAAAGCGGAGCTCCACAATGTTGGAATTGTGGAGAAAAAGGGCACTTGAGGCATGACTGCCGAAGGAAATTGAAGACAAGGTTTTGCGAAGGTTGCGCAGCGAGAATGCGACAAAGAAACGGGGCTGGTTCAGCGAACTCCCGCTTCTTCCAAAGAAACCAGTAAGAGCCAACCTCATGGGTCGGAGGTTGGCTCGTAGAATTGTTGACCCCAGAACCATCATCACAGTCTCTAGGCTCTATCGACATGAAAACGACTTAAGTCTGCAAGGAAAAATCGAAAGCAAGCCTTGCAATATCACCATTGATACCGGAGCAATGAAGTCGATTTTGCGGATGGATTTGGTGGAAGCATGGAGACTGGGTAACGTTGAGCGATATGTACTTTGTATAGCAACGGGCGAATCTACACCAGTTCACGGAGTAATAACTCGTCAAATACAGCTCGGCGATTTGGTGTTCCAGCATCGGTTCCTTGTAGCAGATATAACCGACGAATGTATACTTGGGATGGACTTCCTAGGCCCTCATGGTTTCAGCCTGGATTTAGGAGAAAGAGTTATCAAATGGAAAAACATAGAAATACCGTTAGTGGGTAACGGAAAAGGAAACGACCGGCTGAGAATCGTAATCTGCGAAAACACCAAAGTACCGAAGTCGTCGGAAAACATTATCTGGGCCACATTGGATGGTGATCTTGGCGGCAACCAATTCTTCGTCGTGGAGCCAACGCAAAACCCAGCAGTCAGCAACCTTATGGTGGCAAAAAGCCTAATTACAATTACGGAGCGGAATTGCGTTCCTATAAGGGTGCGGAATTTGGCGGAGCAGGAAAAGAAGCTTAAGGAAGGAGAAGTAATCGCTGACTGCCAACCAGTTTCTTCAATTACTTCTTTGAAGATGGTAGAAATACAATCTTAACACAAAAAGGTACCCAACAGCAAGATAGGTGAGCTAGCAAAGAACATGCTACAGTCTTCGGAACTAAGCGATGAACAGTACCAACAAGGAGTTCAGCTAATTGAACGCTATGCTGATATCATATCGATCCGAGAGGATGATTACGGAAGAACAAGGTTGACTACTCATCGAATCGATACACGAGATGCATCACCGATTCGGCAAGCTCCCCGTCGCTTACCACTAGCCAAACGAGCTGAGGTTGCCGATATGATACAGAACATGCAAGAACAAGGGATCATAGTGCCTTCGAATAGCCCTTGGACGTCGCCTGTTGTCTTAGTCAAAAAGAAGGATGGTAGTACACGGTTCTGTGTTGACTATCGACGATTGAATGATGTTACGAAAAAGGATAGCTACCCATTGCCGAGAATGGATGACATTATGGACACTCTAGCCAGTGCGAATTGGTTTTCAACGTTGGACTTGAAGAGCGGATACTGGCAGGTCGAAATCGAGAGAAGTGACCGTGAAAAGACAGCCTTTTCCGTGGGAACTGGGCTCTGGCAGTTTGTTGTAATGCCGTTCGGACTTTGTAATGCTCCTGCGACCTTTGAACGACTCATGGAGCGAGTGCTGCTTGGACTAAGTTGGAAGACATGTTTGGTGTACCTGGATGACATAATTGTCATCGGCAGAACGTTCAAGGAACACTTGAAAAACCTGGAGGACGTATTCGAAAGGTTGCGAGCGGGTAACTTGAAGCTAAGTCCCAAAAAATGCAACCTTTTATGCAGTGAAGTGAAATACCTTGGTCATGTTCTACGGGAGGAATAAAAACTGACCCTGCGAAAATTGAATCCGTTCAAAATTGGCCAGTACCTAAGGATAAGCATCAGCTTCGAAGTTTTCTGGGATTGGCAACGTACTATCGCCGGATCGTGAAGGATTTCGCTCCCATCGCCAAAAGTTTACACCTGCTGACGGAGAAAAATCAGCCTGGAACCTAACTGGAACCACCAGTGCCAAGCAGCGTTCGAGAAGCTTAAGCTGGAGCTATGTGAAGCACCGCTACTAGCATATCCTGAGCCGCAGAAAACTTTCATCGTGGACACTGATGCAAGTAATACAGGTATAGGTGCCGTGTTATCACAGCAAATTGATGGCTAGGAACGGGTGATTGCTTACTTTAGTCGGGTGCTATCCAAGCCAGAGCGAAACTACTGTATCACCCGAAGAGAGGTGTTGGCAATAGTTGAGGCCACTAAGCATTTCCACAAATACCTGTACGGTCAAAGCTTCGTAATGAGGACAGATCACGCCGCTCTGAGATGGCTGCTCAGCTTTAAGAACTCCGAAGGACAAGTGGCACGATGGATTGAAAAGTTACAAACATACAACTTTAACATAGTCCATCGAAAAGGTAGCATGCACGGAAATGCTGATGCTCTCTCCAACCGTCCATGTAAGCCGGAATGCAAGCACTGTCATCGGTTAGAAGAAAAAGTAGTCGATGCCGAGGTTAAGTGGATATCCGTTTCACCAGCAAGAGGATGGTCACAGTCGGAACTATTGGACGGATGGAGATCTACGAGAAATCATAGCCTGGAAGGTGTCTGCACATCGGTCTGAATGGCAAAGCATATCGAATCGAAGCCCTACGCTAAAGAGCTACTTTTTTTTCCCTAGTGTAGATGGCAAAAAAAAATCTGCATACCAGATCCCCGGGTGACCTATCACCACGGGGTATGTGAGGTTTGACTCACTAAAAAAAAGGACCATCTACAAGCCCACGAAGTTCCGAGTCGAGACCCGTCGAGACCCCTAAGCACTGCTTCGACCCGGTCGTGCTGACTCACCCATTGGTAACCACGGACTTCAAGAGCTACCACAGCTTATGGGTCGGTAAGACAACCCTCCTCCCGCTTTATGCGCAGCACTTTCTCAACGTATGTTGAGACTGCGCGCCAGTTCTCCTCGTTTCACAGCATTGCATCCACAATCGTCTCAGGCGCTACCAGGCCGATCGTGGACTCAATGGTACGCCTCAAACTTGCGAAGCGACTGCACATAAAGAATGTGTGCTGAGCATCATCGAGCTCAGTCACACAGTACCGGCAGTACGGTGTGGCCACCTTACCCATTCTGTTCAGGTATTTCCTGAAGTAACCGTGCCCTGTCAAAAATTGACAAAGGTAAAAGTTTACCTCTCCGTGGTGTTGCGATGCTGGAAATATGTAAAATTATAGTAAAATAAAAACAAAATGCAAATATAAATAAACCATCACTCAGCACGTCTGGTAGTCTCCGCAGGTGACAGTTGCAGGCTGTCAACAACTGACAGACGAAACGTTCCATTATCGCATGTTCCACAATCTGTCTGATCGAGTACTCTATCGGCTAAGAGTTGCGATCCAGGACTGTACAACTGGAATGAGTAATGCCCTACAGGTATGATAAAAGATGTTCAGGAAAAATACCGGAAAACTCCGGTACTTGGAAAATTTCGGTTCTTTTTTGGGAGAAGAAAGGGATTCTGTGGTAGAAAGTGAAAATAGAAAGTTGGAGAATTTGGGCAGTTAAAAATTAAGAATAAAACCATTGGTTTTTATTCAGAGAACAAACTAAAAAGAACAGTGGACTGCTAAAGTTTAAATTTGAACTTTACAAGACGTTTTTTTTTTCGAAAAGTGCGAAAAAGATTGGTGCTTATCTTAAAGAAAGTGGTGCAATACAAGTTGAACATTTGACTTGAAAGATGGTGGTCGGCTTAAATTGAATTACCGTAGTTTGGGAACTAGTGAATAATAATTTGCCGGCATATCCGCTCTGTCTAGTGTTAAATTCAAAGTCTTTCGATTAGAATTTACCGAAGAATTTTTTGAAGAAAAAAAAAACAAAGAAAATCATCGAAGTGAGATCAGGGTAGCTGATGTATCCGTTTGTAGTTTAACGGCAGTGACTGAATAAAGGGTAATTATAATTTATTTTTGAACTTTGGGTGTAACGAGTTCGTTGTGGATCACGATTATATGATCACGAAAAAGAAAACGTTTGCAGCGGGTCAGGCCAAGGAGTGCATCAAGTTTCGGATATGAGTGGTGGTATTGACTATCGAAGAGGCATTGTGACTGTCGACGAATTGTTATAGGAATGCATGGTGCAATTCAATAAACGAACGATTGGAATGGTGTTGTGGCTGGGGATGGACTGAATGGCAATTGGCGAAAACAAAACCAAGAATCCCAGATAAGTGTTAAAACATAAGAATTAAATTGTTAAAGTTTTGAAACGAGAAGAAAATCTATTACATTTCATGCGCACGAGGTCAAAAGTTGCACATAGTTGTTAATCAGATTGAATAACTTTGAAGTAGATATGAATTTCAACCGAATATTTGAAAATTTGAATAGTTGATTTATATCTTTTGCCAATCTAAATTTGTTGATATTTAAAGAATAGTATAATCACTTCTTTTTGGTGTGGGTGCATGTAATTTTTAGATATCTAGATTAATATTTATATTCATATATTTACATATGCCTTTTCTGTATGATCCATGTGAACTCCACTCCGGCCGGGGTTGGGCATAGAGAGACCCCACCCAAATTCTGCTTTATTTGCTTAAATGTGATTTGAGTTTCTTTATATGATTGGACTTAGTTAGTTGGATTATTGAATTTTGGTTGGATTATATATTTTTTTTTTCTTATCAATTTTTTTTGTTTATTTTTCTATTTTTTCTTTCTTCTTGGATTATTGTATTTGTTTGAGTTTCTTTTGGCGCAAATAATGCATATTGAATAAATTACTTCTTTAATGATTTTTACGGAACCTCTTTGTTTCCTTTCCTTTTCTGTTTGTTGCTGAAGTAAAAATGTGAAATTTGATTAGTGTTGTACTGTCTGCGTGCCATAGCACGTAGAAATCTTCCGCCCGCAAACCCACGCCAGGCTGAGCTAGTCGGCTGGGAAAAGGCACGCCGGGCAAGAGAAGGAAGATTTCTTAATAAATATATGCTGCACTGACGACTGCTCGACAGAGTTTAGTCGGTTGCAACAAATGGCGCCCAAACCATTTTGGCTTTATTTTGGCTTTCTTTTTTAGATATTGTTCTTTTGGCAGATGTGCTTTCGGCTGGGGTGGCAAATGTTTAATAGGAGCATCTTGTTGCCTCAGCCATTTTTTTTTTCTTTTCTTTGGCTATGGTTGCAGTCATATACCTGACCCTTTTGATTTGCTATCATCATCTTGCCGAGCGGTCGTCAATGCAGCATTGGCGCCCATCTCGTGCTATTGTCTTCGTTTTATGTGTCGAACAGAGCTTGTCTCTTTAATTGCTGACCAGTCTCTTGTGGTTGTGGGATTACCTCCAGTTAAATAAGATAAGATGCGCAATATCTTCTGGTTAACAGAATTAATCTTGTAATTAGATTGGCTTGAGTTTGCCGCATCTGGGGGAAAGTATCCACTGAAGTGATCCATGAGCTGTTCTTGATCCTTGTCCATCTGTAGGATGTTATTCAGTCGATTGAATTATTTTGAGCAGGACCCAGGACAGATGATCATTGGGTCATTTCAAAGCAACTATAAGAGAGCTGTATCCTCCTGATTTCCCCAGTCCTATTTCATCATTCAGTGTAAAATTTCATACCTTTTCCCTTCTTGTCTCTTATTCCTGTCCCGAAGAGGATCCGTAAAAATCATTATTTTTTTTATGAATTGAATTGAAAGTAATATTTTTCAGATACGAAGTAGTTTTATTCTGTAGTTACATCACGAGGTATTCAATTCTTTCTTGCGGCACATAATTGTGTTATCCGCTAATTATATATAAAGAAGAATCCTAAGTGTTCTGAATTGATACTCCTATTCGGTTGTTGATAATACTTATCTGAAGGAAAAAAAAATATACTTAATTTTGGATTGATTTGGTTTGAATAAGAAACTATATACTTTATTTGAACATGCGTCGCAGAACAAATAGCTGGGATCCAAGCTACACGCCTTTCCAGCACCAATTGGAACGTTTGAGCCTGTTTCCTTCGGCTGCTCAAGGCACGCGAATCACAGAGGCAATGAGAACGAATTCGTACCGGTACCACACAGTTCAGCCACTGAGTCATCAAGAAGACGAATTCCTCACGAAGAGAGTTCTTTCATGCCCCAGGAGCAAGTGTCTCGTCCGAATACTTCGCTCAGTAATGACCCACCGAGAGTCACTTTTCAGGCACAAGCAGAGATGAATGAGCGGTCATCAATAAAAGTCCCTATAACTAAATGGAATCTGATTTTCGATGGATCGACTTCAGGTTTGACCGCGAGACAGTTTATGTTTCGTGTGTTGTCCTTGGCAGAAGATTACCACGTTCCTCTAGCCACCCTGGCTATAGACTTTCACCTGCTTCTGCGAGGACAGGCCACAGATTGGTACTGGCGTTTCCGAGAATTGAATTATCCGCTTTTATGGAGTAGGTTACGTGTAGAATTTCTGGAACGTTTCAGCGCTTTTAGATCCGATGTGGACGTGCGGAGAATGTTAGATGGCAAATTGCAAAAACCAGGAGAACGGTTCCAAGATTTCTTTGATGCCCTTGAGAATATTTCCCTACAATTGAATACCCCTTTAATGGATCTTGATTTTCAGTATGTAGTTTTTCGGAATATGTCCCCAGCACTTAGAATTCACTTGGCTGGTGTAGAATTCCAAACAACCCGAGAATTAGTTAGACGCTGCTGTTTGATAGAATCAGAGTGGAGATTGTTGGGAGTGAATGGTGATCGAGAGCCGAATCGTCGAGCGCGCCAGGTGCATGAACTTGAGTTCGGGAGAGATCAGGGTATTTCTGATCAAGCAGACACATTTCTTTCCCCGGTTCGACACTCGATACGTGATCTTAGACCGTCAACGGCAGATGTTTCCTACCAAGAGGAAATTCAGGCGATGAAAGCAAGTCCGTACAATGTTTCATCGGAGAATTCCCGTCAGCTTCCGTTCAGAAGTCAGCCTCGTAGTGTTTACGAGAAACGATCTTGTCAGCTGTACGAAGATGATATGTCTTCCAATCTAAGGACGCCACTATTTCAACATCCTGAAGAGTATAGGGGTTCCCTCACTTCCAGACAAGAACTACACGCCTTGAAAACAGTCTCTAATGATATGCTTAATAGGGATCGCGGAGCGGAAGGTAGGAGAAACTACAGAGTATGTTGGAATTGCCTCGACTTAGGGCATGGTTTCATGGATTGCCCGAAACCTATCCAGCGACTCTTCTGTTTTGGTTGTGGTCGAGAAGGGACTCTGAAGCCCAAATGCCCAAATTGTCAGTCGGGAAACTCGGGCAGGAATGCGCTTTCAGCAGGGAGGTTGCGTATTCCTCCAAACACTCGTTCCTCCAGACCCGAGATGTCAGACGTAGCTACGAATGTGGATCCCGAGTTACGCCGACGACAATGATTTCCTCTCAGAATTGTACCCCAGCTAAGACTTTTCATTCCACTCTTGCAAATGATGACTCAACCTCTTCTACTATCTCCATAGATCGTAGGCGTTCCTCTGAGCGTTTCAATCGCTCATGGAGGTATTTTACCCTGAGGCGGTTTTTGAAGAAAGCGTGTGTCAATTCTATCGTGACCATGTCTGGTGATAACCGACCCTTTGCCGAATTTTTTATTAAAGGTCGGAAGCTCATTGGTTTACTCGATAGTGGAGCCAGTGTGAGCATTTTGGGTGCAGGTGCTTTAGACCTAGTAGCTGAGCTCGGTTTGTATGTTCACAGCATGCAAACAGTAGTTCACACAGCTTCTGGTCAAAGGGCTCCGGTACTTGGATATGTTAGTACCCTGGTGCGGTTTAAAGACAAAAATAAGCTCATACGCTTCCTGGTATGCCCCAGTCTGACCAACCCAGTCTATCTTGGTATAGACTTCTGGGATGCATTTAAGATTGCACCTCAGTGCTCCGCTATTGAAGTCCCGGACATGAACTCTTGCTTTTATCAATTGGCTCCTGAAGATCAGCGGAGGCTAGATGAAGTCACACATCAATTTCCTTCTTTTAACAGATTAGGTTTAGGCAGAACCAACTTATTGTCTCATACCATCGACACTGGTGATGCCCAGCCTATCAAACAGTGACATTATGCAGTGTCACCTGTCGTTCAGAAGTTGATGTATGACGAGCTAGACCGCATGTTGTCTCTAGGGGTTATTGAGGAAAGTAGGAGTTCCTGGAGCTCACCTGTCACCATTGTTCGGAAACCGGGTAAAGTACGTCTATGTTTGGATGCAAGACGATTAAATGAGGTCACTATTAAGGATGCTTACCCTTTGCCGCTGATTGAGGGGTTGTTGGCTAGACTTCAGTCCACTCGTTTTATCACCAGTCTGGATTTGAAAGACGCATTTTGGCAAATTCCATTGGATGAGAAATCTCGGGAGAAAACTGCATTTACTGTTCCTGGACGTCCGCTATATCACTTTACCGTCATGCCATTTGGGTTGTGTAACGCACCCCAAACAATGTGTAGACTGATGCACAAGGTCATCCCTCACGAATTGCATGACCGAGTGTTTGTATACTTGGCTGATTTGCTGGTAACCAGCTCCACGTTTGATTAACATTTGGAATTACTTGCTAAGGTTGCCACCTTATTAACATCTGCAGGTCTAACCATCAACGTGGAAAAGAGCAAATTTATCCAAAAGGAAATCAGATATCTTGGTTATGTAATTGGTGATGGAGTCCTCAAAACTGACCCTGAAAAGGTGTCAGGCATCGTTACATACCCACAGCCTAAATCGGTCAAAGATGTGAGACGGTTTATGGAGATGGCCGGATGGTACAGGCGGTTTATTCCGAACTTCGCCTCCATAACCTCTCCCATGACAGATTTGTTGAAGGGGAAAAAGAAATTCGGGTGGACAGGGGCGGCCAATAAAGCCTTCGAGGAAACAAAAAAACTCCTAGTTTCTGCACCCGTGCTGGTCAACCCGGATTTTTCCCGACATTTCTTTATACAGTGCGATGCAAGTGCCACCGGCATCGGCAGCGTCCTCTCCCAACGGGATGATGATGGTGGAGAGCATCGAATCGCATTTATGTCCGCAAAACTCAATGCCGCACAACGTAACTACAGCGTCACGGAATTAGAATGCTTAGCTGCAGTGCAGAGCATCAAGCGTTTTCGGGCATATGTTGAGGGGTTGCCTTTCACTATCATTACCGATCATGCAAGTCTGAAATGGTTGATGGCGCAGAGGGATTTGTCGGGAAGGCTAGCACGGTGGAGTCTAAAGCTGCAAGGATTCAACTTCCACATCGAGCATTGCATGGGCAATCAGAATGTCGTCCCCGACGCCTTGTCTAGAGCATGCGAGTCCAAGATTGAGGCCATTTGCGAAATGAACAAGCTTCCAGAGCATCAGCAGTTGGTTGCGAATATTCCCAGAGAGGCTTTTGAGGATCCTGAGTACAAAAGTCTAGTCCATCAGGTGCAACAACGTCCGGAACAATTTGAGAATCTCTATGTGATGGATGGTGTACTTTATATTCATCAGGGGTCAAACGGAGGTCTCGATTTGGACATTCCACGCGCGAAGGTTTGGGTTCCAGAAGGATATAGACAGTTGCTGTTGGCGCGTGTTCATAATAATGCCCTAGGGTCTCATTGTGGCATTCGCAAAACCTTGGAAGTTGTACGGCGTTACTATTACTGGCCACAACTTTGGCAGGACGTGACTAGCTATGTTAACAGCTGCGCAACTTGCAAACAGGTTAAAGCGTCGAATGTCACGATGCGACCACCAATGGGAGCGGCCAGAACATCTGAACGGCCTATGCAGCGTCTGTTTATAGACTTTATGGGTCCATATCCTCGTTCTAAAGGTGGAAATACCCAGCTGTTGGTGGTGCTCGACCATTTCACAAAGTTCTTGTGGCTCAAGGCTCTTCCTAAAGCAACGGCTGAGGCAGTAATTAAGTTCTTGACGCAGGAGGTATTTTTGACTTTTGGCGTACCAGAAACTATCCACAGTGATAATGGAACACAATTTGTCAACTTTTTGGTCAAATTTGGGGTGAATCACTGTTATACACCATTGTATTCGCCTCAGGCTAACGCATCTGAGAGAGCTAACCAATCCATTCTCAACGCTATTCGAGCCTACATAGGAACCGATCATCGGAATTGGGACGTGAACCTGCCAGAGTCATGTGCAGCATTTCGGAATGTTGTCCATGAGTCGACAGGCTTTTCGCCGCATTTTCTGATGTTCGGTTATCAACCTATCCGACATGGTGCCGAATATGCACTACTGAAATCGCTTAACGCCTTTGAGGATGGAGAGGTGTTATTGGCAACTAACAGTGAAAGATTACGGTTGGTTCAGGATCAAGTAAAAAGAAAGCTGTCGGAAGCGTACGCCAAAGGAACACATCGGTACAACCTGAGAAGTTGTGTCAGGAATATAACTCCGGGACAGTTAGTATGGGTTCGAAATCACCCACTCAGCCGCGCGGCGGAACGGTTTGCGGCTAAACTCGCCCCGAAATTTGTAAAGGCCACTGTGAAGCGGAAGATTGGTCAGGTATCATACGAATTAGTTGATGAAGCGGGGAAATCTCTGGGTATCTACCACGCTAAAGACATCAAAGCGTGATGACTGATGGTGCTCACAGTCGGAAGCCAGCGATTTGTGCCCGGCATTCTGAGACCTCTCAGGGTCTGGGTCGTCCCCACGACTGTTGCGATGCTGGAAATATGTAAAATTATAGTAAAATAAAAACAAAATGCAAATATAAATAAACCATCACTCAGCACGTCTGGTAGTCTCCGCAGGTGACAGTTGCAGGCTGTCAACAACTGACAGACGAAACGTTCCATTATCGCATGTTCCACAATCTGTCTGATCGAGTACTCTATCGGCTAAGAGTTGCGATCCAGGACTGTACAACTGGAATGAGTAATGCCCTACAGGTATGATAAAAGATGTTCAGGAAAAATACCGGAAAACTCCGGTACTTGGAAAATTTCGGTTCTTTTTTGGGAGAAGAAAGGGATTCTGTGGTAGAAAGTGAAAATAGAAAGTTGGAGAATTTGGGCAGTTAAAAATTAAGAATAAAACCATTGGTTTTTATTCAGAGAACAAACTAAAAAGAACAGTGGACTGCTAAAGTTTAAGTTTGAACTTTACAAGACGTTTTTTTTTTCGAAAAGTGCGAAAAAGATTGGTGCTTATCTTAAAGAAAGTGGTGAAATACAAGTTGAACATTTGACTTGAAAGTTGGTGGTCGGCTTAAATTGAATTACCGTAGTTTGGGAACTAGTGAATAATAATTTGCCGGCATATCCGCTCTGTCTAGTGTTAAGCCTTGGCCACATAGAAAGCGGTCTGTCGCGGCGGGAAGCGATATCTGACCGATGCGGTCAGGCGGTCTGGTTGTATGATACAATGTTGCACCAGCTCTGTCAGACACAACGCGGTCTACCGAATTCGGTCAATCTTTGTCGCGACGACAAGCGATCCGGTTGTACAAATTTACAGATTTTTCTAGTGACCGCCTAAAAATGCGGGAGCAAACTGAACTATTCATCGAAGGTATACGTAAATACACATATTTATCTGACAGTTCCCATGAACATTATAAAATTTTTTTTTAAGAAAGCAAGAAGCATGGAATCAGGTAGCCAAAGAAGTTACTATGAGAGGGAAGTAACATAATGACACATGTTTTCTAACATATTTTTAAATGCATATAATAAATTTATTTTTATTTTTCATATTTCATTTCATTTCACTCACAAAGTATCGCGTTCTATGTGGCGCCAACATATCGCAGATCGCCGCGACGAACGCTGGATCGCTTCCCGGCGCGACAGACCGCTTTCTATGTGGCCAAGGCTTTAAACTCAAAGTCTTTCGATTAGAATTTACCGAAGAATTTTTTGAAGAAAAAAAAAACAAAGAAAATCATCGAAGTGAGATCAGGGTAGCTGATGTATCCGTTTGTAGTTTAACGGCAGTGACTGAATAAAGGGGAATTATAATTTATTTTTGAACTTTGGGTGTAACGAGTTCGTTGTGGATCACGATTATATGATCACGAAAAAGAAAACGTTTGCAGCGGGTCAGGCCAAGGAGTGCATCAAGTTTCGGATATGAGTGGTGGTATTGACTATCGAAGAGGCATTGTGACTGTCGACGAATTGTTAAAGGAATGCATGGTGCAATTCAATAAACGAACGATTGGAATGGTGTTGTGGCTGGGGATGGACTGAATGGCAATTGGTTAAGTGTTAAAACATAAGAATTAAATTGTTAGAGTTTTGAAACGAGAAGAAAATCTATTAAATTTCATGCGCACGAGGTCAAAAGTTGCACATAGTTGTTAATCAGATTGAATAACTTTGCAGTAGATATGAATTTCAACCGAATATTTGAAAATTTGAATAGTTGATTTATATCTTTTACCAATCTAAATTTGTTGATATTTAAAGAATAGTATAATCACTTCTTTTTGGTGTGGGTGCATGTAATTTTTAGATATCTAGATTAATATTTATATTCATATATTTACATATGCCTTTTCTGTATGATCCATGTGAACTCCACTCCGGCCGGGGCTGGGCATAGAGAGACCCCACCCAAATTCTGCTTTATTTGCTTAAATGTGATTTGAGTTTCTTTATATGATTGGACTTAGTTAGTTGGATTATTGAATTTTGGTTGGATTATATATATTTTTTTCTTATTATTTTTTTTTGTTTATTTTTCTATTTTCTCTTTCTTCTTGGATTATTGTATTTGTTTGAGTTTCTTTTGGCGCAAATAATGCATATTGAATAAATTACTTCTTTAATGATTTTTACGGAACCTCTTTGTTTCCTTTCCTTTTCTGTTTGTTGCTGAAGTACAAATGTGAAATTTGATTAGTGTTGTACTGTCTGCGTGCCATAGCACGTAGAAATCTTCCGCCCGCAAACCCACGCCAGCCTGAGCTAGTCGGCTGGGAAAAGGCACGCCGGGCAAGAGAAGGAAGATTTCTTAATAAATATATGCTGCACTGACGACTGCTCGACAGAGTTTAGTCGGTTGCAACAGTGGCTCCGGTTAAGCCAAGGCTCAATAAGACCAATTAGCTTAGCCGTCCAGCGTCCTTTATCACTTTCACTCCAACGTTGTTGCCAAAGCTGGAGGGTCAGTGTACGCACGTGCGTCAAAGCCTCCGTTCTGTCCAGCTCTCAGAGATAGAGGTACCCTTCCTTGCGCTCTCGCGCTAGCAGATCGATCAGGATTACTCCCGATACAACCATCACAGCCTCTTCCGAGACCGTGCGGTAGCTACAGGTGATTCGCAGGGCACCCCTGTGCTGGACACTGGCAATGCGCTTTCGGAACTTCCTAGTTCGAAGCGCATCTCCCCAAATTTCGGCGCCATATAGCAAGATGGAATTGGTCGTCTCCATCAGCAGTCTCCGTCTCGTCTCACTGGGTCCGCCAACGTTGGCCATTAGCCTACTCAGCGAAGTGACGACTACTAGAGTCCTATCACATGCCCTGCGGATATGATCCCAATACGTCAGCTTGGTGTCCTGGATCACTCCCAGATACCTGGCCGACTTGCTGGTCTGGACCTCAACGGAGCCAACTGTCATGGGTATGACAGTTGGTATCCTCCGCTTCGTCAGCATGACAATCTCTGTCTTTGAGACTGCCAGCTGGAGGCCGTGCTCAGTCATCCACCGATCCACTCTTCTCATAACTTGATTAAGTCTAAGTTGAGCGAAATCGGCAGATCTAGAAGTGATTACAGCTGCAACGTCATCAGCGTAATCTACTAGGAACACATCCGCAGGCATTTTCAGGCGCAGCAGATCATCGTACATGATGTTCCAGAGATCAGGTCCTAAGATCGACCCCTGTGCCGCACCTGAGGTGACAGGCCTCCTTCTGACTCCGTCCTCTGTGTCGTAGAGCAACCATCGGTCCCCGAGGTAGTCCCTCATCATGGCCAGCAAGTAGCCAGTGATACTGAACCTCCCCTCAAGGGCCCGAAGGATGTCTGTCCACCTCGCCGAGTTGAAGGCGTTTTGCACGTCAAGCGTTACCAGCAAGACGACCGGTCTGGCTTGATGACATGCCTCTTTCGCTCTTGCTACAGCCCCAATAACCTCTGATATGGCATCGATTGTTGAATGCCCTTTCCGGAAGCCGTGCTGCCTGCAAGAAAAATCACCAGCGGATCTCATTGCTGACAGCAATCGCGGCTTTAGTAACCCTTCGAGAAGCTTTCCAGCAGTGTCCAGCATGCACAGTGGGCGGTATGCCGATAGGCTGCCCAGGTCACCCTTCCCCTTGTCTACAAGTACCAGTCGAGCCACTTTCCACCGCGACGAGAAGACCCCCGCAACTAAACATGAATTATACAAATTCAATAATAGACGCGGTTGATTCTCCGCCACGACTTTAAGTGCCTCGACCGGAACTCCATCAGGCCCCGGGGCCTTCCGGTTCTTCATCCTGGACACCGCATTGCTCAGCTCCTCGTCCGTAAAAAGAGGAACATCCGCCTGGGTGACGAGTATGGGCGCATCAATCCTTGGCGGATGCACCGGGAACAGCGAACCAACAATGCGCTCCATAATAAGTTTAATAATAATAATAAGTTTATTGCCAAATTCAAGAATTACATTTCAAATATAAATTACAAGACAAAAAATGTATAGTTGGCCTTTCCATAGAGAGCAAAGCTCGTGCTATGGAAAGAAAGCCTGTATGTTTAAACATATTTTTACAAGTTTTGCTAATTAATTCATTGTAATAAGTGATTTAACATTTTGTATACAGCAGTATTAATAATATATTTACAAGATTGCCATTTGCAGAAGTTATTTCAAATCAAAATTCGATTAAGTAATATTATTTTCCTGGAGGTGCTTCTCCACAGCTTTTCGAAAAATATGATAATTCATTATCCTACATATGTTGACTGGTAATCTATTGAAAACTCGTGGAGCTACATAAGATGCATGATTTCCAGCAGTTGCAGTTAGGAATCTGGGCTCTTGAAGTGCTCTACGGTTTTGTAAACGCGTTGAGTGGCCTGTATTTAATTCAAGAGGGAATTTGCTAAGGTGTTTGTGTATATATAGCAGCATTTTAAACTTATAACTGCTAGATATTAAAAGAATATTAAAATTAGAATAAAGAAATTGAGTAGGGTGTCGTACTGGCTTTCTTAAGCGGATTTTTATTATTTTTTTTATGCAATAGTAGCAAAGGCCGTAAGGTACTGGCAGCTAGTCCCCCCCAACTCACAATTGCGTACTCTACTACAGATTGAACTAAGGCAAGAAATACCATCCTCAATTGGTTTATTTTTAGTATTGTTCTTAGTTCTACAAATTTATAAATAGTTTTTCTCAATCGACTACAGACAAAAGTAATATGTTTTTCCCAGCGTAAATGTTGGTCTATCACTACGCCAAGATATTTTACAGATGAGTTTACTGGGAGTGGAGAGCAGTTACACATAACTGATGAGCATGAGGATTTGTGCATAAAAACTCGAGGAGCCTCCCTCGGTAATCCTAATAAATTCAGGGAAAACGGAACTAATGCAGATTTTTTCATATTAATGCTGACCTTATTTGTATCTAACCAACGCGATATTTTATTAATCCCCGTATTAGCTACTTCGGTTTCTTCGCTCCAATCACTGCCCCAAAAAAGAGCTACCGTATCATCAGCGAATGCAAAAACAGAAGAGTTTTTTATATGTAATTCCAATAGGTCGTTGATGTATATCAAAAACAAAATTGGACCTAGTACTGTGCCTTGTGGAATCCCAATACTCACACCGAAGTTAGAGCTTAAATGTTCATCTATGCGAACTCACTGAGTTCTGCCTTGCAGAAAGCTTCTAAGAAGATTCAACGCAATTCCCCGTATACCCTTCCTTTCCATTTTTAGTAGAAGCAAACGGTGATCTACAGTGTCGAAAGCTTTCTGTAAATCAAGAAATATTCCTACACATCTCATCCTTTTATCTAGTTTTGATACCAATGTTTTAGTTACAGTATAGATTGCATCTTCTGTTGAACGTGATTCCCTGAAGCCGTATTGGGCATCTGAAAGAAGCCCTAACTCTTCCAAATACCTTGTAAGTCTAATTTTTAGTGCTTTTTCGAATACTTTAGAAAGACATGATAAGAGAGATATAGGTCGATAATTGTTTAAACTTGAACACTCACCCCCTTTATAGATAGGCACTATTAACGAATGTTTAAGTTGAGTTGGAAAGTGGCCGGTGCTGAAACGAAGATTTATAATGTGAGTTAACGGCTTAGATATTGAGGCTGCATTTTCCCGCAGATGTTTTGATTGAATTCCGTCAATGCCAGGGGCAGTATTTGGTTTACATTGGAGGATAAGTCGATTTATTTCCTCTTCAGAAACTGGATATAAGAAAAAAGTGGTTTGAGCTCTCGGTAGCATAGGTTCATTGTCAGCTGAATGAATAAGGGATGTTATTTTATGTCCTACTGTTGAAAAATGCTGGTTAAATTCTTCTGCAATTTCGAATTTGTTTTCAGACGGGATAAGTTCCCCCTGTGATGTCCGAATAGAACTATTAAAGCTACTCCTATCTCGTTTTGAACTAGTAACCTCATTTATTAAATCCCACATTCTTCTAATATTATTACCACTGTTTTCAAATAAGATTCTGTAGTGGTCGGATTTAGCTACACGTAGCAGAGATTTTAGGTTGTTTCGATACAGAACATACGTTTCCCTTAAAGCTATGTTGTAGGGTTGTTTCGATAGTTTTTGAGCAAGTTTATCTCTATTTCTAATTGATTTAAGTAGACCATTTGTCATCCACGGTTTTCGTTTCTTAAAATTATTTCTGTTTTTAACAAGATCATTCGTGCTGTTCTGCAAAATAGTCAAAAGTTTATTGTGCAAAATCGTAAAGGATATCTCTGGATTTGTCTCAGAATACACATCATTCCAAGGTTCAATTTCAAGGTTGGCTTTAAGATCTGTAGAATTGATAGTTTTTTTTATTTCCCTGGTCGAGCAAAGAATAGGCTGTTGGCGACGATTTATTAATGTGATTTTAGCTAAGGTTATAAAATGGTCTGTTATGAAAGATTCACAAATGGCTGATTTAAAAACATATTCTTTGCGACATTTGGTAAAAATATGATCTACACAAGACTGCCGCGTAGCACTTTGTCGTGTGCATCCGTACAGATAGTTTATACAACCATACTGGTGGAGGGTAAGTAGATAATTGTGACCAACCTGACTTAGATTATTCTCAAAAATATCAATATTTAGATCACCAATCAATATATGATTAAGATACATATTATTCGAATCTAAAAACAAATTTAACGAATCAACAAATTCAATAGCGTTTGTTTGGTTTGGCGAACGGTATATACCCGATACTAAAAATTCCTCTTTTTCAATTTTTAAAACGATGTTCAAAGCGTTAGCATGTTCTATTTCAATGTCTAACATTTGATATTCAATGGTGTTACGGCTGTATACAACAACCCCATCACATTTATTAAACTTGCAAGGTTTAGTTATTTTATGAAATCCCGGGATTTGAAATGATTCTGTTTCGTAAGAAAGCCATGTCTCGCTTAAAATTATAACATCAAAATTTACTTGGATTTGAAGAACATACGCACAGAATTCATCAAAACTTTTTGCTATGCTTCTAATGTTCATGTGTGCTATTTTAAAATCTGCGAAAATACTTCTGTTGAAAAATTCACTACAGTCTTTTACATTACTTAAAACTAAAGAGAAAGTATTCTCTATGTTATTAATATTAGCTAATATATTATTGATAATCATTATAATTACTATTATTTTTCAGCCTTCCTCAATAGAAGCGTAGCAGCGATATTCATGAGTTAATATCGCTTATATTTTTGATTGCAATTGCATTTGCATTCTCTTCTTTTCTGATGTATACTCGCCCTTGCTTTACCCATACATATTTAAAATTTTTTTGTTTTGCTACTTGCTTCGCTTCTCTCAGGAACTGAGCAGTTGATGGAATAAGATGGTCTCCAACAACTTTGATCAACTTTGCCGCTGCATTCATCGAACTTGTCAGACATGAACTGTATTGATTTGGTGACTTCATGAATGTTTAGCTCCATTTTTAGTTTTTCCGCTAATTTGGATATTGTTTGATCACTAAGGCTGTAGTTTTCTATTGTCTGGACACTCGTTTCAATCGCTTGCAGTATGTCGGTTACAGTCTGGTTTCGGATGTTTCGTGTTGGTGTATTCGCATTGTCACCTCGTTTGGTTCCCGCTATTTTACAGTGCGGACACTTCCAACTAGTTTTGGTGGCCTGCGATTGTTTTTTGAAATTTTCCACTGCGATTCCGACACATAAGTGATGGTAAATGCGTGGACATGTGGTGCAGCCTATTTTTTCAGCTTGGCCCAATTTATTGCTACAGGAGTCACAATTCATAGTATTTAATTGAAAAATGTTTCAAAAACTTCACTAGCAAAACTTCACTTGTGCACTTTTCAACTGCCTGACACAGACTCAATCGGATATCGCATCCATGAGAGTGCTAGGTCGCATCAGCCAAGTCTGCGAGTGACCAACTTGTAGCCATCTCCCCACGGGTCTGAGTTGACCTCCTCACAAAGAGGCTGCCATTTGGCACGTTTGCTCCTCGTGATGGCCATGGTCAGCTCCCTCTTTGCCGAAATGTGAGCAGCAGATAGCTCAGCCGCTCCCGGCCTATTCCTGGCTCGCTGTGCCCTGCGCCTGCACGCCAAAGCGATGCGCTGCAGTTCGGCAATTTCTTCGTTCCACCAGTACGCATGTTGCCTCCTACGATAGGGCTTCCGTTTGGGCATTGAAGCCTCACACGCCCTGCGAATCCACCCCATGGTGCTATTAACAGTGGCCTCTACTGCTGCACGAGTCACTGGGGTCTCAGATATTAGAGGCTCCTCTCCCAAGCTCGAAACGAGCGATGCGACCATCTCGTTCCTGTTAAGTTTAGCGGCATTCCAGCCTAGCCACTTACAGGAAGAGCCTTGGCGTCTTTGCCTACTCTCAGCAATTTGGAAGGTGATGTAATTATGATCACTTGCAGTGTAATCTTCCATCACCCTCCAATCGCTGACGAGTGCCGCGAGTCTCTCCGATGCCATGGTGACATCGGGAATGGATTCGCCAAAACCGGGCCTTCGGAATGTTGGCGTCGAACCCGTATTCAATACCAACAAACCCAACCTCGATGCCATCTCAACTATGCGCCGTCCGCGAGTGTTTTCAGTGGGCATGCTCCACTCCAATGCCCTTGCATTGAAGTCACCCCCTACGATGACATTACCAGCGATGCCACGGAGAGAGTCTTCCAGTGAGCTAAATTTGACTCCAAATTCCTGCATTGAGTCGTTCGGAGACAGGTAGCAGCTCACAAAGGTGATCCCTCCGTATGTCACCCACACGTGACCGTTCCCTGAGCCACGGGCGCCGATGCGAGCCCTCTGTCCGTCAGCGATCCAAATCGCCGCATACCCCGTAGCATCTGCCAGCCAAACGGACGAATTCCTCACCCTATAAGGCTCGCTGATCAATATGATCTGAGCCTTTTGTTCACGGACTAGTTGCGTTAAGAGGTCGTCCGCAGCTCTGCAGCCCTGCAGGTTGCCTTGAAGGACTCTCATGTCCTACCCTGCTTTTTCTTGGCATCGAGTGCGTCTCTGAAAACCCGACACGCACTCGATCCCATCAGATGCTTAGTGCCATTCGCACCATGTTTCTCAGTGCATAATATGCACTGAGCCTGCGCAGAGCAGTCTGCTGCCCGGTGGCCAACCTGTCCACACTTCCAGCAGCTGGTGCTCCGGTCTGGACCCTTACAGCTACGCCTTGTGTGGTCGTAGCCTAGGCACCGGTAGCAGCGTGTCACCTCAGCCCACCTTCGCACTCGGGCACTTATCATTCCTACCCGGACTCGACCAGACTTGAGGATTTTGGATGCTGGTGCCTCATCCAGCTCCACCACGGCTCTCCTCTGTTCCCTTGTGTTGGGAGGGAAAAGTGTGATTTTCACCTCGCCGGCTCCTTCCTCTCCAGCCTCGCGTTTGATGGAGGATGTCACCTCTTCGCTTACTGTGAGGCAATCGAGGTCGAGAAGCTCGATCTTAACTCTAGGAGTCACAAGCTTCACGTCCCCATGGTCATCTACGGCGGCCCGGATCGAATCCTGCAATTTCGCGCAGTCATCGCAGCGCGCGATTTCCACAAGGACCCGTCCTTCTGCTGTCTTTCTGATACGCTTTACTAGCGTACCAGTTTCATCCGGAGAAACACTTTGGCGGATGGCCCCCAGGACCTCCGCGTAAGTCTTCCCCGGAGCCAGTTTTACTAAAACAGCGTCGCCGTCTTTGTCTGTTATTCTTCTTTTTTTTCTTCGGCACTGCTTTCTTACCGCCCTGTGGTGTACACTCTTTCGGAGCCTTTTTCGGCCCAGCGGGTGTCACTGGTGTTTTTGTGATGCTGCCCTTTTTCTTTTTGTGGGTCACCGTAACCCACTTCCTGAGGTCAGAAACTGGCACCTCCTTCCTCACCCGGACTTCCTGAATATCTTCAGGGCTAGATTCAGCCACGCGCTTATTTTGTCGTGGCCGATTTACTCCCGGGGCCTCTATAAGAGTGGCTGACTCAGCGATCTTTTCCTCCAAGACCCGCTGTGTTTGCGAGGAGGCCAAGGGTCCTCTGGACCCTTGGCCTCCTCGCAAACACAGAGCGGTCGATGGTGGCGCCTCCTTCGCCTGCATCGCCGCTGTCGTCCCCATGTTCTGTTGTCCGTCTGTCTTGTCATATGTGTCATTTTGTTTATGTAGTGTAATCAGTTTTGTTGGGTCCCAACTCAGAGCCGCTATCTCCACCCGGATGTGAAGTCGCCTTAATGACCTCGTGGTAATCTATGCAGAGCAGGGAGGCCGACGCGAGGGTTGGTCACCAGCCTTCATGGGGCTGGATCTCAGAGCCAGGTCAGCGCTAATCGGGAACAATGTCAACCGAACATGCACCACCAACTCAACGGTGCGGGCTTTGAACGTACTCTGAGACTTGCCAGGTTTTAACGGGACGGAGACGGCATGACATTAGCCTGGAGCCGTTCACGCTCGGATTTCACTCCGGCGGTACCGCGAATAGATCGACTAGGTCCAGAATGCCATAACCGCCAGCCCAGATACATTTTTCGCTGATCGTCGATCGTGCCTTAAACCATTAAGCCAAGCCAGGTCATGCCATAAAAAATCCTTGCTGCCATTGCCAGAAATTCCAATCATCAATCTAATCGTAAAGCCATGAGAAAAGCCGAGTCGTACCGGTTGTTGGGCCATTTGGCGTTACCCGCTAAAGAGCTACTGGGCACAATGCTAAAGAGCTACTGGGCACAATGGAACTCCTTGCATCTTGATGGAGGCCTACTAAAAAGAAAATGGGAAACTGCGAATAGGTCAGCACATCGCATGCAGGTTGTACTGCCTCGGAGCAAAGTTAAGGATGTTTTGTAGGAAATACACGAGGGAACATCAGGAGGCCACCTGGGCATAAACAAAACACTTAATAAAATAAGAGAACGATTTTATTGGGTACATGCGCGGGAAGATGTGAAGGACTGGTGCAGGAAATGTGCAGTCTGTGCATCTGTGAAGGGACCCAGGCGAAAGCCTAGAGGTGAGCTGAAGACCTATAACGTTGGAACCCCTTTCGAAAGAATCGCCATCGATGTAGCAGGACCGTTTCCGGTGTCGCAACAAGGAAATCGCTACGTGCTGGTAGTATCCGACTATTTCACCATATGGACAGAAGTCTACGCTTTTCCAAACCAGGAAGCATCTACAGTGGCGGAGCAAATCGTGATCAACTGGGTTAGTAGGCACGGAGTTCCAAACGAGCTACATTTCGATCAAGGTAGAAATTTCGAGTCCAAAGTGTTGGCTGAGTTTTGTGATAGCTTGAGCATAAAGAAGACGAGAACCACACCACTTCACCCACAGTCCGATGGAATGGTCGAAAGGTTCAACAAAACCTTGATTGATCACTTGGCCAAAGTGGTAGAAGACCATCAGCATGTTTGGGATCGTCATATCCCATTCTTTCTGATGGCTTATCGAACAGCAACGCATACTACAACCAAAGAATCTCCTTCACGTATCGTATTTGGACGAAATACTCGACTTCCGGCTGATGTAAAATTCGGAATACCACCAGAAGATCCAACTACAACAACGGAGTACGTCTTGGAGCTGAGACAACGGCTAGACTCCATTAATGAGGCCGTTGGGAGCCACATAAATCTAAACACGGACTGCATGAAACCGCGGTATGACCTGCAGGCAAACTCGGCTGAATTTCAAGAAAATGACTTAGTCTGGCTCTACAACCCCCGCCGGCGGAAAGCCCTGAGCCCGAAACTGCAGCCAAAATGGAAAGGACCATACCGTATCATTAAACGGCTCAATGATGTTGTCTACCAAATACAGCAGCATCCAAAACACCGGTCAAAAATGAAGGTTGTGCACCTAGACCGACTTGCCCCGTACCATGGAAACAACGCAATGGATGAACACGAATCTGAACAAACTGCGCATGCATTCCAGGTCTAAGGAGGGGGTAGTGTTGCGTGCACGCCAAACAAACCGTATGATGCTGTGGCGGCACCAGAAAATGCTAGAAACGGCGAGAAATACTCGACATACATCTCATACATGTATTTCATACATGTATTCAAACAACGAAAACAATCAGATAAAACGTAAAATAATCGTCTAGAAACCAGTTTGAGAATCTGCGAGAAATATATGTCTGATACATGTGTCTCGTATATGCAATTCGTAAACAACAGACAGAGTCCTCTAGAAAGAAAAAGCGGAACATTCCAGAGCCCCAAACCATGAGTCAGATCTCACATGGCAACGGAAAAGATCTTTAAATAGCCCATAGAGCCCTCTAGAAAGAAAAAGCAGAACATTCGAGAACCCAAGACACACGTGAACACGACTATAAATACCGCCGCGAGAGGTGCTAACAAGGTTAGTTAGTAGACAGCGTATACAGCGGAAAGGCTGTTACTTTGAGAAGCGAAACAGTGAATTAAGTATCCGGGCGCGATTAATTAAAAGCGAAAAAGTGTTAAATTGTAACGCGAAATTATAACAGTGCAACCGTAAAGTGTATACGATTTAGTGGATATAATTACTTGTGTTCATAAAAGTGAAATAAGTGTTTAAAAAGAAACTTCACGAATGTGAAGAATATCGAATCCACGGAAGGTGTTAAAACGGTAAAACATAACAATATAATAATTTTATAATAAACAATATTTATACTGAATACAATGACCGACCACGATGTAGAGTGCAAATTACCTTCAAATTTCAAATATACGAATATTGCTGCTTGAATTTTAATATTTCGCTGTTCTTTCAAATATGCGCGCCAAGTGAATGCCCCCAAAATGAGCAACTGATCTACCCCCGAAAGACATTTCTTTGCCCCTGCTCCATTTTTACTATTTAGTACTCGCAAGTAATTCTGGCTACTTCCAACTACTCGCGCTCTCGTTCTTGAGTTGTTCATGAGTAGTAACGCTTTTTTTGCCGTGAGGTGGCTTTTTGATTATCAATAGGCGGTTTTGATTTATTCATGGTAATGTTGAATGTTTTCGTAATTAGGAAATTATAAATAGATCTTATAATGTGTAGAAAGTTAAAAGAGGTAATTTTCTGCTAGTTGCTTAAATATTTTCTATCGATTTTGGTAGCTAGCACTCGTTATTTTCTCCCTTTATTATCAACTGTTTTGCATTGGAAAACTGTATACAATTTGACAGGGTAGGATCTGCTCGTACGAATGAAGATGGCGTTCCATATGTGATCTACCTGAAAGTACTTAGGAGGACTGTACTGTACTTAGAAGTGGATTGGAACTGTGGGTTTCCTTGCGGCACCAGTTCGTATTAGTGTGTGAAATTCTCTTACACAAACATACATAACAAAGGACGTCGGTGATTTAAAATTAGTAATAAATTTGGGGACAGGCAATAGGCGCGCAAGTTTCAATTGTAATTTTTATGATAAATACTTTTGAAGTATAGTGTTGGTGGAAACAAGCAATGCAGTAAATTTTATTTGGTTCGTTGGGTAGTGTATGTTAATTAAAGAAAAAGAATCTTATTTTACATGAAAGAAAATCTTCGGGATGGTCTGTAGCAGCTCATGATGAAAGTCTAAGAAAGAAAAAGTAGGAATTTACAATGTATATTATATTGAAATGAGCTGCGCATGCTGGCAGGTGTACGAGACCAAGGGATGGGAACAATGAAACCTTACTCGGAAAAAATTTATTGTTGTAGATCATTTAAATTTTATCTCATTCTATCCTTAAAATGAATTCAAAGACTAATTACTTAAATTAAACTTCTTGCTCTCTTAACCATTGTGGACCAACCCTAGCGTATGATTACTTGGACGAATGCGCTCAATAAAAACAATTGTATGTAAAAAAAATATAAATCCATCTGTAAATTTAATTCAGTGTTTAAGCATCAAAAGAGAACGATTTGTAATAGTGCTTTCGTCTCACACCCCCATCTTCCTGCACACGCGGGCTTATGACTGGCTTCGGGAGAATTAAAGCTCTAACTTGAAAGCCCATCGTATTGCTCCAGGTCATAGAGACGCAAATAAATACAAGTAGACACTTTATGATTGTTTTCATATAATACATTTTTTTGTGTACCTCCTCCTTTCCACACTCGGTGTTCAAATTATATTTCAGAATTATACTCTCGTAATATGTTTTCATTTGCAGTCAAAAACGTGTATTCATCTTAGTTTTGGAACCAAAAATCATTCAAACATATTTTCGACTTCCAACAACCAAACTAAATGATGCGCCTTTGACGCTCCCCAGTCATAAAAATCTACGAAAACTCATGTTGTCAAACTAGGTTGTCAACGATCGCGCGTAGTCCGTTATCCGCAAAAGACTACTAATTGCGGCGGTAATTTTTAATCAATGAATTCAGTGTTGAGTTAGTCCTATTTTTAGTTTAATTAATGTTGCTGTGAATTCGTTTTTGAACTAAAAATTGCCAATCCGATGGCATGAGAGCTGATTGTAGTAGAATAACGCTCTACCAAGCATCCCCATTTTAAATTAGATTTTATCAATGCCGCTTTCTTTTTGGGCCAATAAGGTAAGTAATCATATTGAATCTTTACCATGAACCGCTTTTACGGCATAAGAATATTGTTAATAGGCCGCAATTTGAAAAGATGCATTCGGCAATGATTGAAACTTGTACTATGTTTACATTGATTTGACAACATGAGTTGTGTCAAAGGGGAGTGGAGAGCGGAAAGCATTTTTCAAGAAGAACTGTTGCCGTAGACATACGCTCATATGCGTCACCCATCCATATCTTCTATAACTTTCTGGCAGATCATGTGTTGACAATTAGAGCTGACAACTAAATCATTTCATTTCTGCATCATTTTCAACAATTTTCATGCAAAAAAATATTGTACACATAAATTTGAATGACGTTTCTTTCTCTAAATCTCCTTATTCTTAATCACTTCGGCTAGTATGAACGCTTCACTACATTCATTTGACAGCGCCTAAATCTTCCTGATTTAAGGTTAGTACGCTGGCGAGCCTGAATTCCGGACACTCGTTGTGCTATTTATTTCTACACGGAAACATTTTCGTGTAGAGAAGTGTAGAATATTACAAAGTGACAGTTAATTGCTCTCAACTTTGGCGGCATGGGATTTAGAAATTAGCTTTCTTTGAAAATAACCTTTACAATCTACCAACTGTATGTGAAATGCTATGTTACTATTCCATCAATGCTTCTTTCAGCTCTTCAATTTTAAATTCATTCAGGCTTGCTGCCTCATCATACTGCTATATTATGAACCAAACCAAAGTTTATGAAAGAAGCCAAGTTCTAGTAGCAAATTTTAAAAACTTCTTTCACTTTAAATTCAATTAGACTGAATGAAAATAGGCGTAGTTTTTCGAAGTAAAACAATTATGTAATCTATTTAATAATTGTTTATTTGATATATATTTCCTTCACACGAATACATAATTTCCATCCATGCATTTCATATCGCGTACACATGCGGTGTTGAAAACTTTAGGTCTGTTCGCGTACCTGAATCTATTATAATATATTCAAATAGATTCGCATAATTGCTTCAAGCCAAATTTTGCAGCAAAAAGAAGCCAGCTGCCAAATTATGTTACTGCTGCAGTTTGCAGATCGAACAGATCTTTTATAACGTCGCACTAATTCAATTAACCAACCAGCTAATTAAAGTGCTTCCTAGCAAACGTATCTGCCAAAAAAACCAAATGTGCTGGAAAATCATTGCTTCAAGTTCTGCACGAACTATCCTACGCATAAAATTAGAAGACAGAAAGTTCCGACGTACAACAAAATTCAAATTTTCAAACAAAATTCAAATTTTTAAACAAAATTCAAATTTGACGCGCGGTCAAAATGGCCAAAATGATTGCTTTCCGTGACCAAATAAATAGCAGACCATTTAATTCAGGCACCTCGTGCCTGAAAAAACTCTCCACTTGTGCTGCAGAGCCACCTACGAGCGAAAAGCAACACTGAAATTCTGACACTTTTCAGGCAACGTTTCAGGACGGGCAGCGTACCGATTTTCTCAAGTGACCTGAAAAAAAATTCAGGTCCGGAATTCCGTCACTCTTTTCCCATGCATTTTAAAGGGGGACAGGAATTCAGGCTCGGCAGCGTACTAACCTTTAGAGTGTAGTGTGAACATCATATTTCATTGAAGGGGATGATAGTAAATTTTCATCTCTTCATTGTCAAATAATTTCAAATCCACGCAGTTTCGCTCCATTTTGACAATGAACGGTTTTGTTGCTTTAACATGCTTTGTGCCTGAGAGAATCGAAGGGGCTTGTGGTGGAAAGTTATACCGTCGATGTCATCTCCATTTCTACTATCTCACTGCAGGTACAAATATTGGACAGCCAAGAGCTGCTACGTAGGTCGGCTTTTACAAAACACAACTCAATAAAACTATTTTGAGTTTTTTTCAACTTAAATCTTTTTATTCACGCGGATCAGCTCAGCACTTGCATTACACGTCGGAAATTGTATGAAATATCTGAGTTTTCAGCATACGGCTGCAGAAACCATTAAAGTTTTGCGAACATTTTCAAAACGTTTCACTTATTCCCAGCTTTTGACTCCATATCTGTGAAAAAGAGTGAAAATTCAATGTTGAAAATTTGGTGGAACCTGAATCAGCGTACCTGACCTTTTGCACTTCACATCTGCCTTCTAACACTCAACCTAAGTCGCACTATGTAAAAGCGAACTTAAAATTCCAGTTGATTTGAAGTGACGGCACTGTTATCAACTTTTTCGTTCAGCTCCTATGTCATCACAGCGCGAAAACTGCTTTTAATTTCCATTTCTAATCAAAAGTGACGTTTGAACAATATGTCAGCTGTGTATTTGCCTTGGTTACTTCCTTGCTATCCTCCAGACTGCGAGCAGTAAGTAGCTGCTCTCATAGCAGCTGTTCCACAATCTTGCAGCGGCGACTTTGATGATCGCTTAAAGTAGGTTTGTCCCGCGAATCGATTGTAAGCACAGTATTTTTACATGCGCAATATGGTCGTCTGTAAACATGTAGAATTTGAGCAACGATGAAAAAAGTCAATTTTTGAAAAAAATGTTGCACGTTTGCGCGCTTGTAAGTGGTTGATTGTCCCGCCAAACAAATGTAAGTGGTCGTTTTTTGACATCGTCTGATATCAGTTGGTAGCCCCCCAAAATATCAATGGTGATGATAAAAGTTTTTTTACGTACTATTTCTTACATGTTGTCAACGCTTCTGACACCAAAAGGTCTCGAGGTGCGATGTAAGTGGTCAGTTTCTGTGATAAATACAAACAAATTGAAGACCCTGATATACTTTCATTGACGATGAAATCGGCATATTTTTACTGTCGCTGGCTCCCGGACTATTAAATTTCGCGGCCATTTAATGACCCAGGTACCTTAAATTGATGCGAAAAATGTGACAGCTCATAATTTCATTCGAGTTTGCGGATATATTATTGAAAAATGAGTGGAAATGGATCGATGAACAGTGCATCCTTGCAACAGTAGTTTTTGTTTTGCCGATAATATCATTTTTGATGCCGGTTAGTTAAATATATATGCACCGAATTAAAATGTAATGCACTTGTTAAATGTCATCAATGGGAATTTATTCTGCCCCCGGTGTCGGGGTGCCGAACTTTATTTCGCTCGATTCCGCACAGACGTTTTCGCTGCATTTCCTTCGTCGAATACATTACTATAATAAAAATCATTGGAAGAAGAACATTAGTATTAAAATCACTTTGGCCAAAAATTCATATTTCCATACATATATATATATATATATATATATATATATATATATATATATATATATATATATATATATATATATATATATATATATATATATATATGTATATATATATATATATATATATATATATATATATATATATATATATATATATATATATATATTTATATATATATATATATATATATATATATATATATATATCAAATAATTTCAGTGAAAAAATCTCAAGAACGCACCATCCGATTGAACTGAAATTTTCAGGACACATTGGTGATTATGCAGAATAGTGCCAGGTCTCAAAAGAGTTAATAATCTTTAACCCTTTGGCACCGGCGGCCATTTTAGTGATATTTTTAATATATTTATTATTCCGTACACAAATAATTTCTGCAAAAATAAAGTTGACGAAATAAATTTCGAACGTGTTTCACTTGTGAATCGGATAATGTTTTGGAATTTTTAACCCCATGTGTGTGCTGGGTGCCTAAAAACAGAACGGGAAAACTTGAAAATTTTTAAATTGCGATAACTTTTGACATTCAACTTTTCAGGACATATTTTCAGGACATTAACTTTTGAATCATTACGAAATTTTCAGGACATATTGGTATTATTTAGCTGTAGATTTGTCTAGCTTCTAATGAGTGTGCTGGCAACCCTGTAGCTAGGGAAGGCACTGAAAGTGAAAATCTCCAAATCATCGTTTCTCTTAAAAAATGCCGCATCTTCAAAAAAGCTATTCATATGTTAATCTTGTGCTTTGCTTACATTGACAAAAAAAAAATTGATATGGTATAACGGGAATGCCTGGTAACCCATGCCCAATTTACCTATATTTTTAGCACCAAAAACTTCGGTTCACGGAAACTCACGATCCGATAAGCAGAATTAATTGAAATTTGCAGAATGATTTTGGTCTTAAATAGGACCAGGTTTGATAGAAGTGATTTTGAAATGCGGGCGATTCTGCGCCACTGGTGCCATCTTGAAAAATCACTTAAAATGATACCTGCTTTAAGCCCTATAAATTCTGATTCAATCGTTCAATTTTGACAAAATTCATACAGTAGCTGAACCTTACTTCAAGCCACGTTTGATAGAAATTTGGTTGAAAAATTCGGCTGGAACTGCCTGCTATGATAATTTTGGTATTTTAAATTTAAAAAATTAAAATTTGGAAATGAAATCATTCAAACAATCGAATATCCTAAAAAATGTCCGTTTTTAACAATAAAACCAAACTGTATACAAATCTTATGCTTTATCTACACGTTCAAAGTAAAACTTTGGAAATTTCATGTCGGACAAGAACGGTAACCCTTTCCCAGTTAACCTATATATTTAGCATCAAAAACTTCTGTTCACGGGAACTCACGAATCAATAATCAAATACAATTGAAATTTACAGAATGCATTGGACACAAGTAGGATCAGGTCTGATAGAAGCGATTTTCAATTGTAGGCAACTCTGTGCCAGTGGTGCCATCTTGAAAAATTACAAAGAAAAAAAACTGCTTTTTGCCCTATGAAATGTGAATAAGTTACCAGATTTTCATGAAATTCACACAGTGGCTGAACCTTGCTCTAAACTCTGTTTGATAGAAATTTGGTTGAAAATTTCGATTGGTGCTGCCAGCTATGGTAGTTTTTGTGTCTTTGGTTTTGAAAATTCGCTCAGGAAAATAAAACTTTTTGCCCTATAACCTCCAGTGCAGTCGTGAAAGCAATACGAATTTCATACAAATAATGGAACTTATTATAGACATTATTCAGGCCAAATTTAGTTGAAAAGCCGCGATAGGGTTGCCAGCTATTGTTGGTTTTGTGTTTGTTTGCAATATCTTTATTAAGCGGTTTTATCGTAGAATTTTCAATTGGTAATGATATTGTTGTGACAATTAGAAGCAAATATTAAGCTTTCGATTACTTGAAAAAACTCGCTGCAAGTAACCCTAAATTTCTTTATACTCCTATAACTTCGAATGTAGTAAAGCAACGTAAAACAAATGTGATATATTCTTGGCTTTGATACTGCCAGCACGAGTTGGTTGTGGTACTTTTGTATCAATAAATGCTTACAGTTAGTATTCATACCGGAAACATTTACAATGAAAATAAATAACCGATGTTTCAATTCCCAAAGTTCTGCAAATTTTTCGGATCGCAGCCCCAAACACCAACTTCAGCTACAGTGCTGCAGGCACTGAGCATTTTCTTCATTGGTGTTATATGAGATGCTGCTTTCAAAATTTTGTGAAATAAGCAACTGATAACGAATATAATTAACCCGTGTTTTGCTCTCATAAACGTTGAAATTCATGCCAGTGGTAATATCTGAAACCTTCTACCATATGAGTTATAATGCATTCTTGAGACCAAAGGAGTTTGAAACAGTTTGGCCGTAATAAGCAGCTCATGTGGTGGAATATGCACTCAAAACCTGCACGATTCTTCTGCTGTTCTTCGAATATTAGTGTTTCTAGCGGTTCAGGTGCGTTAGAGTTTTTATTGGTTTAAAGTTGCTGGTGAGGCTGCTAGTAACTCTTCTTGTCATCAGTCGAGTGGAGACAAACCAGGGCAATTAATTTGGCTGAGCAACGTTTGCCCGCAGCCAATTGAACATTTTTGGTCCGTCGAATAAAATCCAACTGGCCATAGCTCAGTGACATTGTTGCAAGCTCTTGACTACTAGAGTGCGAGTTCGATTCCACATCAGTACTTCAGCTTTTTGTAAGTTAAGTAAGAAAATTGGAGGATTTAGACCATCATTGCAAAACCTCAAGAAATGATGCAGACGAAGATTTATTAGCGAACGAGATAACACTCCATCAGGAGCTCCTTAGCACAACGTTGGAAATAAATAATAACACAACGGCTATGAATACGAGGACGCAGGACAAAGCAACATCACCTATAAGGAATCTAGCTGAGGGTACAACTTCATCTACTCAGTAAAAACTTTCAAACCTCAACGGTGAAGCCCAAATTTACAAGTTCGGTACTTTTTGGTCCCAAAACGATTGGCAGTATCGTCTACAAAAAATTAAAAAAAACGAACGATATTCTTCACAATAAGAGCTTGTCTTCCAAATTAACGACTTCATTCGAAAAACTTCATTCTTTGTGAAAGGGATTCCTTTTTCTGCTGACGACGAGTGGTTGGGAAAGATTCTCGAAGCTGATTTTCATATAAACGACTACGAAGTAAAATTTTTATCCCAGCGTAAACATATATCCTCAAGACGGTGTAAGGTCTTCATCCCATCAAAATATGCCTGGCTTTTTACTTGCTTGAGTGGAAACAACAGCTCCATCAATTGGAAAGGAGTGACATTCAGCCCCTGGAGAAACATCACCGACAAAACTAGGTATAAGAATAAACAAAAAATTGTAAGAAAAAATTGTATCCCTAGTCACACCTTTACCCAATTTCCTTCCACCCATAAAACTTGCCCATCGCGTACTCAGTCCCAACTTTCAATGACAACAGATAATTCTTCCTTATCTGACTGTTCCAATGCTTTTACTCGTAATAATAGTAATGCACTGATACCCCCAGCAGTTAACACGGCATCTTCTCCCTCAAGCAGGTGTACCAACGTTGTTAATAAACACTCCTCCAAGGTTTCCAGTCAGGCCGCCGTAAACTTAGCTCCTACTACGAGCAATATAAATTATTCTTCTAATGGTAGTAATATGACATCTGAATCTTTTCGAAGATCAGGCAACCCTTTTAGGCATTTTTCCTAACCGATCTCAGAAAAGCCTTAAACTTTTTTACCACAATTGTGGTGGTATGAGAGGCAAACTAAGTAAATTATACCTTGACGCCAAATCGTGCCATTTTAATTTACTCGCCATCACCGAAACTTGGCTTAATGCCTCTCACAAGAATGAGGAGATTCTTGATAGTAGTTGGACTATTTACAGAAGCGACGGTGATTATTGTTCTACGGGTCAGTCGCGAGGAGGTGGTGTCTTACTTGCTGTTAGCAACACACTTTCAAGTCAGGTTGTAGATACCACCCCAAATGTTTTCTTCCAATGTATAATTGTTCGGATCTCCACTAATAACAACTCAATTTACATCGCTGTTGTCTACATCCCCCCTAGATCTGACGAATCCATCTACAGCAATTTTTGTGACACAATATCTTCACTAGCGACATCACTTAACGAAAAAGATAAAATAATAGTTTTGGGTGATTTCAATCGTCCGAATCTTTGCTTTGTTCCGGATGAAAATGACTCTTACCTTCTCCCCGTAAACCTTGTAGACACCAACGATTTCAATCTTGCGAGTGCCTTTTATGGTAATGATTTGCAGCAGGTTTCCCAAACTCCTAACCAAAATGGTAATTGGTTAGATCTTGTTTTCACAAATGCTTATGACGAAGTAGTGGTTAGTCCAACTAGTGACGCAGAGCATCTTTTTTGCAATAGTTTACACCATACAGCACTGTCAGTCGAACTTTCCACTCCAGATTCCACCTGCTTAAAAACGTACAATAACTCAATTGTATTTGACTTCCGTAATGATGATTATGAAAGCATTAAACATGTTCTTGATACTACTGATTGGTCAACTACTCTTTCAACACAAGATCTCGAGACTACCATTTGGTCTTTTTACAATAAAATATTTGACGCCGTTGAAAGATATGTTCCAAAGATAAAAAAAAAAGAATAAATTGTCTGAGCCATGGCTTGATAGGGACCTTAGGCATATGCGAAATCGTATGAACAAACTTTATAAGCTTATTAAAGAAAATACCGATGTTAGTCCTGCTATTCAGGAAGAATATAATGAAGTTGCTAAGCAATTTTTAGCAAAGTCTCATGAGGCTTATGACACTTACATTAGAACAACCGGCGAAAATATAGTCCTCAACCCGAAAAAATTCTTTGATTTTGTTAATGTGAAGCGAAAAACTACTGGCTATCCATCGTCCATGTTTCTTAATAATATAACGTCTTCCTCTCCTAAAGAGATATGTGACCTATTCGCTGATAGTTTCCAAGAAATTTTCGATGCACCAGACCCATCAAACTCACACCTTTCCTCCGCTGATTCAGCTTCAATAGCTTTTGTGAACCATTTAGAAATTTCCCGTGATGAAATACGTAAAGCTATTTTGGATCTCGACTGCAACAAAGGTCCAGGGCCTGATCTCCTTCCTCCCATCTTCTTGCGCAAGTGTGTAGAGCAGCTTATAGATCCCTTGCATATTTTCTTTAATAGATCACTTTCGTCGGGAATTTTCCCATTCTGTTGGAAGCTTTCGTATGTCACACCCATATTCAAAAATGGTGATCGACGCTGTATCCAAAATTATAGGGGCATTGCCATTTTGTTTTCGATTCCGAAACTTTTCGAAAAAGTGGTACACGATAAACTTTCTCCGCTTGTTGATTCCCGTTTGAACGAGCAACAACATCTCTTTAGAAAAGGTCGCTCAACTACCACGAATTTGACAATTCTAATCTCTGACGTTCTATGCAAAATGGAAAATGGATACCAAATTGACGCAGTCTACACTGACTTCAGTAAGGCGTTTGACAGAGTTGACCATTCTACCTTGATTCTAAAGCTTCAGAAATTTGGTATTGCCGGGTCTTTACTCAGCTGGCTGACCTCCTACCTACGCGATCGAACACAATGTGTAAAATTTAAAGGATTTTTATCGAAAAACGTTAGTGCTACCTCTGGTGTACCCCAAGGTAGCCATCTTGGCCCACTTCTTTTTAATATATTTATTTCCGACTTATCTGACGTCCTAGCAGACATACCTCATTTACTCTATGCAGACGATCTCAAACTTTATCAGACTATTGAATCGAAATCGGATGCCCCCTTTCTCCAATCCAAGCTTGATTCACTTGATCAGTGGTGCAATATAAACAAGCTCTCTCTCAATATCAGCAAATGCCAAGTTATTAGTTTTTCCACGAAATGCACGGTCACACACAATACGTACTTTCTCGGCAATAATATGCTAACCCGAGTTGATAACATTGCTGACCTCGGTGTTATCTTAGATGAAAAACTCCGCTTCACCTTACACTTTGATAAAATGCTTTCTCGTGCGAACAAACAGCTAGGTTTCATCAAGAGACGTGCCAAAGAATTCCGTGCAGAATATTCAACAGCATAAGTTATTTTTATCTATATTCCCCTACGATTTTCGAAGAGGAATCTGTATTACCTGTTCACATAGTGTCCAGTACGCTTCATTGGATAAAAAAAAAACCATTTGGTCCGAACGGTTTCGTTGCTGACCCCAGAAATTTGACATTGTGGTTTTTATAAGAACCGCAAGAGTTCGAATTTGAGCGGGACTTATAGTTTTGTCTCTTTTAAAATTGAGAGTGCTATCTTGGGAAGTTTTAAGACCTACAATTCTCAAACTGAATCTTTGAATCTTACCTATTCCATGGGGCAACCAACTGGATAATGCTGTACATTCCACCCAGTTAACCCATGGGAGCGTTTATTTTCATTATTTATGTATTTCATTTTATTTATTCACCAAACAAGGTACAAAATCAGATATAAAATAACAAATTAAAAATAAAATGGAAAAGTAAAGTAAAGTAAAAAGTAAAAACAAACAAGTTAAATAAGTAACAAACAAATGAAAAAAGTAACAAATAGATTAATAAATAACAATCAATAAATGAAAACATTGACATATAAGCTATGGCTTAAGGTTTAGGGGTATGAATGGCATGCGAAAGCGAGGATTTGAAGGATGATTTGGAAATCGTAGGGGAATATAGATAACTTATGCTGTTGAATATTCTGCAGCATCTATTTATTGGCTCATTTGCTGCATATATCGTCGAATGTGAATATTCTTTTAGGAAACGATTGGACCTGGTGTTCCTCACAGGGATGTTTATCGAAATTTTACTATTCAGGAATTCTACATTAATAGCGCCTCTAATGACGTCGAATGTGAAGCAGGCCGATATCATTATTCTTCTGGAGGCTAGTGTTGATAGATTTAAATGACCCAGTCGAAACTCATAAGGGGGTAGGCTATTAAAATCATAAGGGTTGTACAGTTCTCTCAAGGCGAAAAGTAAAAATTGTTTTTGTATTGACTCGAGTCTGTCACTGTGGGTTTCAAAAGCGGGATTCCAGCTAATGCAAGCGTATTCGAGAATAGGACGTACAAGTGAAGTGTATAAGGATCTTGTGACCCACAGACTACGGAATTCTTTGGCACGTCTCTTGATGAAACCTAGCTGTTTGTTCGCACGAGAAAGTGTAAGGTGAAGCGGAGTTTTTCATCTAAGATAACACCGAGGTCAGCAATGTTATCAACTCGGGTTAGCATATTATTGCCGAGAAAGTACGTATTGTGTGTGACCGTGCATTTCCTGGAAAAACTAATAACTTGGCATTTGCTGATATTGAGAGAGAGCTTGTTTATATTGCACCACTGATCAAGTGAATCAAGCTTGGATTGGAGAAAGGGGGCATCCGATTTCGATTCAATAGTCTGATAAAGTTTGAGATCGTCTGCATAGAGTAAATGAGGTATGTCTGCTAGGACGTCAGATAAGTCGGAAATAAATATATTAAAAAGAAGTGGGCCAAGATGGCTACCTTGGGGTACACCAGAGGTAGCACTAACGTTTTTCGATAAAAATCCTTTAAATTTTACACATTGTGTTCGATCGCGTAGGTAGGAGGTCAGCCAGCTGAGTAAAGACCCGGCAATACCAAATTTCTGAAGCTTTAGAATCAAGGTAGAATGGTCAACTCTGTCAAACGCCTTACTGAAGTCAGTGTAGACTGCGTCAATTTGGTATCCATTTTCCATTTTGCATAGAACGTCAGAGATTAGAATTGTCAAATTCGTGGTAGTTGAGCGACCTTTTCTAAAGAGATGTTGTTGCTCGTTCAAACGGGAATCAACAAGCGGAGAAAGTTTATCGTGTACCACTTTTTCGAAAAGTTTCGGAATCGAAAACAAAATGGCAATGCCCCTATAATTTTGGATACAGCGTCGATCACCATTTTTGAATATGGGTGTGACATACGAAAGCTTCCAACAGAATGGGAAAATTCCCGACGAAAGTGATCTATTAAAGAAAATATGCAAGGGATCTATAAGCTGCTCTACACACTTGCGCAAGAAGATGGGAGGAAGGAGATCAGGCCCAGGACCTTTGTTGCAGTCGAGATCCAAAATAGCTTTACGTATTTCATCACGGGAAATTTCTAAATGGTTCACAAAAGCTATTGAAGCTGAATCAGCGAAGGAAAGGTGTGAGTTTGATGGGTCTGGTGCATCGAAAATTTCTTGGAAACTATCAGCGAATAGGTCACATATCTCTTTAGGAGAGGAAGACGTTATATTATTAAGAAACATGGACGATGGATAGCCAGTAGTTTTTCGCTTCACATTAACAAAATCAAAGAATTTTTTCGGGTTGAGGACTATATTTTCGCCGGTTGTTCTAATGTAAGTGTCATAAGCCTCATGAGACTTTGCTAAAAATTGCTTAGCAACTTCATTATATTCTTCCTGAATAGCAGGACTAACATCGGTATTTTCTTTAATAAGCTTATAAAGTTTGTTCATACGATTTCGCATATGCCTAAGGTCCCTATCAAGCCATGGCTCAGACAATTTATTCTTCTTTTTTTTATCTTTGGAACATATCTTTCAACGGCGTCAAATATTTTATTGTAAAAAGACCAAATGGTAGTCTCGAGATCTTGTGTTGAAAGAGTAGTTGACCAATCAGTAGTATCAAGAACATGTTTAATGCTTTCATAATCATCATTACGGAAGTCAAATACAATTGAGTTATTGTACGTTTTTAAGCAGGTGGAATCTGGAGTGGAAAGTTCGACTGACAGTGCTGTATGGTGTAAACTATTGCAAAAAAGATGCTCTGCGTCACTAGTTGGACTAACTACTACTTCGTCATAAGCATTTGTGAAAACAAGATCTAACCAATTACCATTTTGGTTAGGAGTTTGGGAAACCTGCTGCAAATCATTACCATAAAAGGCACTCGCAAGATTGAAATCGTTGGTGTCTACAAGGTTTACGGGGAGAAGGTAAGAGTCATTTTCATCCGGAACAAAGCAAAGATTCGGACGATTGAAATCACCCAAAACTATTATTTTATCTTTTTCGTTAAGTGATGTCGCTAGTGAAGATATTGTGTCACAAAAATTGCTGTAGATGGATTCGTCAGATCTAGGGGGGATGTAGACAACAGCGATGTAAATTGAGTTGTTATTAGTGGAGATCCGAACAATTATACATTGGAAGAAAACATTTGGGGTGGTATCTACAACCTGACTTGAAAGTGTGTTGCTAACAGCAAGTAAGACACCACCTCCTCGCGACTGACCCGTAGAACAATAATCACCGTCGCTTCTGTAAATAGTCCAACTACTATCAAGAATCTCCTCATTCTTGTGAGAGGCATTAAGCCAAGTTTCGGTGATGGCGAGTAAATTAAAATGGCACGATTTGGCGTCAAGTTATAATTTACTTAGTTTGCCTCTCATACCACCACGATTGTGGTAAAAAAGTTTAAGGCTTTTCTGAAATCGGTTAGGAAAAATGCCTAAAAGGGTTGCCTGATCTTCGAAGAGATTCAGATGTCATATTACTACCATTAGAAGAATAATTTATATTGCTCGTAGTAGGAGCTAAGTTTACGGCGGCCTGACTGGAAACCTTGGAGGAGTGTTTATTAACAACGTTGGTACACCTGCTTGAGGGAGAAGATGCCGTGTTAACTGCTGGGGGTATCAGTGCATTACTATTATTACGAGTAAAAGCATTGGAACAGTCAGATAAGGAAGAATTATCTGTTGTCATTGAAAATTGGGACTGAGTACGCGATGGGCAAGTTTTATGGGTGGAAGGAAATTGGGTAAAGGTGTGACTAGGGATACAATTTTTTCTTACAATTTTTTGTTTATTCTTATACCTAGTTTTGTCGGTGATGTTTCTCCAGGGGCTGAGTGTCACTCCTTTCCAATTGATGGAGCTGTTGTTTCCACTCAAGCAAGTAAAAAGCCAGGCATATTTTGATGGGATGAAGACCTTACACCGTCTTGAGGATATATGTTTACGCTGGGATAAAAATTGTACTTCGTAGTCGTTTATATGAAAATCAGCTTCGAGAATCTTTCCCAACCATTCGTCGTCAGCAGAAAAAGGAATCCTTTTCACAAAGAATGAAGTTTTTCGAATGAAGTCGTTAATTTGGAAGACGAGCTCTTATTGTGAAGAATATCGTTCGTTTTTTTTAATTTTTTGTAGACGATTCTGCCAATCGTTTTGGGACCAAAAAGTACCGAACTTGTAAATTTGGGCTTCACCGTTGAGGTTTGAAAGTTTTTACTGAGTAGCTAGATTCCTTATAGGTGATGTTGCTTTGTCCTGCGTCCTCGTATTCATAGCCGTTGTGTTATTATTTATTTCCAACGTTGTGCTAAGGAGCTCCTGATGGAGTGTTACCTCGTTCGCTAATAAATCTTCGTCTGCATCATTTCTTGAGGTTTTGCAATGATGGTCTTAATCCTCCAATTTTCTGCTGATATCAGTTAATTTTAGTTGTTGCTCAGAAAAAGCGTCTGTGAGTCTGTCAGTTTGCATTTTTAACGTTCGTGAAAATTGTTCAAAATTTACAAGCGTACCTTTGTTGTTTGCTTGGCAAGTATCATTAGCGTTATTGAAAGTGGATAAATCCGATGCAATGGAACCCATTTTATATATTAGAGTATCCATTTTCTTCCCAAGCGTGTCAAAAGACTTTCCGTGGCTAATACTGTTCGATTTAGAAAAGGTAGACGCCAGACCATCGAAATGATTTGATATTTCCGACAGGAATTCTTCATTTGCTCGAGCTTGTGCAAGTTGCTTGCATATGATATTGTCTTTTTCCGAATTAAGTGTCCCAATATAGCTAATTAAGTTGTCATACATAATTTTTAAGAGTCTTTCAATATTTTGGCAGTCTGTACAGATAAAATGACTCTCGAGATTCGGGTGGAACCAATCTCTGGGAGCACCCATGCAGGCACCGTGCAACTTTCTATTGCAGAAAGCTTTGCATATCACGAATTTCATCGTGTTGTCGAAGGCAAAGCAATTTTCGAGGCTGCACTTGAAGCTCATGATTAATTAATGAATTTGTCGATTCGATGCTCAGAAGTATCCAATATGATAAGTGCCCGAAAGTATGCAATTATCTAGACTTGGTATCATAGACAAAAACCAATTGGTTGGTAGGTAAGTGGAATATATATATATTTATTATCAAAAATGCGGGCTAAAATTCGGCGCCGTGTGGATTCGATCGTTCGTTCGTTTCGTTCATTCGATTCGGTTGCTAATGTAACGTTGCTACCAAAACTGATAAGTTATGGAATTATAATGTCAATTTAACTTTTCAATAGCTCGGCCAGTGAAGTTTATTTAACTCGCACTCTAGTAGTCAAGAGCTTGCAACAATGTCACTGAGCTATGACCAGTTGGATTTTATTGTTGATAAAATAACATAAGAACCAAATTTAGAAGTAGGATTAATTACTAAAACAAATGTTCTGTTAACATATGTGAAATTTACTTCTTTGTTCGCACTTTGCGTTATAACTGATTCGATTTATACACTTTCACTTATGAGGAACATGAAAAAAGGGAAATATGCTAATAGAAATAAACTAAATGACCTTTACTGAATTGTCCAAGGTATATATACAACAGAAAACCAGGTCGACCCCTCAGAGTTTTACTGTTGACGCGATTAAGAGGACGACGCGACGTTACGCGACCTTGTTTTCGCACTGGTTCCTCACAGGGAAAAGAAGAAGGGTAAAAATTGTATTGCCAAGAAAGAAGGCACCCACGTTAGCACCGCACATAAAATCAGCGCGTCGGCACAGAGTAAATACACAGATAAATAAACATAAAAAATGGTGGATTATGGTATAAATATATACGGAAATTTAATTTAATTCCGACGGGGACTGCTTTACGCACGTCTGACGTTATGATGCTACGAATGGTTATTGATTACTGTATATTGGAGCATTTATTTATTCGTTATACCAGATACAGCAAGAGTAGAGATATGGGAACAGTACTACATTTATGATATTATACATTAACTAGGGGTTGGAGTACAATCTCATATATTTATTCAGCTGTTTGTAACACAAATCCTTGCAGGGCTTGAACACATGTTGTTTGTCAGCATTTTTTGCTTGGAAACCACTGCCTTTGGATCGGTGGTAACATTTGTTGAATCCAGTGATCTCTTTGCTGCAAAACGACTCCATAAAATCATTTTCCTTCAAACGAGAGAACAGGACGGACATTTCTTGAAGACAAGCAACTTCGGTTACAGAATCCGCTTTGCCACTCACACGATTTTTTAGTCGGAGCGGCAAAATTTCTTGAAACGGTATAGCGAATTCTCGTTGAGGAGTCCTTGAGTTCGCAAATACAGAGCTCAACAGCCGCATCTTCGATTTAGATAATGTTAATTAATTTTGCGGAACAATTTGTAAATACAGCTGGCTGCTTTTTGCTGCAAAATTTGCCTTGCATTTGGCTTGCAGCAAAAGTACGGAAACGACTTGCTGCGAATCTATTTTAATATATTAAAATAGATTCAAGTACGGAAACAGACCTTTTGAGCATAAAGATATTAAGAGTAGCAGAAACACTGTAAACGCCTGTAGGTGTGTGTCGCGAGTTTGTACCTTTTTCTTTTTATCTTTTCTTCCCCCTTGCCTATCACTCTATCACTATATGGGAGCGAAAAATCCAGTTGCTGTCAAATTTTGCTAGCCACGTAAAGCAAACGTAAACAAACTACCGACACGCAATAGAAATCGATAAGAAACAACTATTAAAAAGAGGCCTTTTACAAAACGAACTATGATACGTGACTGAGAAAAGTATGCAAAAGCATCAAAGGATTAGAAATAGACGCGACATTGATTAAAGCTATCAAAAAAAGGCAAAGATAACTCAGCAGCAGGACATTGCTCGAAAAACTAGAATTTTCCCGCTTTTGAAATGTTAATTCACAAGAAACTTTCCACCATTGCACTTGCTGTAAGGTTCTTAACGAAATCTGGGAAGTTTCAAGTTTAACTAACTCGCTTAATAAAGAATTATTGCCGATTTACCGATTGAGTCCGTGATTTAGCGTCTTTGAACGCGACACTTTGACAGCTACCAGATTTTACTTTTTCAAGATGGCGCGAGGACTGTCGGAGGTCAATGGCGTAAGTAAGAACATGATGCATAGGGGCATATAATTTGTACATTAAATTTGTTTGAAAATTTCGGGAGGCAATTTAGATATGGGTAGAACACAAGTTAATCATATAAAGTATTATAATAATATAAACAATTATTTGGTGTGTGCAGGTATTATTTGGACATGTTTTAACTGCACAAAAAATATTGCACAAATATTCAAATACGCGATTCGAAAGCAATGCATAACGAGCAGCCTGATAACAAAAATTTTGAAAAACTGGATAAAAAAAATCGGACTACTGTCAAATTCATACTATACACATAAATATATATATATATATATATATATATATATATATATATATATATATATATATATATATATATATATATATATATATATATATATATATATATATATATATATATATATATATGTATATATATATATATATATATATATATATATATATATATATATATATATATATATATATTTATATATATATATATATATATATATATATATATATATATATATATACATATATATTTACTTATTTATTTATTCGTTTACGGACATTGTCCTTTTACAATCCATGAAATTATAATAAACTAAAATAATAATAATGAATGTAGCTAGCATTGCGAATTAAATCCTATGGCGAATTCTAACTAAAAATGAAAAAATAAGAATAAAGTTAAGACTATACCTAAGAACTACAATAATTAAAAAAAACAAACGTTGAAAATCGAATTAGTTAACTGAATATAAGTTGACTTCAACACTTTGAAAGTAGTCGTAGGCAATTCTTTTAAAAACTTGTAACTCAACATTAAATATATCCATGTGATCCCACAGCATGTTACCAACTCTTTTAAGCCTTTCTATTAGTGAATTCTGACTGTAATTCGTTTTACTTTTACTTATGGAAAATATCACGTTACTTCGAGTTTTTCTCATAGGAACTCTTAAAGATAAAGCTTTTAAAATATCGGGTGCATCTAAGTTATTGTTTAACACATTAAATAAAAATACAGCGTCAGTAAAAAGTCCCCTAGCATCAAGTGTGGTTATGTGCAAGGTTTGCATTATTACGGGGTAGTTGCTAATATCTTCAGATGGTAAGTGCAGCTTGAAACCTATGTAGCGCAGAAACTTATGTTGAACTTTTTCAATGGTTGCAATGTGAGCTTTATAATATCGATTCCATATTACTGAAGCATAATCTAATTTGCTTCTTATAAGTGAAAAGTATAAAGTTTTCAATGTATTGATGTTTGCAAACTTCTGCGTATTTCTAATTAGAAATCCGGGTAATCTGGTCGCCTGTGTGGAAACTTCGTTGATATGGTTCGAGAAATTCAAACTTGTGTCAAATCGAACTCCAAGATCATTTGCAAATTCTACACAATCAAGCGGAACAGTGTTAATAGTATAGGTTAGGTTAGGTTAAAGTGGCTGCCGATCTACAGAGGTCTGTCGTCCGACAAACGTAGGCACAAAAGAGGCCCGTTGTGATGCCACACTAATTGGTGACTCTCTCCTACTCACTAAACTCGGGAAACCATCTGCTTCCCTTGACAAATCGCGCTATCCCTTTTAAATCAACCAGGCATAACTCGGTCAGGTTTGAGAGAAAGGGAGCGCCAATTGCCGCCAGCCCTCTCCTTGCCAACGCCGGGCACTGACACAAGAGGTGGAGGACGGACTCCTCCTCATCCTCAGAGCCGCAACTCCGACAGAAATCGTTAAACTGCACTCCCAATCGTTGTGCATGCCGTCCTATGAGGCAATGGCCCGTAAGAACTCCCACTGTGCAGCGTAGAGCGCTTCGAGTTAAGCCTAAAAGCTGCCTGGTGCGATGCGCATCCATGGATACCCAAGACTGCCTTGCTATTGCACAGGATGATTCATCTGCCCAGGACGTCTTAGCATCCTCGAGATATTTTTGCCTAATGGCCAGTTTGACCGATGACATCGGTATACCTATTGAGAGGGAGCAGGAGACCTCCGGTAACAAGGTTCCAAGTCTTGCTAGCTCATCGGCCTCACAGTTGCCCTGAAAACCCCTATGTCCAGGTACCCAAATCAATTGAACCACTGAATGTCTCGACATCTCCCTGAGAGATGCACGGCATTCAGCAACAATCATGGAAACTGTACAAGGACCAGCAAGGGATTTAATAGCCGCCTGGCTATCTGTGAAAATGCCAATATTAGCACCGAATATTCGATTACACAGAAGCCAGTCGATTGCCTGTAAAATAGCCGCAACCTCCGCCTGAAAGACACTACAATGGTCTGGTAGACGGAAGGACAGCTTGAGATTCAGCTCATCTGAGTATACACCACTTCCGACTCTACTGTTTAGCTTTGAGCCGTCAGTGTACACATGGATAAGCCCACTTTCGAGGGTGACACTATCACGCCATTCATCCCTACCAGGAATGCGAGTTGTGAACTCCAAATCTAGTAGGCACTGCGGAGCGATGTAGTCAACACCCGCTGGAGCGGGAACTCCCTCGACCAAAATCCTCGCATGGCCGAAATCTGTTCTATTCCAAGCCGAGATACAATTCAGTCTCACAATAGCAAGATTTGCTTGCTGTAAGATAAGTAGATTGGTTGGCAGCCAATGAAGTAACACGAAGAGTGCCTTAGTAGGGGTGGAGCGGAGCGCACCAGTTACAAGTAGTGCAGCCATTCTCCGCACTTTTTCAATCTGCTGTTTGCAGGTAGCCTTAATAGCACCCTGCCACCAGAACATGGAGAACATGGAGACCCCATTCAACTTGGGTAACTCAAAAGACGGAACTTTGTACTTCCTTGTAAACAGCACTAGTTCCGTTTTGTTAGGATTCACATTTAAACCGCACTCACGACTCCAACGTGAAAGTATGTCAAGAGAGTGATTTAGCCTCTCCGATAGCGTAGATACATACTTTCCCGACACTGCCACAGCTATGTCGTCTGCATAAGCAATCACTTTGCAGCCAGCGCGGTCCAATCTCACTAGGAGAGTATTCACCGTGATGTTCCACAGCAGGGGAGAGAGGACTCCACCCTGAGGTGTGCCCGTATTGACTCCTCGTCTTACGCTGGCATCCCCCAGGGAAGAGATAACCACTCTACTTTTGAGAAGCTGCGCAATAAAAGCAATCAGCCGCTCGTTCACATGAAGCACCGAGAGAGCCTCAACAATAGCGTTAGAATTTACGTTGTTGAAGGCCCCCTCAATGTCCAAGAAGGCGGTAAGCGTATATTCCTTAAGCACAAGAGATTTTTCCGCTTGCTCAATAAGGACGTGAAGAGCAGTCTCAACAGATTTACCTTTGGTATAAGCGTGTTGTGACTGCGAGATCAACATAGGATCAATTGATCTTTTAATATGGTAATCAATGATCCTTTCCAAAATCTTAAGCAGGACTGAGTTAAGACTTATTGGACGGTAGTCCTTTGGCCTAACATGAGAAACTTTTCCTGCTTTGGGGATAAACACAACTCTAGTTTCCCGCCAGCTGGTGGGAACATACGAGAAGCGTAGGCAAGCGTTATAAATCTCTCTGAGCCATGGTAGCGATACTTCCATGGACTGCTGAACGTCAGCCGCAAGCACGCCATCCGGGCCCGGGGATTTAAACGGCTCGAAGGAGTTAATAGCCCACCTCAGCTGAGAGTCTGATATTCTGAACGGCGGGGCTCTACCGCAATTTAGTTCCATTTGGTGCACTGTCCCTATAGGGCAATCATTGCCCGGGAAATGTGCGTCCATGAGAACGTTTAGAGTATCTGCGCTCGAACTAGTCAAAATGCCCTCAGGGTTCATGATGCACCCCATAGCCTTTGCTGTCGTGCTTAATTCCTTGTGAAGGCGATTCGCCTCGCTGAGACTCTCTACGTTTCCACAGAAAGATCTCCATGAGGACCTCTTAGCCTTGCGTATGGCATACTTAAACGCCTTCAGCTTCGTTTTATACGCCGACCAGTCATTAGATCTTTTCGAGCTATTAAACTCCTTCCTACATTCTCTCCGCAGGATGCTGATTTCCATACTCCACCAGGGAGGCTTAGGATTGCCCCTGGCCGAGGGTGGCTTACATGCTTCCTTAGACGCGAAATTGAGAGAATTAGTAAGGGTGTCAACCGCCCGATCCAATTCATGGTAGCAGTCAATGCTCCTAGGAGCAGTTTCTAGTGAGGATCGTACCAGAGAATGAAATAGTTTCCAGTCTGTCCTCTTTCTGTTGATAAAGGCTACCTGCCCAGCAGAGCTGCGGCCAGCCACGTTATACGATATGTACCTATGATCAGAGAATGAGCACTCTTGCAGAACCCTCCAGTCACGGAGTAGACGCGAGTGCCACCCACTAATCAAGGTAACATCAAGAACCTTCCTGCGGTTTGAGGTAAGGAAGGTTGGATCGCTACCAGTGTTGGCGATGAAAAGGTCGTGGGCCAAGATGAAGTCAAAAAGTTCCTCACCTCGGCCATTAGTGTTGGAGCTACCCCATACTTCATTATGAGCGTTGGAGTCAGCCCCTAGAATAAGAGGCACACCAATCTTTGTGGCTTCAGCCACAACACCCTTGACAATGTCGCAAGGTGGGCTGTCGCCATGATCGTGTGCCATGCAGCAAGAAACAAACCAGTATGATCTCTGGTCAATTTCCACTGCAATAGCCATGGTATCCCTGTCACTGAAATTGTGTAGTACAAGGACGTTTATGGTTTTCTTGACAAGAATGCAGACACGTGGCTCATGTAAGCCGTCGGGTACCACTAGTCTGTATCCATCGGTGCGGAACCCGCAAACCCGGTTTTTGGCAACCCATGGTTCTTGGATTAGAATCAGCTCCTCCTCTATCCTAGACAGTCGGAAGAGCAGGGTAGCTGATGCTACTTTGGAATGGTGAAGGTTGATCTGCAATACCTTCACCATCATTTGTTTTCGACGATGGTTAGATCCAGGTCCTCCCCGTCTGACATAGATGTCTGCCCAGCCTCTTCCTCTGTTTCCAGAGTCATGAGGTCCAGGCAGCCACCCAACTCGGAGGTAGTCCCGACACTAACCCCGTCTGCATAAAGGGATTCCACCTCGGATTCATCCTCAGATGTCACCCTCGAAGATGTGTCCAACCCCTTTTTAGGTGGGTCCTCCGTTCTGTGAGTCACCTGTTGAGGGTGAGGTTTCTCGGGTGTTGGATCTCCCGCAGCAGAGCTCTTTGGCCTGTCGCTTCGGTAGATCCGTAGGGCTAGTTTTTCGACCCCATACCTGATAATGCCCTTTCGGGCATCTAAGATCGGGAGTGCCTCCTCATTTATGATGAAGAGAGCCTCCCGCCGATTGTCTACCGGCTCTCCGATCTTCGCAACCCTCCAATTTTCCGTTGGAAGATCCGGATTGTAAAGCCGGACTATTTCCAGGACTTCCACTGGATTCGAGTGGAAACTTGGAATCCAAGTCCTGCATCTAGGCCGGCTGGGAATCTCATCCTTGTGCACCACCTTAATCTTGGCACCTGGCCAGAGTTCCCCCAGCTCGGAGATTGCCTGCTTATAGAAATCGGCTGATCGTTGGTCTCCACACGCAACTAGCCGAATTCCTTTGTGCCAGCCCGCCTCTTTCACCGTAGGTGGTGGACCCGTGCTGGCCTTCTGCAGCCTACAGCAGATTCCAAACAAAGCCTGCCTTATCTTAAGCCAGTTTTCGGGGGAGATGGTTCCATCTCCCTTGCTGGCATCAATCACGGCCCAAACCAGGCACTCTTTGGCCATTTCGCTAAATGGCCGAGTTATCCCTGTAGGAGCCGTCACTATTTTCTGCTTTTTGCAGTCTTGCATGCCCTGATTCATCTGCTCAGCCGACCTTTGTCGTTTCTGAGCTGAAGCTCCAGGGTGTAGAGGAAGCGGATTAAGTTGCTCCCCAATGAATGACTTTGCCCACTGAAAGGACTTTTTGTCCTTGTCGGACATAGTGTCGGGGGGGACATTTTCAAACTTCTTCAGAACTTTGAAGGCTGCCCTTCTAGTTCCATAAGCCCGAGATTTTTTGGCGGAGGAGCTTTGTCTGCCTGAAGAGGAGGAAGCGGCACCGGAGGTAGCGCTTGTTGATGGTCGGGCTGGCTCATTCACCGAAACCTTCCCATCACACTGGCCACAAACGGACTTCATGGCATTCGCAGGGCCAGGCTTGGTGACCTCAGCCCCGGAACCGCCTGAGACAGGGGTTGAGGAAGATTTTGAGGGCACTGGAGCTGACCCACTCGTCATGTCTCCACTACCTTGCTTAGGCGCTGTGCCAGGCACTGGAGCTGGCCCACTTGTCATGTCTCCAGAACCCTGCTTAGCCGCTGTGCCAGTAGTCAGTGGAGCTAACTCAATCGCCATGTCTCCACGAACCCCTACAGCCTTAACCTCAGTCCTCAGAGCTGGCTTATTCACCATGTCTGCACGTCCTGAGGCTTCAGCTGCAGCCGACGGCGCAGCTTTTTTAGGCCTACCCCCCCCTCTACATTAGAGGGTGAGTTTAATAGTATAGGGTGAGTTTTTAATAGTATAACAATGGGAAAAAATTTCCTTTGTGCGATTGAATTTTATACATTGACAGTTCCTGACATTTACTTCTAACCCGTTCTGAACACAATAATCATAGAACCTGTCTACGTTCGTTTGCAAGATGCGTATGTCAGACTGTGAAGCTATTGCTTTGAACATTTTAAGGTCATCTGCAAATAGCAAATACTGGACGTTGGAAAATATGTGCTGTATATCGTTGAGGAATATCAAGAACAACAAAGGGCCTAAGTGCGAGCCTTGTGGTACTCCAGAAGAAGGAAAAATGGGATTTGAATAGTGGCTATTAATTTTTATAATTAAAGAGCGATTACGAATATAATCACTTAACCAGGACAATAATGTACCACCTACTCCAATGTTTAGTAGTTTTCTAACTAAAAGTTCCCAATTGATCTTGTCAAATGCTTTACTTAAGTCAGTATATATTGAGTGAATTTGGAGAGATGACTCAAAGCTTGTAGTTATATAATTGTGGTAGAATAGAAGGTTAGTGACAGTAGATTTCCCCTTGGAAAACCCATGCTGATTCGGAATAATGAATGGTCTTAATATTGGTGTCATGTAATCATTGATTAGGCTTTCGAAGATTTTTGGGATTGTGGAAAGAATACATATTGGGCGGTAGTTCTCAATATTACATTTATCTCCTGATTTATTTGGAATAACGTAAGAAGACTTCCAGGCACTTGGAAAGCAGCCTATTGATAACGATTTATTAAAAATGAGCATAAAAGGCAAATGTAAACTATTTGCACAGTTCTTGATGAAAATTGGTGGTATTCTGTCAGGCCCAGCGCTCTTCCTTGTATCAATGGAATTGAGTTTTGTTAATGGTGCTTCTGGCTCTATGTGATATTGATATAGATTAACAGTTGAGTTTATTTCAGGAGGTTCATATTGCGTTGGACAATTTACATAAACTCTCAAGAAGTTAGAGGCAAACATATCGGCAATGGCTGATTTAGTTGAGCTGCGTACGTCGTTGAGATACATACTTGATGGAAGAGAGCAATCTTTTCTAAGTGAATTTATAAAATTGAAAAAGTATTTGGGATTTTTAGGAATCTGAGACTCAATCTGACGAAGAAAGTTTTGATAATCTATTTTTAATAATACTTTACTTTGTGATCTTAAATATGAAAAGATGCTGTAATCTTGAAGACTTAGCGATATTTTGTAGTTCAAATGCGCAATTTTTATCTCATAAATTATCTTCCGTAGATCAGCTGAAAACCAGCTGGGAAAGCTGCAATGATCGTTTACGCGAATCACTGGAACGAATTTTTCTATATGTTGATTTATGATGTTGTAAAATTTACTAACCATATCGTCAAGTGAGCTACTATCGAGCTCAGCAAGCCAGTTGATTTGCGATAAATTTGCACCTATAAGCTCATAATTGGTATTTTTGAAATTAAAAACGTAACTATATTCTGATTGCCGTCGACCCCCATCAAAGTGTGGAATTTCAACTTTAACATCAAGAGCTGGATGAAAATTATCAAAGGGAAGCAGCGGATTGTCACAACTCGTAACGAGCACACGTTCGTAAGAAGAGAAAATTAAGTCTAGACATTTATGACATGTATTAAAAATTGAATTGTGTTGATAAAAGTTCAGAAATGAGAAGTCTTCAACTACATGCGAAGATTTGTCGCAGCTGCTAGTCCAATATTTAAAGTCCCAGTTAACATCTGGCAAGTTGTAATCTCCAATAATGACATAATTTCCTTTCGGATGTAGTTGGGAAATCCGTAAATCATCGGTGTGCTTCTTATAATTATCAGAATCTGAATCGGGTGGTAAATATACGGTGGAGACAATAACTTTCGTTGAGTTTAGGTGAATGATTACAAATAGTTGTTCAATATCCTGATTATAACAAGGAATAAGCTCTGATGTAAAATTTTTGTGTACAGCAATTAAAACGCCCCCTCCTTTTTCTTTAGTTGAAGTAAGGCTGTCGCGATCCCGTTTGTAGGTGACATAATTAGAAAATCCTAGCTCTGCTGAGGCTACATGAGGCTTTAGCCACGATTCCGTAAATATAACAACATCATATTTTATCAAATTGATTGAAGTACGTAAAGTGTCGAGTTTTGTCGTAAGGCCTCTGACATTTTGATAGTACATGGTTAATGATGGTTTTTTGGCGCTGTATTCACTATTTTTGGAGTTCCATTAATGTGTTTGATGGTGGCAGATGGATTAGATTTCTTTATGTCCGCAAGCTCGGCACGCAGTTTGTTCCAGTATTCCCGTTGCCGTAGAGTCCTATCTGGGACTATATTAATATTTTTGGATTTTAAAGCGTCGATAACTTTGTGTTTTCCGCGCAGTATATTTAAAGCCGTATCACTACTCGCCGTGACTATTTTCATCGGTCTTATGACCCCCAACCAGTGATGTCACCGCCGAAAGATATTTCTGAAGTAGATATGGGGAAAAATATGTAGTAAATAAGGGTAAATATGTAGTAAAATTTCAAAATCAGTTTCCTTTAAATTAAAACCGTCATATACTGGTAAAATCTATTTTCTAGCCCAAAATTAACAAAACTATCAGAAGATAAAATATATTCTACGATTTCAATAACAAATGAATTTTTCAGTTCTATAGCAAATAGCAGTAAATAAATCATTGTTTTTCAAATGCATGTGTACACACATAAATTTCTTACTTCTCTACATATGAACCTTCAAACAATTTAAACTTGCTGAAAAACTGTATCAAGTCATTTGAATGTTTATCTATTTTTTCATCGCATAATAGTTCTCTGGCGAACAAAACCGAGCGATGATTAGCCGTCGGAGTCAAGTATGTGAGAAAACTGGGCGCCTGATAGAAAAAGTATTTTTAAACGACACTTCATGCAGGCTATGCAAACAGACTAACGTTGCAAAGTTAGCGTTGTCGCCTTGTGTTTGACATAGCCATGATGCCTGATAGCATTCTGTGTGCCCAGTGCTCAAATCTTTTTCAATATTACATTCTCGATACAATATGTAGTAGATTTAGCAAATTGAGTAGTGAAGTAGCAAAAACGGCAAAGGCCGACAAAATGTAGTAAATTTGCTACAAATGTAGTAAGGTGACAACACTGCCCCCAACTTTAGGATCAGATTTGGCAAGTGAAATTGGGACTAGTGTTTTATTGATCAGATCAACTGCGTAGTCAGATTCATTTGGAGATTCTGGTATACCATGTACTATCACGTTAGCCGATCGGCGCCGTCTATCCTCCATTTCCGTCAATACATCTTCCATATTTAGCTGCACTGATTTATCAGATTTAAGTATCTTAATTTCCTCCTTCAGTACATTGACTTCTTCTCTGAGTTTATTCACCAACTCAAAGAGATTTTCCCACTGTTTCTCTTTTTTAGTGCAATGAGTACATAAGAATATCATCTTGCTGTTCGGTGTCTTCAAAGATAAAATGGCTGTTCTTGTTAATTGAGTTCACGTAGAGTGTTGTGGTCGAGTACATTTATTGCATATTAGATGGTCATCAGAGGCTCTCAGATCCTTCGTGCATGAAGAGTACATATTCATGTTTATCAAAGACATTACCTTTGTCGCAATAGGTGAATGTGGTTAGATAATGTCTACTGTATTTATTTTGATAAAGCTCAAAATAGTGTTTTAGTGAAGACAATAACCAGTAATGAAAACCTGGTAAGATGTGTCTTAGTTGAGCCAACAACCCGACAACTATTAACTTTCGTTTGGTGGTTATCTCTGGTAACATACAACGTCAACGTCAAACGGAATGACTGGTGCGGAAATCTCTGCGTGGAAATTTAGTTAAAAACAAGGTTCTAAAGTGCAAATCAACATATCAAAAGTGTTCAACTTTGTGATTACTTCTCTCGGCATCGTTTGATACCATTCCTCAATATCGAATCATTTAATCTACAGTTCAAAACCTTGATCAAAAAAATAAATCTTCGTTTTCGGGAATCCCCCAAAGGGAAGGCCGTCGTAAGCCGCGTAACGCCGTGTCTATCGTGTCGTCAGCATAATAGCTCCGTTTTGTTGTACATCGCTTATCTTGTTCACGATCTGACCTCCTAACACACTTTGTTTCTTTCTTTCAAGCTGTGAAAGTGCATCATTGAACAAAGAAATCCAAGAAGTACGGTTAGTTTTTTTTCAGTAAACAAAGTGCGCGTCAACCTGACATTGTTATACTTTTCTGCTGTTCTAACATTCAACACCCACAATAGCGCAGTGGGTACGTACTCGGCTCTCTGATACAAAAGCTGTCGGTTCGTCTCCCATCAGCGCCGCTTCAGTTTTTGTTAAGTGTTGTTCGGATTTTAAAAATTCTAAAATAAATTTCAATTGCATAAATAAAACTCTCAAATCAAATTTCAAAATAATACACAATTAAAATTCTAAAGTTGATATCAAAATAATTGTATCACGTGGAATAATTGCACGCAGCGCCACCTAGCCACCAACTTGGGGCACTTGTGCTTCGCTAACACATTCCACATCCGAGGCATGATCCATTCTATTTATTGTCTTTGATATGTCTACAACAAATCAGAGACAGTACAGTAGCTTAGAACAAATTGATATCCACTCAATCCAAGACAGCTACCTACAGAGCATCCAACAAAAAACAAACGAAGCTATCTCGTCTCGTAAGCAGCTGGATGACATGGTTGGAAACACATCTAATGAAAATGGAGCATCTAATGCTAACGTAGATTCGAGGCCTCCAAATGCGGACAAGAAAAAAGGTTTGGACCGATACTTCAACATTGTCAAAAAACGGCGAAGTACCCACTCGTCTCAAATTGGAAACGAGAAGAAAATTTCTAAGCCCGATAATCAACAAGCTTCTACCAGTAGGAACTACTACCAACTACTTGCAACCGAAAACGACTCCGAAATTGCTTCGTTGCCAAAGCAAATTAAGCCACCGCCAATATACCTGAGAGAAAAAACAAGCAATCGCTTAGTCAACATGTTGGTATCAATTGCTGGTAAAAACAACTTTTATGTCACACCGCTAAAACGTGGTCACGTTTCTGAGACCAAAATACAAGTTTCTTCTGAAGAAAACTTCAGGAAGGTGACAAAAGAGTTTGATTCACAGCGTCGTCAATATTATACTTACCAACTAAAAAGTTGCAAAGGATTGTCGGTGGTAATTAAAGGCATAGAACCTGATATTGATATTGATGAGTTAAAGCAGGAGCTCGAAAGCCTCGGTTTTGCAGTTAAATCTATCACAAATATATTTAATAAATTCAAACAGCCGCAGCCACTGTTCAAAGTGGAACTAGAGCCCGAAGCCAGCAAGCCCAAAAGAGGTGCAACTCACAAAATTTATAGCCTGCGATATATTATGCACCTCAGAATCAAAGTCGAAGAGCCGATCAAACGTAAAGGTCCCGTGCAATGTGCAAATTGTCAAGAATATGGCCACACCAAAACCTATTGTTCGCTCTCTAGCGTGTGTGTTATATGTGGCGAGTTTCACGCTACCAAGTCCTGTGACAAGAGTAAACTAGATCCTGCAATTAAAAAATGTAGCAATTGTGGTAACAACCATACTGCAAACTACAGAGGTTGCCCAGTATTCCAATCTCTGAAAGTAAAGTTGTTCCCGCCTCAGAACCACGCTCAACAGGCTCTAAACAATGCAGCTAATAGACCAGTGATCATGCCGGAGACTTTTGCACCTTCATCACTTGTAACACCTGGTATCAAATATTCCGACGCAATCAAACAAAACGCACATTGCTCTGCTGAAACCACTGCTCAAAGCAGCTCCAACAACGAACTCTCTTCGATTTTGTCAACGCTCTCAGACAACATGAATCGATTCATGACGACGATGAGTAACATGATGCAAGAATTACTTAAAAATCAAAACATGTTGCTCCAATTTCTCATTAACAGCAAATGAACTCATTCAAGATCGCCCATTGGAACGCGAATGGCATTGTCCAGCATAAAACGGAAATAACCTGCTTTATATCAACCCACGACATTAATGTGTTCCTCTTATCGGAAACGCACCTCACAGAAAAAAATAATAAATTCGACATCCCAGGCTACATCCTCTACGATACCAAACACCCAGATGGTCAGGCTAGAGGCGGGACTGCAATACTTATTAAAAAACATCTGTTCCATCATCCTTTGGAAGAACTCAGCGAAAATTACATGCAAGCGACATCCATTTGCCTACGTGAGCAGTCGAGCGAGATTGTAATTTCGTCCATCTACTGTCCACCGAGGCACAACATTTCAAAGGCAGTATTCGAAAGCTTCTTCTCATCGCTGGGAACCAAATTCATTGTGGCTGGTGACTTTAACGCGAAACGCGTTTTCGGGATCTCGTCTCATAACACCTAGGGGCAAAGCACTCTTCGATATATTACAAAACTATGGTTTGAGTCATATCTCAACCGGCCAGCCAACATATTGGCCGTCAGATATCAACGAAATTCCGGACCTCATAGACTTCGCAATCTCGAAGGGAATATCTCCAAACTCCGCAAAATCAGAAGTAGTTTTTGATTTGTCCTCAGATCATTCTCCTGTCATCATTACTCTGGATATGTCACCCCACTTCGCTTGCTGTAAGCGTAGATATTCACAAAAAACCAACTGGAGTGCATTCAGACGACACCTAACCAGCTCGACACCTCTTAGTGCATCTCTCAAATCACCGGATGATGTCAACTCCGCTGTTATCCTTTTCAACGAGCATGTCTTGGAGGCATTTGACACCGCGACACCTAAAATGGAACTAAATCCCTCAACTCGGAAAACAACATACTCCTCATCAATAAAAATCTTAGTACAGAATAAAAGACTGACACGAAGGAATTGGCAGCTGCACCGGTCTCCCCAAACTAAAACACTACTCAACAAAGCTTCTAGTGAGCTCAGACTGGCACTTGCAAAAGACAACGAGTTAAAGTTCCATTCATTCTTAGAGAGCCTCAGTCCCACTAAAAATGTCGACTATTCATTGTGGAAAGCAGTCAAAAAAATCAACAAACCTACCATCAGAGAAGCCCGACTAAGAACTGTCAACGGGCAATGGGCCAAAAGTGACGCAGAGAAAGCCACCACCTTCGCAGTTCACCTAGAACAGGTTTTCACACCTTTCGCCACGGCAACATGTGACTTTCCAACTAATGTCAACGCTCAGGACTCAGAACCAATCAAGACTTCGGCTAAGGAAGTGCAAGATATCATTATTCAGAAAACATGCTCAAAAATATCTCCGGGAATTGATCTCATCACCAATGCTATGCTCAAACAGATGCCACCGATCGTATTCTCTTGGCTTTCTAATCTATTCAATGCTATCTTTCGAATCGGATATTTTCCTGAAGTTTGGAAAACAGGTGAGATCATTATGATCCCTAAGCCTGGTAAGGACTCTTCTCAAGTGAAGTCATACAGACCTATTAGTCTTTTGTCATGCGTCTACAAAGTTTTCGAGAAAGTTCTGTTGAAAAAGCTACTACCGATACTAGAAGATGCAAAAATAATTCCAGAACAGCAATTTGGGTTTTGAAGACATCACAGCACCATTCATCAGGTCCATCGAATCGCGTCAGACATTAAAATAGCATTCGAAGACAAGAAGTACTGCTCAGCAATCTTTTTAGATGTAACTCAAGCCTTCGATAAAGTCTGGCACGAAGGGTGGATCTTCAAAATTGAATCAATGCTTCCAAAAAGCTTCCACAAAATACTCTCCTCCTACCTGACCAACCGCACAATCCAGGTGAGATACAAAAGCTATTCTACTGCTAAACATCGTGTACATGCTGGTGTACCACAAGGAAGTGTTTTGGGACCGGTACTTTACACTATATTCACATCTGATCCCCCAATATGCGACAAAGCAACGACAGTTACCTTTGCGGATAACGTTGCCATACTATGCACTGACTCAGACCCAGTTACGGCATCCCGTACATTGCAAGGCCACATCTCACTTCTTGAAGAATGGCTAGCGAAATGGAGAATCAGAATGAACGAAACGAAATGCATACACGTTACCTTCACATTGTTAAAACTGACTTGCCCTCAAGTGTATTTAAACAATGTACCTATACCTCAAAGTAACGAAGTAAAGTATCTCGGAATGCACCTTGATAGGAGGCTCACCTGGAAACGGCACATTGAAGCTAAAAATCAACAACTGAAGCTCAAGTTCATAAACTTCAAATGGATGCTCAATAGCAGGTCAAAACTTTCTCTCGACTCTAAAGTGCTCGTCTATAAGTCTGTCTTAAAGCCAATCTGGACATATGGCTTACAAATATGGGGTGCAGCCCGCCCTTCAAACATCAACATCATCCAGAGGACCCAATCAAAAATACTTCGATCTATCACCGGAGCCCCGTGGTACTTCCGCAACGCCAATCTCCATAAAGACCTGCGAATCGAGACGATTTCAGAAGAAATTAAGAACCGTAGTGGAAAATATATTGCAACCCTCGCTCATCATTCCAACAAGCTGGCAAAAAAAATACTAACTCGTCGTAAATTTCAGCGATTGAAAAGAACTGACCCGTTCCTGAAGCTTCTTATACGAAGGAAACAGTTTAATAAAGGTATTATTAAAAAAAAAATCTCTGGTAACAATTTCTTGATCACACACACATGTGTATATAGCAGTTGCCGGTAGCGGTTAAAAAGCAGAGCTTTTGCCACTTTCGCAATTATCCAAATTAAATATAGGCAAACCACCTGCATGCGAGCCAATAAGCTCTGGATAGACGAACTCCGATGGATCAGCAACCACTTCGATCAAAGAAATATACTCAAAACTCCGTGAAAACCGTGCGAACGCCACTAGATATGAAGTCGAAAAACAAACACTGCTAGCACCTGTGTCACTTGACTTAACTTGACTGTATATATATATATATAGATATATATATATATATATATATATATATATATATATATATATATATATATATATATATATATATATATATATACATATATATACATATATATATATATATATATATATATATATATATATATATATATATATATATATATATATATATATATATATATATATATATATATATATATATATATATATACATATATATACATATATATATATATATATATATATATATATATATATATACATATATATATATATATATATATATATATATATATATATATATATATATATATATATATATATATGGGTAGATGGTAAATTGGATAGATTTGTCTACCTTGACATTTAAAAAAAAACGTTAAGCAAAGTGCTGAGAAATTGGGTATCGCCAGCAACTTTGCTTTCTACAAAGACAATGATCCTTAACACACTTCCAGCGTAGCGAAGCTAAGGTTGATCAACAACTGCCCACGCCTCATTCAACCGCCTGCCCAGAGCCCCGACCTCAATGTTATTGAACATCTTTGGAAAGACCAACTAAAAGTTGCATTAGTTGAACCCTGGAACTCCATTGAGCCGGAAGTGTGCCACAACTTGGTGAAATCAGTGCCAAGGTGTTTGCAAGCTGTTTTGGCAAGCAAGGAGCTTGCAACCAAATATTAATGTTTTTTTTGTTTAATTTTTTTATTAATCAAGGCACGGTCCGATTATTCGTTGCGCGCCAAAAATGCACTTATTTTTGTTTTTCTTGTTGTATTATAATAATTGAAGATAAATGTTTTGTTTTGTTTTGTTTTAAAACTAAGTTAGGTAAATACCAAAAATTATATAAATGCGAAATTTTTTCTATTTCTACTTAATTTAAACTCACTCCAACATTCAAAAAGAGCTTGTGCGATTATGCAATGAGGCCACTGTATATATAAATAAGTATATATATATGTATATGTATATATATATATATATATATATATATATATATATATATATATATATATATATATATATATATATATATATATATATATCTATATACATATATATATATATATATATATATATATATATATATATATATATATATATATATATATATATATATATATATATATGTATATATATAAACATATATATATATATATATATATATATATATATATATATATATATATATATATATATATATTTATATATATATATATATATATATATATATATATATACATATATATATATATATATATATATATATATATATATATATATATATATATATATACATTGTTCGATATTACTTCAATTCAAAAAAGCTCACGTTTTTAAAAATCGATTCAAGATACTTTATTTCTATTCTATTTCAAATTTATCAATTTTCGATTAATTCAATTTCAAAGAAAAATTCTATTACAAACTGTCCAACACTATTCGACCGATTCCAAGATTGATTCAAATTCAACTGTGCCATGACAATGGACTTGAAAAATTTTTAAGTGAAAATTCCGGTAAATTTAACATTTTTAACATTTCCAATAACGCTGCATCTATATTATTGAAAAAAATTTTTTCAGTATTCTAAAATTTAAGACACATCCTTAACATTATAAGTCAGCTGATTCTATGCCTGGTCGAACATTTTTAACATTTCCAATAACGCTGCATCTATATTATTGAAAAAAAATTTCAGTATTCTAAAATTTAAGACACATCCTTAACATTATAAGTCAGCTGATTCTATGCCTGGTCGCGCGACGTCAAAACTGACAATCGATCCGTCGACTGTCGTGCAGGTAAGTTAATTGACTATTTGTTTATGCCTTTTATTAATTTCTTTCATTTCAGATTCAGATCAGACATACATACATATACCTATATATATAGATATATATATATATATATATATATATATATATATATATATATATATATATATATATATATATATATATATATATATATATATATATATATATATATATATATATATGTATATATATATATATATATATATATATATATATATATATATATATATATATATATATATATATATATATATATATATATATATATATATATATATATGTATATATATATATATATATATATATATATATATATATATATATGTATATATATATATATATATATATATATATATATATATATATATATATATATATGTATATATATAGATATATATATATATATATATATATATATATATATATATATATATATATATATATATATATAAATATATATATATATATATATCTATATATATATATATATATATATATATATATATATATATATATATAAATATATATATATATATATATATATATATATATATATATATATATATATATATATATATATATATATACATATATATATATATATATATATATATATATATATATATATATATATATATATATATATATATATATATAAGTTAATTATTTATTTCACGTTTCACTTCGTAAATCAACTATTTAGTTTCGGCAAAAGAATATTGAAGCTTGAATATTCATATCAGATTTACGCACAACATTTATATATATTCAAATTTCCGCGCCAAGCCCCTTCACCCAAAACTAGCCATTCATCTACGCCCCGAACAATTTGTCCGAATGTTCGTAAATTTTCATAGTATGGGTAAAATCTTGGGAAAATGAAGACAGTCTGCTGGCTTTATTGCGACTCTTAATAACTTTATACTCGAAGCCCGTTCACACTGTCGCTAATAGCCCGTTCATACTAGGCGTGTTTTTTTGCTTCGATACAGAAAAGAATAGAACAGTGACGCAAAAAAACGAACCATCACAACACAGCTGATGCTTTCGCTAAAGGCTGGTACTGAGTTCGAGTTCACGTGAAATTTTGACATGTTTCCATTATCTGCTCATTCTTTCGAGTGAAAATTTTGACAATGCAGAAAAGCAGAGACACTGCTCATTCTTGACGGATAAAATGTCAAGAATTTCACTTTTCGATCGATTTTCTTATTGGAAAGTCATTTGCACTGCTCAATTTTCAAATTGAAACACTAAATGTCACTTTTTCGCTCGAAAGAATGAACTGCACAAACTAAATTGGCGTGAAATGATTGACAACATGTTTCAGTGCCATCTATGTTTTCAAAGCGAAAGCAACTTCAAAGCAACTTTTCATGCTAAGAACACAGTACCAAACTTGCTTATTTTCAAGCTAAATTTTCGCCGAAACAAATTTCACGTGAAATTTTGTATGAAAATTTCACGTGAAATCGAACTCAGTACTATGCTTAAGACTGACATAGGTTGCTGTATTTGCTGTGGTACCACTCAACAGCCCAAAATAAAGGGAGAAAATAACGAATATACACTACCACAATCGATAGAAAATAGCAAAAGGACTAACAGAAAATTATCTCTTTTAACTTTCTACACATTATGCGAGCTTTTTTTAATTTACTAACTACCAAAACATTCAACTTCACCTTCAAAAAATCAAAGCCATCTCACAAAAAAAAAGGCAACTTCGTATGAGCTTTTCTTATTCTATCAGCACATTCTATACTTCAGCACGTAAACTACCTATGACGAATACAATTTCTGTGCTAGTGAATTCACTGGTGCAGAAGTGTTGTTGTTTCCAATGCGTATATACTATTCTCTACTGGATAGAGGAGCAAAAAAACACGCCTATTGTGATGGCATTTAATTTTCGATAGTCTATTACCAATCGAAATTTTTTTTCACCGGATGCGTCCTGTTTTTTTGGGACTACCCAAACAGGGGCAATATACGGAGATCTTGATGGCCGGATAATGCCATCTTGAAGTAATTTGTTTATTTCTGTTTCTACGATGCCCTTGAGTGCTTGAGGATAAGGATACGACTCCGAATAGACAGGGTCATTCGTTGTCGTTCTAATTTCCCCTTTAACTGCTGTTATATAATGGGCCTATTACGGTTCACAACACCATATTGCTGTGTCTACTATCAAGTAGACACAACAATCCAGTAGACACAGCACTAGTGCGCTATTATGGTGCACAACAATACTTTGTTGTTTGTCTTCATTGTGGAACGTGTTTTGAATCTATTACTTCTAAGAGCTGTCAGCTATGAATTGACAGAAAAAATCCAAACAGGCAAATTTTTATCATATTTATTTATTTCGGAAAATATAAATATTGGAAAAAATACAGCATTTTAATGTATCAGTCTTATCACTTTTTTTCTTTCAAAAAGATCAGTTGGTCTTATAGTTTAGTCTGAAGCATTTTCATTCAGACGGTTTAATTCGGCTTTGATAAGATCCACTTTTTGCTTTTTTAATTGCATATAAATTTCCCGAAGTCGCGACTTTTGTATCTCTTTATTTTCAATAATTTCCAGTTTTCTTTCTTCAATTTCCAATTTTCTTTTTTCAATTTCCAGCAGTTGTTCACTTATTTGATACTGCTTGTAGCAGTTACCTTCTATTGCTTTTATTGATTTTATCATTTTGGTTTGGTTGATGGTTTGCTTGTCTATCGCATCCATTTTGGCATCTCTACGACGCTTATTGGCGTTTGCGGTTTGCGATTTGGGTGGCAACGAATTTTCCGCGACGGAAACTTCTGCAGTTGAAGTTTCTGACGGAATGCCAACAATTGAATCATCCTCTGTTAGAAATACTCTAATGTAGCAAATAGATATTGGCCGAGACCAGGCGAGCCGAAGTCATACGAGGCCGCCAACATGTGGACGGCATTTGACAGCTCGTCCGAATCGCCTTGGCTCGTGCTCAACATCCATTCCGATCGGATGTGGCACGAGCGCCTGTGACATCTGTCAAAGTCGCTCGTCTGGACCGCCCACACACTCGGCTCGCCTGGGCTCGGCCAATATCTATTTTCCACATAAAGGATTGCCCAGGAGGATTGACAGCCACATGGGTATTATTATTGTATATTATTTTTTTATTTTTTTTTATTATTTTATTGTATATTATTGTATATTGTATATTATTGTATAGTATATTGTTTGGCCGAACTGATGCTGCCCTCTTGCTGTATTTGGGTTGTTTTCCATGGTGGAAATGAGGAGTTTTATTTGCTCCTTGTTGGAAACAGTCAATTTTCTATAAATAAGACTCATATTTAATTGAAATAATATTGAATACAAACATCAGTTTCACTTAGTTTCAGCCATTTCACCCTCTCGTCACTGCTACACAACACGAATGCAACTGTCTTCACATTTTGACAGACAAACCAGACATTCCCACACAGCTGTTGTGAATCATAAAAGGAAATGAAATACACAACAGAGCTGCCAGACAACAGTGGAATGCATTTTTACAGCACTGCTGTGTATCATAATACCAATCAGAGTGTGGAAGACAGATACGACTGCTGTGTTGTGAACCATAATAGGGCCGTAAGTGTGGCTGGGATTGAGTTCAGAAAAAACACTAGAGCATTTAGCTAGAATATTTTTCAAATGCTTTGCTTGATCAGAAGTCATAAGGTTTGTTCTAATCTCCATATGGTTTACAGTGCTAGATTGTTGCTGTTTTAGTGGAATGTGGAGGTCCGTTTTTAGGCCAATGACAAACACAGCGGTTTTTGCGAGGCGTTTCCCGAGAGTAAAACCGAGTCGGTATAGTCGTGCATTACTTTAGCATTGTGATGACACACACCGCGGTGCGAACCGCCTCTCGGTTTCGGAATCGCGTCGGTAGATGAGAGAAATGACCCACCGACTCGGTTTTCGAGCGTTTTTCGATTAGTTCATTGCTGCGTAGTCCGATCGAGCTGATATTTTCTGGATGCATTGATGAATGCACGGGATAGGGGAAGGAAAATCTGATAAGAAAATAGATTTTTGAAGAATGGTTAGGATACAGTATTGGAAAATGAAACATTTGTGGGCAATTACAGATTTTCAAAGAAAATTAGTGTTAGAGTCATTTTGCCCAAATTTCATATGCATATATGTATATACTTACATATATATGTATATACATATATATGCATATGTATGTGCGCACGACCACTTTTTTCACAAGCATCTATATGATACTCCGACGTAATTTGTAACTGAACCGACTCGATAAACGCTTCTGAAAACCGCTGTGTGTGGCAGCCGACACGCCAAACCGAAGCGTTAAACGCTTCGGTGAAACCGAACTGTCTGTCATTGGCCTTATTTATTTATTTATTTGAATAAACGGACGGATGTCCTTTAAAATATAGTTACATGGTAGCTGACAAGTAGCAATAAAACTAAAACTAACTTAAATAAACGTAACTTATGATCACTGAAATGATATTTTAAATGCGTTCTGGATACATATTTATATGAAGAAAAAAAAAAAAAAATATCAGAAGAGATGTCCGAAAATAAGCGTGAAATGTTACTCATGCATACCAAGCATAAATTTTCTTAAATTGATTTGATCCAAGTTAAATAAAACTACATGAGAAGATATAAAATTTCCTATTGCCTTCAATCGTTCTATAGGTGAATGCTGCATATAATTTGTTCTGCACATCAAAGGTGGAAAAGTTCATTAGATCTGGTTTGTCTGTTGGGGACTCTAAATGAAAACTCCTGTAAAATAGCTGATGCATCAGTGATGCCATTAACAATTTTAAATAAGAACACAGCATCAAAATAATTTCTGCGTACTGCTAGTGTATTCATATTTAGCAGAGTCAATATGCTTGAGTAGTCAATGTTCTCACAAGGAATGCGAAGCTTGTAAGCTATAAAACGTAGAAATTTTTGTTGAATTTTCTCAATTGCATGCGAAGTCGTATAGCAAGGATTCCAAACAACTGAGCAATACTCAAGTTTACTCCGAACAAAAGCAAAATACAGCGATTTGAGTGCATGGATATTATAAAAATTACGTGTATTTCTAATAATAAAACCCAACATTCGACGCGCTTGCTGTGAAATATCATTTATGTGATAAGTAAAATTTAAGGATGTATCAAACAAGACTCCTAGGTCTCTAACAATATGAACTTGCAAAAGAGGCACACTATTGATGGCATATGTATGCTGAAACATGACTCTTGATTTATTGAAAACAATGTATTGACATTTGGCTAAATTGAGCTGCAAACAATTTTGTACACTATATGCATAAAATTTGTTCAAATTTGACTGAAGAGTCATTACATCATCCATAGAAGACACCGTTTTAAATATTTTGCAGTCATCTGCAAATAGTAGGAATTCAACATCTTGAAAGATCGTATGTATATCATTAATGAATAGCAAAAATAAAAGTGGGCCTAGGTGAGAGCCCTGCGGAACGCCTGATGTCGGGAAAATTTGACGAGAATAATGATTATTAGCATTTACTACTAAGGATCTATCCCTTATGTAACTATTTAACCAGCGTAGCATTGAACCATGAAAACCAATATTACCAAGCTTAATTACAAGAAGATCAAAATTAATTTTGTCGAATGCTTTTGAGAAATCCGTGTAAACTGAATGTACTTGTAGTGAAGCCATAAAGGATTTATAAATATAACTTTGATATGAGATGAGATTAGTCGAGGTGGACTTTCTCGCGGAAAAACCATGCTGATTTTGTGTAATGAGTGGGCGGACCAGTGGTGTAATAAAATCAGTGACCAGACTTTCAAAAATTTTAGGGATAGCAGATAATATGCAAATAGGACGATAATTTTTAATATCAGCTTTGTCGCCAGATTTGAAGATAGGTACGACAAAGCTAGATTTCCACCGCACTGGAAAAGAGCCCGATGACAGAGATTTATTAAATAGATAGAGAAGTGGGTGACTTATAGTTTCAGCACAATTTTTAAGGAAAACCGGAGGAATATTGTCAGGGCCAGGGCTTTTTGTGACATCCAAATTATGTAATTTTTCGCGGAGCGAGTCATAAGCTATGTTGTACAGAGATAGGCTAAATGAGCTATTCAACAAAGGAGGATCAAAGGAACTTATATCACTAGAATATACCCTTGAAAAATTATCAGCAAACATGTTTGCTATATCAGCTAAATTTGAGCTTCGAATTTTATCTAAATACATAGTATTTGGTAGTCCAAATTCAGCCTTGCAAGAGTTAATATGTCTCCAAAAGTACTTAATATTATCCGTAACTTGAGACTCTAATCTATAAATATAGCGCCGGTAGTCAAATTTGGCTTGAATTTTGCATTTAGATCTTAAATTAGAAAATAAGTTGTAGTATTGTAACTCTCCAGTAGATTTATAATTTAAATGAGCAATTTTTTTGTTATGGACTAACTTTTTTAATTCCGACGAAAACCAATGTGGAAATTTGTCATCATTTAAGCGAACACGTGGAACATAAATGTTGATCAAATCATTAACTTTAGTATAGAAGAAATCCACTGCATCATCTAATGACATACAATTTAAAACTGACCAATCAGTAATGGACAAAGCAGCATTTAAGTTAACATAGTCTGCGTTTTTAAAGCTAAAGATACTTGATGATTCCTTGTTACTATTCGGCTGACTGAAAGAGGGTAATTCGACATTAATTTCTAATGCTGGATGATACAAATCTATAGGTAATAAAGGAAATTTGTTTTGAACGACATTAATAACATTTAAATTTGAGAAAACTAAATCAAGTATGTTATCACTAATATTTTTAACATCGTTGAACTGTGAAAAGTTTAGAAAAGAAAATGAGTTGATAAGCTCAATACTTTTAGCATTAGAGTTGTTAACCGACCAAGATCGAACATTCCATTCCACATCACGGAGATTATAGTCACCGGTAACGATTATATTAGCAGCGGGAAAATTACTGGAACAGTTTGCAATATCCTCTGCGTGCTTCCGATAGCACTCAACAGTCGCATCAGGTGCAAGTAAACAGTTGATACAAGTGTACAAGCAGGTTTAGTTTTGATACAAACAATCAGCTGCTCTAAGTCGTTATGCTGACATTTTACTAAGGTGGACTTAAGTGTATTTTTGACGGCAATGAGTACGCCGCCACCTTTTTGCTTACTGGTTGAAGATAATTCTCGATCGCGTCGATATATTGTAAACTTATCCAGTCCCAGCTCAGAAGAATAATAATTAGGCTTGAGCCATGTTTCAGTGAAGGTTATAACATCATATGTTGTCGTGGCTAATTCAAGTCTTAGTTCGTTAAGTTTTGAGCAGATTCCGCGTGTGTTTTGGTAATATAGTGAAAGATTTAGTTTTTTGTGGTGTGGCCGTATACAATGCGAGGAAAGCCATTTACATATTTGATAGTGGCCTCCGGATTACTTTTAATGAGTTCCTGTAGCTGAGATCTCAACGAACTTAAATGTTCACGTTGACGAAGGGTGAGATCAGATACAATATTCAACTTTGACGAATTCAGATAGTTTCTCACATGAAGGTCTTTCTTTTTTCTAATGATGTCAAGTGCAATGTTGGGGCTCATAGTAATTATCTTGACTGGCCGTATTTTATTCGAGTCAAACTTGCCGATTCTCATCAATTTCAAATCATTTAACTCAAGTTTTTGAGATGAAATCACATTGTTTATTATCTGCAGCGACTGATCACGATCACCGATGACACTGCTTTCCGGGATACCGTGGATAATGACATTGGATGCCCGCTTTCTGCGATCTTCGATTTTAAATATCCAGTCTTCCATATTGCCAGACGTAATATCAGTTGATTTTAATTTAGTTAGTTCTTTTTTAAGCACGTCAACCTCTTCTTTGAGGGCAGTAACGAGTGTTAAGCGTTTTGCATTGTACATCTTTCGCAGTGCATGATGTACATATGAAAAGCATCTTCTTATTTGTTGATTTCAATTGTGAAATTGCAGATCTTGACAACCCAGCACATGACATTATGGTCATGTAGTCAGTGTCGGTATGGATTATTGCTTGCATTTTCTATAAAGTGTCATTTCCTATTATACCCGCAAAAGTCTGAAGTTCTGGTAAAATGAAAAATTTCAATTTTTCCGTACAAGGGCCACCAAGTTTTACGTATGCATGGTGTGTAATGCTTACTGCACCACCAGCAGAATTTACCGAAAAGGGTTTTTCGTTTTGAATGGCTTTGTAGATGAGCTGTGGTTGAATATAATTTTTGTTTGATCCTGTGTCGATCAAAAATTTTAGGTTCTTCCCGCTTTTCGCCGTATATTCAAAATACGGGAACGAAGAGCTCATAGATCTAAAAAATTCACAGTGTCGTTTTCTTCAATGTATTCAGTGTCGTGTAATGCCATGGAATCGAAATATTCCTCTAGAGGAACGCCTTCTTCCGCCGTGGTCACCGTCTGTCTCCTCCGATTGTGTCTGCAGATTAAAAAACCTTTGCTGTTTGTTAGGTGTATTTCCTTGGGCCTGGCTGTACTCCTGTGGTCTTTTGTTAGGTACTACCGGTTTTCTAATGGGTGGTCGATTTTGATAATTCACCGCGTTTGTACTTACAGAAGGATCAACATCCATTGGTTCATATACCCGTGGTTTTGGAGACAAGGCGTTATAGTTTGGATTTGGATTCTGATATTGTACTTGTCTGTGAAACTGAGGTCTTTGTGGTATTCGGGGGCTATGGAAGAGTTCTGGGTGGAAGTTTTGCTTTCCAGTATGTTGGTTATGATTGTGGTGGTTCTGTCTTTGTCTTTCCTTCTTTGGTGGCAAAGGAGGAGAATTGTTTGAACCATGCTTGCGGAAGGTATTGTTCGCATGCTGAGTCGTGTAATTGACATTTTCTAGTTTAAGGCATAAAGACAAAGCTTGTGGGAGGTCCACAGGCTCTCTTATGCCTAGTAGTTGAGGTAAATCACCTCTGAGTCCTCTGACAAAAGTATCCAACGCTTTTTCACGATAGCATTGGGTTAGGCTATTAAGAGAATCTTGACTTATTTCCGTAGCAGAGAGTTTATTTAATATTAATGAAGATTTTTTTCATTTATTAAATTCGTCTAATGCAGACTATACACATACAATAAAAATTAATTATTCTTATACAGAATTCGTTTAAGTGATGCTGTAGATAAATGAAAATCAAACTTATAATAAGCTTCGTTAAAGCATCTACTTATTGCAGTGACTGGTTCATTGCAACCATAATTGGTCCGATGTTGAGGGATCGACAAAAAGTTAACACGCCTGACACGTTTGTTATTAGTGTTAAAATTAAGTTGGCTTAATAAATAGTTTGAGTCAACGGTGCCATCCAAAATTTTCGCGGCAAATAAGATTTTGGAATTTTGACGTCGAGAGTCCAAGGTATCCATTCGTAAAAGATTTAAGCGGTCTTGATAAGGAGGTAGATGTAAAGGGTCATACCACGGAAGACCGCGAAGGCAGAAACGTAAGAACCTCTTTTGAATTGACTCAATTTGGTCTATGTAGACTTTTTGATATGGTGACCATACAATACTTGCATATTCGACAATAGGTCTTACTAAGCTACAAAAGAGGGTCTTAGTTAGAAAAATGTCGTTGAATTCCTTAGAACGTCTTCTGACAAAACCTAAGGCATTGCTAGCTTTCACAACGATTGAATCGATGTGATCGTCAAATGTGAAGGATTGATTCAGCAATACTCCTAAATCGAGTACTTTCGCTGATCTATTTAAAGATGTACTCAAAAGTGAGTATTCATAGATAACAGGATTATTTTTGCGTGTATAAGATATAATCGTACACTTGTCAGGATTAATTAGGAGATTGTTATCGGAACACCAGTTGGCAAATCTGTTTAGATCCTGCTGCAAATCATTGCAATCGTTAAGGTTTCTCACAACTTTGAAAATTTTAGCATCATCGGCATAAAGAAGAACACAAGATGACTGTAGAATGGAACCTACGTCATTAATAAATAAGGCGAACAGTAAAGGGCCTAGATGACTACCTTGTGGAACACCAGACGTAGTTCTAATTTCAGATGACAAGGCACCGCAAAAGGATACACGTTGAGTTCGATTCGTCAAGTAAGAGTCAACCCAATTTAAAAACAAGTAAAGGAATTGAAAGGAATGAAGCTTAGCTAAAAGTATAGAGTGATCAAGCTTATCAAAGGCTTTCGTCAAGTCTGTGTAGGCGCAGTCAGCTTGGAGCCCAGCTTCAATTGAGTTGGTTATTTGGTGAGAAAATTAAAGCAGGTTGGTTGTGGTTGAACGACCTTTCATGAAACCATGCTGATACGGAGCCATAATTAATTTGCAATGAAAGGCTACAACATTCCTGACTATGGCTTCAAAGAGTTTTGCGACACAGGGAAGTTTTGCAATAGGTCCATAGTTGCAAGCGTCATTACGACTCCCTTTCTTGAATATAGGAGTGACGGTGGAGTATTTCCACAAATGAGGAAAGATGCCTGTGCACAGGTAGTAGTGACGACACACAATATTTCAAGACCAAATTAGGTATGCCATCTGGGCTAGGTGTTATATTATTGTCAAGTTTATTTACAAATGTAATAATAGTGTCCTCGTCAATTTTTAAATCCTTCATCTCCAAAGAAGAAACTGTTGAGTTCGTCAAGTAGGGTGAAAAGTGTCTGGAGTTAGGAAAGTCCGTACGATAGGCTTTGCGGAAAACGGAAGCAAATAAATTACTAATATCAAAGGGATCATCAAAATAAGAGTCGTCAGATTTAAATGTGAGTGGATACCCATCGTTATAAGTCTTAAAATTAACAAAATTCCAAAATCTCTTAGGTTGAGCTTGAAAATTAAATCTAAGCTGTTGCGTATGTCTATGATATGCAAATGCAACTTCATTGTGATGCAGATCTCGTAATGTGGAAAAACGTTGATAGTCAGGTTCTGAGCGAGTCAGGCGAAACTTTTTCCAGGCTTTGTTTTTGAAATTTTTTAAATGGCAAAGCTGTGGAGACATCCAAGGAAAACGAACCTTGCTTTTAGTGAAGGTAGTTGGCACGCACCGTAAAAAACAGCTAAACAACCGAATGTGGAAATAGAACGTAGCTTTATCAGGATTAGGTTCCTGCAACACGGAGGACCAATCATAGTTAGCAAGCAAGTCACGTATTTGGTCGACATAAGCTCGTCTAAAATTAAATTTAAGTTCAGATGTGCTCGATGATAAGTAATTACTAGACTTGTTGCGATGCTGAAACATATAAAATTATAGTGAAGGAAAAACTAAAAGAAAATACAAATATACCATCACTCAGCACGTCGGTTATTCTCCGCAGGTGACAGTTGTCAAGTTGCAACCCACTGACAGCCGAAACGTTTGTTGTATGACATGTTCCACAACATGTCTGAACGAGTACTCGATCAGCTGCGAGTTGCGATCCCTGACTGTACCATATGATTTGGGGATGCCCGAATTGCGTAAAAATTGGAAGCAATGCGATTGGAAATAAACCGCTCTAGCGGTATAGTGAAAATTTGTCTGGACAAAGAAAAAAGGCATTCGATGGTGAGAAGTGGAAGAATGCAGTTCAGCGGATTCTTTTGTGGTGGCTATAAAATTAAAATATAAGTTGATTTGAACAGAAAAAGGGGAGATTTTGAGGGAAATTTTGGAAAAGAATCCAGTACAAAACTGTCTGAAGGAATAAAAAAATAGTTAAACTATTGTGCAATAGTGAAAAATTAATAAATTGGTTGAAAGTTTGAAAAAGTTTAGTAACGTGGGTGAAATATTAGAAAATTAAAGTGACTGCTGGGAGAAAGAAGAAAGCAATCTTATCAGTGTGCTTACCAGAAGGCAGTGTCGTTGGCAGACGTTGTGAATTAATTTGGCCTGGACGAAAAATTCCTGTGATTCCTCGAGCGGCTCATGGTATGGAAACCGTTAACACACCTAAGCAGAGGCAAATTTCAAGGCTAACGTGTTCTTGGGGCGAGATACCAGCTTTCTTGGTGACGATTCTTTTCATATCAGTTAACCTACGCGCATGGAACCAGATAAGTAATTGCGAAGTAACCTATTAACTTTATACGGTATACATAAGATACATAAGACGTAATACATAAGATGATCAGATTATGTATTAAGCGTGAAATTGATGAAATGAGAAATTTTCAAATTCAGAAGTGGAGATTAACGCTTTACGACTAGGAGTGTCGGAGAAGAATTAAATGCCGTTTTTGCCGCAAATCAAACAAATAATTATAAATAATTTCTTTTTTCGTTAAGTAAATTAATCTGAAGTTTAAACTGAGGAAAAAGAAACTAAAGGTGTGGGGGAATGTAAAATTTCATTAAATTTCGCTTTTATTTTTCTTTACTTTTGCATGATTATATATTTAATTGGTTTATTTATTCGAATTAACATCTTGTTTTCAGATCAATTATTTTGGTATTATAGTTTTTTTTGTATATTTTTTTTTTTTTGTTTTGTTGGTATTATTATTTTATCCCTACAATTGGATCACATTTTTATTTCAAATAAAGAAAAAATGTATGATCAATGTGAACTCCACTCCGGCCGGGGTTGGGCATGAAAAAACCCCACCCAAATTAGACTTTAGTTGATTTAATTCAATTTCTTTGATTTTATTTGACCTATTTGCTTGAATTTAGTTAATTGGATTGTGGGCTTTTGGTTTTTTTTTAATTTTTTCTTCTTATATTATTTGTTTCTTATTTTTTTTGCTTGAGTTTTTTTTTGTAAATAATACATATGGAATAAACATTTTGTTAATGATTCTTACGGATACTCTTTGTTTTCCTTTCTTCCTGATCTAAAATTGTGAAATGTGGTGAGTGTTGTATTGTCTGCGTGCCATAGCACGTAGAGATCTTCCGCCCGCCAACCCACGCCAGGCTGAGCTAGTCGGCTGGGAAAAGGCACGCCAGGCAAGAGAAGGAAGATCTCTAATTAAATATATGCTGCACTGACGACGGCTCGACAGAGCTTAGTCGGTCGCAACAAATGGCGCCCAAACTAGGTTTTGGCTTTCTTTTTATATACTTTTCTTTTGGCAGATGTGCTTTCGGCTGGGGTGGCAAATGTTTAATAGGAGCATCTTGTTGCCTCAGCCATTTTTTTTTTTTGTTTTCTTTGGCTATGGTTGCTGTTATATACCTGACATTTTCAATTTTCTATCATCATCTTGTCGAGCGGTCGTCAATGCAGCATTGGCGCCCCTCTCGTGCTATTGTCTTCGTTTTATGTGTCTAACAGAGCTTGTCTCTTTAATTGCTGACCAGACTCTTGTGGTTGTACGATTACCTCCGGATAAATTAAATAAAACTGCGCATTATCTTCTGGTCAATAGAATTAATCTTGTAAAAAGATTAACTTGAATTTGAGCAACTGGAGGAAAGTGTCCATTGAGGGTACCCATGAGCTGGTCATGATCCTTGTCCATCTATAAGATGTTGTTCAATCATTTGAATTATTTTGAGCAGGACTCAGGACAGATGTTCATGGGGTCCTTTCAAGACAACTACAAGAGATCTGTAACCTCCTGATTTCCCCAGTCCTATTTCATCATTCAGTGTCAAATTTTATACCTTTTCCCTTCCTGTCTTTATTTCCTGTCACGAAGAGTATCCGTAAGAATCATTATTTTTTTTATGAATTGGAAATTATACTCATCAAATCCGAAGAACTTTGGTTTTGCTGATACATTACTAGTGTATTCTATTATTTTGGCTGCATATAACTGCGTTTTCATTGAATGATATTGAGAAGAATTTGAAGGTTTTTCTTTTGATTGTGAATTCTTTCGGTTGCTGCTCATACTTATCTGGAAAAAAAAATATACTTAATTTTGGATTGATTTGGTTTGGATTTAAACTATATACTTTATTTGAACATGCGTCGGAGAACAAATAGTTGGGACCCTAGTTACACGCCTTTCCAGCACCAATTGGAATGCTTGAGCCTATCCCCTTCGGCTGCTCAAGGCACGAGAATCACAGAGGCAATGAGGACTAATTCATCTCCTACTGGTCAGACAGTAACACAGTAACTCGATACGTGATCTTAGACCGTCATCTACAGATGTTTCCTATCAAGAGGAAATTCAGGCGATGACAGCAAGACCGTACACTGTTTCATTGGAAAATTCCCGTGGGCTTCCCTTCAGCAGTCAGTCACGTAGTGTTTATGAGAGACGATCATATCCGCCGTACGAAGATGATATGTCTTCCGATCTAAGGACTCCAGTATTTCGACATCCCGTAGAGTATAGCACAACATCCACTTCCAGACAAGAATTACACGCCGTCAAAGCAGTCTCTAATGACTTGAATAATAGGGATCGCGGCGCAATTGGTTGGAATTATAGAGTATGTTGGAATTGCCTCGACTTAGGGCATGGTTTCATGGATTGCTCGAAACCTATCCAGCGGATCTTCTGCTTTGGGTGTGGTCGAGAAGGGACTCTGAAGCCCAAATGTCCAAATTGTCAGTCGGGAAACTCAGGCAGGAATACGCTTTCAGCAGGGAGGTTGCGTATTCCTCCAAACACTCGTTCCTCCAGACCCGAGATGTCAGACGTAGCTACGAATGTGGATCCCGAGCTACGCCGGCGACAATGATTTCCTGTCAGAACTGTATCCCAGCTAAGACCTTTCCTTCAACGCTTGCAAATGATGGTTCAATCTCTTCTACTATCTCCGGAGATCGTAGGCGTTCCTCTGAGCGTTTCAATCGTTCATGGAGATACTTTACCCTGAGGCGTTTCTTGAAGAAAGCGTGTGTCAGTTCCATTGTGACCGTGTCTGGTGATAACCGACCCTTTGCTGAAATTTTTATTAAAGGTCGTAGGCTCGTTGGGTTACTCGATAGTGGAGCCAGTGTGAGCATTTTGGGTGCAGGTGCTTTAGACCTGGTTGCTGAGCTCGGTTTGTACGTTCACAGCATGCAAACAGTAGTTCACACAGCTTCCGGTCAAAGAGCTCCAGTACTTGGATATGTTAGTACCTTGGTGCGGTTTAAAAACAAAAGTAAACTAATACGCTTTCTGTTATGCCCCAGTCTAACCAACCCAGTCTATCTTGGTATAGACTTCTGGGATGCATTTAAGATTGCACCTCAGTGCTCCGCTATTGAAGTCCCGGACATGAACTCTGGCTTTCATCAATTAACTCCTGAAGATCAACGGAGGCTGGATGAAGTCACACATCAATTTCCTTCTTTTAACAAGTTAGGTTTAGGCAGAACCAACTTATTGTCCCATACCATCGACACTGGTGATGCCCAGCCTATTAAACAGCGACATTATGCCGTGTCACCTGTCGTTCAGAAGTTGATGTATGACGAGCTAGACCGCATGTTGTCTCTAGGGGTTATTGAGGAAAGTAGGAGCTCCTGGAGCTCACCTGTCACCATTGTTCGGAAACCGGGTAAAGTACGGTTATGCTTGGACGCCAGACGATTGAACGAGGTAACTGTCAAGGATGCGTACCCTTTGCCGTTGATCGAGGGCCTGTTAGCACGTCTGCAGTCCACACGCTTTATAACCAGTCTGGACCTGAAAGATGCCTTTTGGCAGATCCCTTTGGATGCAAAATCGCGGGAAAAGACAGCGTTTACGGTACCTGGACGTCCTTTGTATCACTTCACTGTCATGCCTTTTGGATTGTGCAATGCTCCACAGACTATGTGTCGATTGATGCATAAGGTCATCCCTCACGAGTTGCATGACCAGGTATTCGTTTATTTGGACGATTTGCTGATAACAAGTCCAACATTTGATGACCATCTCAAATTGCTGTCTATTGTGGCCAATTTATTACAGCAGGCGAATTTGACCATCAATGTTGAGAAGAGCAAATTCGTCCAAAAAGAAATTCGATACCTAGGTTATGTGATAAGTGATGGTGTCCTAAAGACGGATCCTGAAAAGGTTTCCGGCATCATAGCATATCCACGACCCAAAACGGTAAAGGACGTGAGGAGATTCATGGGGATGGCTGGGTGGTATAGGCGTTTCATCCCAAATTTCGCGTCTATTACATCACCTATGACGGATCTGCTTAAGGGTAAAAGAAGGTTCGTATGGACTGAGGCTGCTAATAAGGCTTTCAATCGGACGAAGGAACTTTTAGTATCTGCACCTGTGTTGATCAACCCGGATTTCTCTCGGCACTTTTATATTCAGTGCGATGCAAGTGCCACCGGCATCGGCAGTGTTTTATTCCAAAAAGATGATGATGGTGGAGAGCATCCCATCGCCTTTATGTCATCGAAGTTGAATGCTGCGCAGCGCAACTATAGCGTTACCGAACTAGAATGCTTGGCTGCGGTGCAGAGTGTCAAAAGGTTTCGGGCATATGTCGAGGGGCTGCCTTTCACCATTATCACAGACCATGCCAGTCTGAAATGGTTAATGGGCCAGAGAGATTTGTCGGGGAGATTAGCACGGTGGAGCCTAAAATTACAAGGGTTCAATTTTAATATCGAACATCGAGCAGGCACTCAAAATGTCGTCCCAGACGCGTTGTCACGAGCGCGTGACTCCGAAGGGGGAGCTCAGTGTGCTGTTGTTTGTCTTCCTGAGCATCACCAATTGCTGGGGAACATTCCATCACAGGCCTTTCAAAATCCTGATTACTTGAATCTCGTCCATCAGATTGAGCAACATCCGGATCAGTTCGAAAACTTGTACACCAAAAACGGAGTTGTGTATATCCATCTAGGATCACACGGAGGTCTTGACTTAGATATTCCTAGTGCAAAGGTGTGGGTGCCTGAAGGAGGAAGACAAGTGTTGCTGGCACGTAGTCATGACAGCCCTTTGGGGTCACATTGTGGGATTCGTAAAACACTAGAAGTCTTGCGACGCTATTATTACTGGCCGAAGCTGCGTCAAGATGTCACCAGCTATGTCAACAATTGTTCGATTTGCAAGCAAGTTAAGGCCACGAATGCTACAATGAGACCACCTATGGGTGCTGCCAGGATTACTGATCGACCAATGCAACGCTTGTTTATTGACTTCATGGGCCCATATCCTCGTTCAAAGCTAGGGAACACCCAGTTGCTGGTGGTGCTCGATCACTATACCAAATTCATTTGGCTCAAGGCTCTACCCAAGGCAACAGCTGAGTCGATGGTGAAATTTTTAAAAGAATACGTATTTTTGACCTTTGGCGTGCCTGAAACCGTCCATACTGACAGTGGGGTCCAATTTGTGTCTAAACTCTTCTCGGAATTCCTGGCTCAATATGGTGTGAACCATTGTTACACCCCTTTCTATTCACCCCAAGCTAATGCTTCCGAAAGAGCCAACCAGTCTATTCTAACCGCTATTCGAGCCTACATAGGGGACGACCATCGGAATTGGGACGCTAACCTGCCGGAGTCATGTGCCGCATTTCGTAATGTAGTACATGAGTCCACAGGTTGTTCGCCCCATTTCCTGATGTTCGGGTACCAACCTATCCACCATGGTTCTGAATACGCGCTTTTGAAGTCCTTACAGGCTTTTGAGGATGGAGAGATTGTGACAGTACCAAATTGTGACCGGTTACGTCAGATTCATTGTCAGGTCAAAACCAAAATGTCTGAGGCATACAACAAGGGTGCGCAAAGATACAATTTAAGAAGCCGTGTAAAAGATTTTTCCATCGGTCAAGACGTCTGGATACGCAATCATTCACTAAGCTGTGCAGTTGACCGATTTGCGGCTAAACTCGCCCCAAAGTTCATTAAGGCAACGATTAAGCGCAAAGTGGGACAGGTCATCTACGAGCTGGTAGACGAGAAAGGAAAGGTGCTCGGAAATTACCACGCTAAAGACATCAAAGCGTGAGGACGGAAGATGTCCACAGTCGGATTCCAGTGAGTTGTGCCCGGCATTTTGAGACCTCTCAGGGTCTGGGTCGTCCCCACGACTGTTGCGATGCTGAAACATATAAAATTATAGTGAAGGAAAAACTAAAAGAAAATACAAATATACCATCACTCAGCACGTCGGTTATTCTCCGCAGGTGACAGTTGTCAAGTTGCAACCCACTGACAGCCGAAACGTTTGTTGTATGACATGTTCCACAACATGTCTGAACGAGTACTCGATCAGCTGCGAGTTGCGATCCCTGACTGTACCATATGATTTGGGGATGCCCGAATTGCGTAAAAATTGGAAGCAATGCGATTGGAAATAAACCGCTCTAGCGGTATAGTGAAAATTTGTCTGGACAAAGAAAAAAGGCATTCGATGGTGAGAAGTGGAAGAATGCAGTTCAGCGGATTCTTTTGTGGTGGCTATAAAATTAAAATATAAGTTGATTTGAACAGAAAAAGGGGAGATTTTGAGGGAAATTTTGGAAAAGAATCCAGTACAAAACTGTCTGAAGGAATAAAAAAATAGTTAAACTATTGTGCAATAGTGAAAAATTAATAAATTGGTTGAAAGTTTGAAAAAGTTTAGTAACGTGGGTGAAATATTAGAAAATTAAAGTGACTGCTGGGAGAAAGAAGAAAGCAATCTTATCAGTGTGCTTACCAGAAGGCAGTGTCGTTGGCAGACGTTGTGAATTAATTTGGCCTGGACGAAAAATTCCTGTGATTCCTCGAGCGGCTCATGGTATGGAAACCGTTAACACACCTAAGCAGAGGCAAATTTCAAGGCTAACGTGTTCTTGGGGCGAGATACCAGCTTTCTTGGTGACGATTCTTTTCATATCAGTTAACCTACGCGCATGGAACCAGATAAGTAATTGCGAAGTAACCTATTAACTTTATACGGTATACATAAGATACATAAGACGTAATACATAAGATGATCAGATTATGTATTAAGCGTGAAATTGATGAAATGAGAAATTTTCAAATTCAGAAGTGGAGATTAACGCTTTACGACTAGGAGTGTCGGAGAAGAATTAAATGCCGTTTTTGCCGCAAATCAAACAAATAATTATAAATAATTTCTTTTTTCGTTAAGTAAATTAATCTGAAGTTTAAACTGAGGAAAAAGAAACTAAAGGTGTGGGGGAATGTAAAATTTCATTAAATTTCGCTTTTATTTTTCTTTACTTTTGCATGATTATATATTTAATTGGTTTATTTATTCGAATTAACATCTTGTTTTCAGATCAATTATTTTGGTATTATAGTTTTTTTTGTATATTTTTTTTTTTTTGTTTTGTTGGTATTATTATTTTATCCCTACAATTGGATCACATTTTTATTTCAAATAAAGAAAAAATGTATGATCAATGTGAACTCCACTCCGGCCGGGGTTGGGCATGAAAAAACCCCACCCAAATTAGACTTTAGTTGATTTAATTCAATTTCTTTGATTTTATTTGACCTATTTGCTTGAATTTAGTTAATTGGATTGTGGGCTTTTGGTTTTTTTTTAATTTTTTCTTCTTATATTATTTGTTTCTTATTTTTTTTGCTTGAGTTTTTTTTTGTAAATAATACATATGGAATACACATTTTGTTAATGATTCTTACGGATACTCTTTGTTTTCCTTTCTTCCTGATCTAAAATTGTGAAATGTGGTGAGTGTTGTATTGTCTGCGTGCCATAGCACGTAGAGATCTTCCGCCCGCCAACCCACGCCAGGCTGAGCTAGTCGGCTGGGAAAAGGCACGCCAGGCAAGAGAAGGAAGATCTCTAATTAAATATATGCTGCACTGACGCCGGCTCGACAGAGTTTAGTCGGTCGCAACAGACTTTGGCTCGAAAATAATGTTGAGTGCACAATGATGCGCGGTGTCGTCGATGAGAGATGATGCGAGGGGTTTCACCACAGTAGAAGAAGCATCAGTCGAAAAAATCAGGTCCAGCATTTTTCCATTTGCGTTCCGGATGCAATTGGCTTGAAACAAACCAAGTGATATAAATTCGTTTGCAATGTTGATGTCGGGTTGTCCGCCAATAGAAGTAGAGCTCGGAACTTCGAAAGTGCCGTCCGCTGAAGGGCACCAGTTTATTCTAGGTAGGTTGAAATCACCCATTAAGACGACGTCGTCGTTATTGACCGCAAGATCGCATATGAGCTGCATAATATGTATAAGCGAAGCATAAACATCATACGAAGAATTTGGTGGCATGTAGTTGACACCGAAAAATATTTTCTTTGACGTCAGTTCGACTTGGGCACAAATAAATTCATTATTTGTATGCGGTATTTCGATTAGAGATACTTTGAATTTTTGGTGAAAAGCCAGAAGAACACCACCTCCGACAGGAGCGTCAGTAAGATCTCCATGTCTATCCCGGCGGAAAATAGTATACTCCGAATTAAAAATTTCAGCATTGTGAATATTTGCACAAAGCCACGTTTCGGTGATCGCAATGACATCAAAAGCTTCAGAGTTTGACAGCTCATAGAACTTATTAAGTTTAGATCGCATTCCACTTACGTTGGTGTAAAGTGCTGAGGTGAGTTCGTCCCGTTTTTTGTTGCAGCAATTGATTTACTTATTCGTTTGTTGATGAATTCATGCACAACAGAGTTCGGCGGCCAGAAATTGCTATTTGCAATGGAATCAAAGCAACAATCTGGTGCTATAATTTTAAATGATGATACACGATGCCGATTCCCTATCTTAATAACTGATACACAGTCCTTAGGGATGAAGGATTTTGTATGCTCAAGGATTCCCTCAACATTTTTCTTCACGTCACGTTTCTTCACGTTTCAAGATGATGGTAAACACTTTGGTAGAATTCATTTATTGTACCTGTACCTTAAACCAAAGTGGTAAGCTTATATTCAAGGGTACCTAAATCGCGTTTGTCAGCGGAATGTAATGTTAAACATTATGATATTTTTGGCCAATTTAGTGGGGTATTGTATGATTCGAGGGCAATATCGGCTTGCCCTATTATTTTATTGCGGATGACCGAAATATACCGTAATATTCGGCGGTTCCTTTTAAGTGCTCATAGATGCGTAGGATCCGCTCTACACTCTTTCTCCATGAGTTATATTCACTTGGATCCCCAGAAAAGGCCTAAGACTTTTTACAACGTCCGGATTTTTGTCCATGTCGGTTTAGTTTCTGTCATTGTTTATATTTACTGGTTCGTCCATTTCGTTATTACTGTCTGTGGCAGGATTCATAATTGAGGTAAAAATTTGTCGACCTTGGTTCTGTAATGTCTCCGAAACAATACGAGAAATTATCGAAATTAGTTCCCTATTATTTTCCAATTATGGAGGATTATTGACAACACCTTCTCCACCAGCAGGAAAATTTTCTGAGCGGAGCACAGGTGGGCAAATCAAATTATTGGGATTCGATTTGATATAAAAATTTTCTTATTGCCATTCACAACAGTAACCCCAATCACCACAATTTCACCCAAAAAATTCAAGTTCCAAAAGGGTGCAATAAAGTATTTTCACCAAACAAGAGATAACCAGTGATCAGTCAAAACAATTAATCGAATCAAAAGTAGCAAGTGTACATCAGATAAAATCAATCAATCGATATGTGATTAAGTCAAAATAATCAATCAAGCCAAAAGTAGCAAATAAACACCAGATTAAATCAATCAGTATCATGAACTAGATCGATATAAGATTAAGTCAAAATAATAAATCAAGTCAAAAGTAGCAAATATACACCAGATTCAACTAATTAACCAAGTTCATATATCAGTTCAAATTGAAACCTGTGTTCACAAACAACGAGAAAAATACACAATTGACATCACCAATTCAATTTCAATTAAACCACACACATAATGCGGATTCAGAATGATCAAAATATTTGATGCGATTATTTAGTCGAAAGAAAATCCACAATTCTATGAGATATTCAAATAAATACTAAATTCAATTTAGGTAAATATTAAATTCAATTTTTCAAAAAATATATAAAATCTGCAATTAGTAAATTTTAATTATAGTAATAAAAATGACATATAATAAAATTATTGGACAAAAAATTCAAGTAACACAAAAATCGAGTCCCCTCAACACTTCATCCATGAAGCGCTGGAAGGACTGTGCAGCGTTACGCAGTCCGAACGTCATCACCACGAACTCATACAACCCGAATGGGGTGATAGCAGCTGTTTTAGGCACGTCGGCCTCAGCAATTGGAATCTGGTGGAAAGCTCTCAACAAGTCGATCTTGCTAAAAATGCGCTTACCCGCAAGTCCAGCGAAAACGTCCTCAATATGCCTCATGAGGTAACGGTTGGGCTGCGCGATTTCGTTGAGCTGGTGAAAGTCGCCACAGGGTCGCCAAGATCCATCCTTCTTCGGCACTAAATGCAAGGGACTCACCCACGGGCTATCAGATGGACGGCAAAATCCCATTTTTAACATATAATCAAACTCCGCCTTTGCCACCGCCAATCTCTCGGGTGTCAGGCATCGAGCCTTTTGCACCACTGGTGGTCCAGTGGTAACAATATGGTGTCGCACATGGTGTGGCTTTGCACTCGCGGCACTAAGACTGGTGAGAGATGGAAATTTCTTTAATATCCGGTGGTACCGCGTTCGTCCTGCGACAGTCGATATGGTCGCTAATCTGCCTGGTCCACAGTAACCCTTTATTGTAGCGTTGGTTTTCGGGTCGATGATACAATGGTTCTTCATATCAACTATCAAGCCAAAATGCCGCAAAAAGTCTGCCCCGATTATGGGTTTCGAGACTTTTGCCACACAAAACTTCCACTCCAAGCCCAAATCCAAAGAAAGTAGTCGCTGGCCATAAGTGCCGTGGGCGAGCCATTTGCCGCGAATAGTTTATATGCTGATTGCGATTTCAATTTTACACCAATCTTGGGGGGAACTACTGAAACATCAGCCCCCGTGTCAATAAGAAAAGCCAATCCTGTTGTTGCGCAGCGGAGATAAAGGCGGTATGGATGCTGGACGCTGTCAACTGCCGCTTCTGACAGCGTCGGCACTAGTTTTCCGCAACCCGTGGTTTGGCGATGCATTGGCACGGTGGCCTGCACTTGAGAGCACGCCCCCTGAACCTAGCGTAATAAAAACAGAGTCCGTCAGGCGATGGCGACCACCTGCGCCACTTAGGCCGAGAAGCCTGATCGTCACTGGCCCTTCTGAGTTCCGATCGCAAAGCGGCCAACTCGTTATGAATCGCATCCAGCTGCGACACCGGGCTGCTGTGGTCGACAACTGACACCTCCGTAGGCTCGTGTGCCTCGATAACCTTGTAGGCGATCTCGGCCAGGCGAGTGAAGTCCTTAACCTCTGCCACACTTAGGATTGCCTCCACATTTGCTGGTAGCCGTTTCAGCCATAGCGTCTTCAGAAACGGCTTAGTTATTCCTGATGCGCCTTTCAGACGCATGACATGCAGTAGCTGCGACGGATGCTGATCTCCTAACTCCAAACCCGTCAGCAACTTCCGCGTCTCTGCTTCCTCCGGTATTGCGAAGGCGCTAATCAAGCGGTCCTTAAGCTTCTGATATTTACAACCATCAGGCGATGACTCGACAATATCCGCCACCTGGGCGAGGATATTTGGGTCCATTTCGCCAATCACTTTATCGAATTTCGTGGTATCATTCGTAATTCGATGCGTTCTAAACTGCGCTTCCACCCGTGCGAACCATAACGCTGGCCGGGATGCCCAAAAGGGTCGAAGCTTAAATGCCATGATACTGCTAAGTGCAAGCGCATGGTTCTCGCCTTGCGCGTCTTCGAATTTCTCGTCATTTGCCATAACTAACGTCGTGGTCACCAATTCGTAAGGCTCTCGCAGCCACAATCGCTTAATGAAAACACCACAGTTAGAATCACACAAAAACAACTAACTAATTCTTTTATTACGCTTCAGCAAACTCATGGACAAACATAAACTGACATTTCACCATACAATAAATTAATTGCGTAATTCAAAATGGGTGAACTTGGATACTTGTCCCCTGGAGTAGTTCAATTTACTCACCGAAGAGGGTACACCGATATGTAAAGTGAATTTTGCAACATCTCTAAAGCACTCAAACTGTGCGTTGTGTTGACAGTTGTTGTGGAAACGGGGGGTAGGGGATTTGAGGGTGTTCTTGAGGTTTGTATTTGTGGCGCCAAATATATGGAACGATAACGAATAATGTTAAACGTGATAAAAGGTATATGAAGTATACGAGTGAATAAAAATGAGTAGGAGACCACAATGGCAGTACGAAGAAGTGCATAAAAAAAGTTAAAAAGTAAAAATATGTTTAAATAGCAATGAATCGATATGTGAATAAAAATGAATAGAAAAAGCAGAGTTTGAATATGCTGATGCTTAAATGAATGGAAATCTGAAGAATTGCAAAATGCTAATGTGAAGAAAAGTGAAAAAAATGTAGATATTAGAACAATTCAAACTTCCATGATGGATTGGAAATTATCTAAGCCCAATGTGCCAATTTGTAAATATTCCTCTTTAGTAATTGCAGTTAAGATAAAAGCTTCCAATTGTGCTCTCGCCGATGAAGCGAAACTTGGAGAGCTAGGAACATATGAGATGCAAATAATATAATTTTTATTAAATGTATGTGATGTTAAATGTGGAGTAACTAGAAACATTTTGAGTACAAAAGTAAATGGTTGTACTTTAGATTCAAGTTGTATCCGTTTTTACTGTAATTAATGTAACTATTGTGGAAATGTATGTAAATAGATTTCTATACTGGTTACAGTTTCCCAATATGTTAAGAAGTAGGCAAATGATTGTTTTAAGACTAATGAACAAGTTGTAGTGCTATGAATATGATTGCTGGGTCTAACAGGGTAGTAGCAAAGACGTTGACTCGATTACGCATGCGCTTTTGTACTTAAAATTGAATGGATTTTAAGTAAACTTGGGGTAATAATGCAGCTATTGATATTCGATGTGATATTTTTGATTCGATTGCGAATAAGGCAAATACTAGTGAACGTATAAGAAACGCATCATCAAAATAGAATAATTCATAGAATGTTTTTTTTTACCGATTTTCGAACAAAATTATTATAAATATCATCTTGCCTAAAACCTCATATGTATATCAACAGAGTCAAGTTTAAATTTATTTATTCACCAAAACAAGGTACAAAAAAATCACATATAAAATATCAAATTAAAAGTAAAAGTAAAATGGAAAGGTAAAGTAAAAACAAAAAGTAAAAACAAACAAGTTAAATAAGTAACAAACAAATTAAAAAGGTAAACAATTAGATTAATAAATAATAATCAATAAATAAAACATTGACATTAAAGATATAGCTTAATGTTTAGAGGTATGGATGGCATGCGATAAAGAGCAAATGACCCATAAATAAATTAGTTAAAAATAGATAACAAATAAAGTAATAAATAAATGACAAATAATTAAATGAATAGCAAATGACAAATAATTAAGTGAATTTAAATTTAAATTAAATATACAATACATGTATTTATATTAGTATCGTGGGGGTAAGGGGGAGACTATGAAGAGAGAGCCTTCATAATATTTATTTTAAAAGTTGATTTAGATATCGTAGGGGAAAAGTTCTCGCTCATGCTATTGAATAGCTTGCAGCACCTATTTATTGGCTCGTTTGCTGCATATGTTGTGTTGTGTTGGTATTCAATAAGCAATCGTCGGGATCTAGTGACTCTCAGGGGCTGATTGAGCACAAACTTTTCTTTCAAGTATGCGACATTAACCACGTCTCTGATGACATCGAAGCTGAAGCAGGCAGATAACATTAATCTTCTCGACGCAAGGGGTAACAAGTTAATACATTTTAGGCGATATTCGTATGGTGGTAGATTACTGAAATCATAAGGGTTGAAAAGATCTCTCAGAGCGAACAGTAAAAACTGCTTGTGAACAGACTCAAATCTTTGGCTGTGAATTTCAAAGGCCAGGTTCCAGATAGTGCACGCATATTCAAGAAGAGGACGCACGAGTGAAATATATAAGGATTAAGTAACCCAGAGATTCTTAAACTCTTTGGCCCGTCGCTTAATGAAACCAAGTTGTTTACTTGCTCGGGAAAGTACTCTATCATAATGTAGATTGAAGCGAGCTTTTCATCCAGGACGACACCGAGATCTAATATGTTGTCAACCCTGCTCAGTGCCGTGTTGTTGAGGCGGTACGTATAATGAACGCGTGCAGTTTTGCGAGAGAAGCTAATTGCGCGGCATTTGGTAATGTTAAGAGGGAGCTTGTTAGCATAGCACCAATGGTCTAGAGAGTTCAGTTTACACTGAAAAAAGGTCGCGTCAGATTGTGACCTGATGACATGAAAGATTTTGAGGTCGTCCGCATATAGTAAATGAAGAATATCAGATAAAACCTCCGATATGTCAGATATAAAAATATTAAAAAGAAGAGGGCCAAGATGACTTCCTTGAGGTACACCGGATTTAACGTCAACTTTCTTAGAAATAAGACCTAGGAACTTCACGAATTGCAAGAGGTCGTGGAGGTAGGAGCCAAGCCACTTTAGCAAAGATCTTGCAATTCCAAATTGTTTCAGCTTGGGGATCAAAATGGAGTGATCCACTCGGTCGAATGCTTTGCTAAAGTCTGTATAGACTGCGTCAATTTGATCACCCTTCTCCATTTTGCACAAAACATCAGAAACAAGCACCATAAGATTAGTTGTAGCAGAACGACCTTTCCTAAATCCAGGCTACTGATCGTTCAATCGAGCGTCGACCAGACAAGAAATTTTACAGTAAATGATTTTTTCAAATAGTTTGGGAATAGCAGATAGAATGGCGATGCCTCTATAATTTTGAATAAAACGTCTATCGCCACTTTTATAAATTGGTGTAATATAAGAAGATTTCCAATACGAAGCAAATAGCCCAGAGGAGAGAGAGTTATTGATTATAATATAAAGGGGCGAGCTCAGTTGTTTTACACACTTGATCAGAAAAGAAGGAGGGAGAAGGTCAGGTCCAGGGCCCTTGTTACTGTCAAGCTTCATAATGGCAGTAAATATTTCATTTCTCGATATGGTCATGTCCTCAGCAAAAATTGTTTGAGGCGCACCCGGGAATCGATACAATGTTGGCATGCTAACTGGACCAAAAACTTCTTGAAAATGGTCAGCGAAAAAGTTGCAGATCTCCTGAGGAGAAGAAGACATCATCAAATTTCCAGTGAACAATGAAGAGGGGTAGCCGCTTGTTTTCCGCTTCATATTAACAGAATCAAAAAATTCTTTGGGGTCGCGGATTACATTCGTAAGATATTTGCTCGCATATTTGAATTTCAATATGTTAACAAAATTTGATCTGCTCGGGTGTGCAAAAAAATGCGCCTAATACCAAAGACAACGTCTGTCGACCCTAAAGATTTTCCAAGCGTAGAATATTTGATGCGGGAATATGGATAATTTCGCAAATAAAACCTCCGAGAGCATGATCAAATAGAATTGTTTTTTGATTGCGAGACGATCCAAAACTAAAATTTAACGAATTAGTTTAATCTCCCACTGCAAGTGGTTACATCAGTCATGTATACACTATGAGCTGATATCTATTGAGAAACAGTGTATGCTTTCGAAACCACTTAATTAGATTTAAATTTTTGATCTTGGAAAATTTTCAGCCCAACATCTTAATTATTCTGTGTTTTATTTCAATCAATAAGTTCAATAAAAAGGTCAATAAGTTCGTGAAAAGGGGAGTAAGAAATGCAAATAAATATGCAAATTTATTTTTCTTTTTCAATATATTCACCTGCTACTCTGATACATATGTAGTATTTTTCAATTAGCTTACACAATACACCTTTTCAAAAATGTTTTGTCTCTGTCTCCTTTTTTTATACCTTTTTTCAACCACTGTAGAAATGAAGCGTAATATTCTCAGGTTTTGGAGGCGCCTCTATTTTTAAAATATTTCAAAATACAAGATCCGTTCTGAGTCCCAAAACGGCTGCCATGACTTTCCCAGCAGACTGGGACAACTTGAACTTCTTCAATGGTGTAGTGTGTATTTGTGTCATTGCATAGAACCTTTTTTGGACTCAAGCTCATAATGATCAATCCAAGTTTTGTGTCCAGTAGCGATTTGACTCAAAACTCCACCTTCGTCTTCACTATAAAGGTCCTCGTTGTGATTCGTCTGCAAGTAAGTCTTTTTCTGATTTAAAAAGACAGATGTAAACGGATGTAAACGTTTCCATTATAGTTTGAGCTGACTTTCCTTGTTTGGCGAGAAACTTCATACCAGCGGGGTAGTCGATCATGTTTTACACTTTCATCCAGATTGAGTTGCTTGGTTGACGATACTTCAAAAACTAATGGCTCGATTAAAATAAAACCTGATATTTATACTTATTATGCGTCTCTAAAGCCATTACGTTTCATTAAACTACCCCCTTTAATGATCTACCTACTCATTTCACGAACTTAATGACCCACTCTAAAAATATTGTACCGTTCAATCGTAAAAATCATTTTAAGTGCAAATATGATTAAATAAATATTAGTTGGCTTATGCAGCATGTATAGGGTATGTATAGGGCAATTCAATTCCGCCACATCACACAGTTTTTTTCTTCATTGTATATATTATATTTTACACACCGTGCTCAAAATGCATACACTAAATTTAGTTTAGTTTGATTTGAAATTTAAGTTGTTGCACTGAAGAAAATGCAAGTCATGTTTTTGGTAGTGTCAGTTAGATTAAGCCAAGCCTACCAGCTGCAAGAATATCCAGAAGAATCAAATACAATAATTCTAATATGGATGAAAACATTATTACCACAATAACAGACAAAAATCTAATTTAAAATTTAGTTTAAAAACCACAATTACCACAATAACAGACAACAATCTAATTTGGTCAGATTTCACATCCGCATCTGTTAGATAGTTTGTTATGCATTAATTAAGGAAAAACCGCGCAAAATATTAACTGAACTCTAACACAACTTTGAGACAAGTGGCATTAGCTTTGAATAACTTTTCCTCATCTGCTTTCATCAAACTTGCGTAAGTAAAGAGCTGGTGAGATTTTCTAGAAGTAGTTTTCATTTGGGGGGCCAATATTTATTAAAAAACAAGGCTTTGATCGAATGATCAAATTTGCTTGCATCAATTCCATTTCAGTAGCACTCAAACTGTAGAAAGCATAAAAATGATAGCAAACCAAACCTACCTGCAAGCTGCGGGGACATCTATCCAAAATCTCTCTTCATATGATATGCAAACAATATATTTTTTTACCATGTCTTTAATTTTAATGTGGATTGTATGTTTAATTTTGGGATATAATAACCAATGGAAATGTGTATATCATGTGCAGTACCTTTGAATTCGAGTTAGGTTCGCATTTTACGTTAATTAGCACGAACATATGCAGGCTGTTCGGATTGAAAATGTATTTAGATATCTTAGTAATTGAACTTTAGTTTAATGCTCGAAAGTGCAAAAGTTGTGTAAGCATCCTATCGAATATAAGAAATTACATTATTACTCCAAATTCACTTAGTTTCTGTTCATTCATACGTGCGAACATGCATATTTAGTGCGCATCGAGTCAACGTCATTTATAATTCCCTATCCCGACCTTGTAAATTTGATACCAAATCGCAACTTTTTCATAAGCCTTGAAATAGCCATTTGATTACAAGCCGAAATAATGGGGAAATTGTAGGCAGTGCGCAACATTACAAAATCCAATATGTATGCAAATTTCAATTACTAAGATATCTAAATACATTTTCAATCCGAACAGCATGCATATGTTCGTGCTAATTAACGTAAAATGCGAACCGAACTCGAATTCAAAGGTGCTGCACATGATATACACATTTCCATTGCTGATTGTACCCCAAATTTAAACATACAACCCACATTAAAATTAAAGAAATGGTAAAAAATGTATTGTTTGCATCATATGAAGAGAGATTTTGGATAGATGTCCCCCGAAGGTCTAGATTTCGTTTTTATGCTTTCTACAGTTTGAGTGCTACTGAAATGAAATTAATATAAGCAAATTTGATCATTCGATCAAAGCCTGGTTTTTTAATAAATATTGGCCCCCCAAATGAAAATTACTTCTAGAAAATCTCGCCAGCTCTTTACTTACGCAAATTTGATGAAAGCAGATGAGCAAAAGTTATTCAAAGCTTATGCCACTTGTCTCAAAGTTGTCTTAGAGTTAAGTTAATATTTTGCGCGGTTCTTCCTTAATTAATGCACAACAAACTATCTAACAGATACGAATGAAAATTAAAATTTAGATTTTTGTCTGTTATTGTGGTAATTGTGTTTTTTAAACTAAATTTTAAATTAGATTTTTGTCTGTTATTGTGGTAATAATGTTTTCATCCATATTAGAATTATTGTATTTGATTCTTCTGGATACTCTTGCAGCTGGTAGGCTTGGCTTAATCTAACTGACACTACCAAAAACATGACTTGCATTTTCTTCAGTGCAACAACTTAAATTTCAAATCAAACTAAACTAAATTTAGTGTATGCATTTTGAGCACGGTCTAAAGTAACTATAAAATATAATGGGCCCTATTCTGAGAGTCACCTCACAGAACATCTCACGTCACTTGGAAAGTCACGTCACCTACGAATCGGTATTCTGAGAGTCACGTGACGTGACTCTATGTGAGGTGAATACGCATTTGCGTTTAAATGGTAACGCTTGAGCGTTTGAAACTTATCACCCAATTGAAATTTATCATCGCTCGAAATTTACCACGTCCATAGCACACTGACATCGATCGATTCTTGTCCGATCGTCGAAGTTAAGCAGTGTCATGCGCGGTCTCTACTTAGATGGGGGACGGCTTGATAGCGCCGCATGTTTTTGCATGCATAAAAAATATTTTCTTCCCTTTAAATCACTAGAGCGCGGCATACTTTGAAAGAAGTAAAATATATTTTAAACAAAATTTCAGTTTAATTGGAAATCAAGAAAATGCAAACAGGGAATTTCCAAGGGTAAGCAAATGATTTGTGAATTTAAAAAAGAGGAGGATATGTACAAGTGGAACAGGTATGCTAGAACAGGTATATGCAAGATTAAATATGTAAGGACGATGAAAATGTAATGATGGATATGAAAAACGGTTTTATTAGGGGTAGGGTCATAAATGGTAGGACTCATGTAGCCTGCACATAAAAGGTTGACTGTTAGACTCGGGCACGTACATTTCGTAATTACGGAAAGTTTCTGGATTTATGAATAGTATCCAGTTTAGCTTAGTAACCTCTTCAGACGATCGCATATCTTGTAAAATTTGGTGTGGAAAAATGCACGTTCTACTGTTAGTAGGATTTTTTTTCAAATCTTAGGTTCGCGAACATTGGACTTTACCTCTTTTCTGGTTCGGATACCTGTGAAATTAGATTCAAACTTATGCGCGGTATACTGACGTTGATCATTTGGTGCGAAAATGTGTACTCCTTTTCGAACCAGGTTTTAATGTCAACTTCTAAAATAAGTGCGATCGTTTGGAAAGTTATTTGGAAAGTGCGTTACGTTCTTGGAGGGAAAAGTGTAAAAAATTTGTGAGAACGATTTTAGAGTGAAATCATACAAATGAGATGTCGTCTTTTGTATTTTGGTTTGATAGCAGTGATGAAGATGACGATGGTAAGGCGTTATCTTTGAGACGGTGCAGTTTAAGAGATTCTTCAGACCCATTGGCTTTGCCAAATACGACGTAAGTCTGCATGTAGTAACCTGAATCCACATAATAAAATTATATTTTCTTTTAGGTTTGTAAATTATTTTCGGATTTCAAAAGATATTTTCATTTACTTGCTAACGAAAATGGAAGAGAAATTCAGGCCAGTCATCGGAAACGATTCTGTTCCGCCTGTAATAAAGTTAACTGCTTCCTTAAGATTTTTGGCACATGGCAGTTACCAAACAAGCGTGGGCAATGACTTCAACGTTGCACTAGCGCAACCGTCTGTGTCAAGGGCACTAAGCGACGTCCTCAACTTTATTGAAACTGAAGTGTGCCCTGCAGTGATAAAATTTCCAAACACTGAAGAGGAAAAACTTGACATAAAACAAGGATTTTATTCCATAGCGGGGTTCCCTGGAGTTATTGGTTGTGTAGACGGAACACATGTCGCTATTGTGTCTCCTCGGCGAGATTTGCAGCACCTTTTCTACAACCGAAAAGGTTATCACAGCTTGAACGTTATGATCGTATGCTTTGCCCTACTTATATATGCATACTTTTAACTAATACGTTTCAATTTGCAGATTTGCGACCACAAAATGTGCATCAGGTATGTTGATTCAAATCACCCAGGAGCGAGCCATGACTCTCTCATTTGGAATAGTAGCCAAATCGACAATCATTTGAACGGGAAATATGAAAACGGGGAAAGAAATTCATGGATCTTGGGTAATATTATAATTGTATTCGAAATGAATTAGTATCAAAGAAATAAACGCTTGTATATTTTCCAGGTGACAAAGGGTATCCCTTGAAGCCATATTTGATGACACCATTTAGGGAATCACAACAAGTGGCTGAAGAACGCGCAAGGAGGGCTTTGTACAATACTGCACACTCTAAGACGAGAATAACAGTTGAACGCACTTTCGGACTTTTGAAGAATGCATTTCGTAGCATTATAGGGGCAAGGGAGTTACATTACACACCCGAAAAAGCATCGAAAATCGTTAACGCGTGCTGTGCACTTCACAATCTTCGCATTAAATATCGGATGAATGTTGATGGTGAACTTGAGGATTTACCCGTTGAAGAAAGCGACGGAGAATATGCGCCCGATGAAACACACGGTGGATCGTATTTGACAGCAGCAAATGTGCGAAATGAGATATTGCGAGCCATCGTTTAAAATGATTTATTCCACATTATAATTAAAATTATTCCTAAAATAAATTCTTAATTATGATTCGGATCTAAGTTTGATTTCAAGTTTTCTCTTTTCTAATTCTAATAACTCCATTTTCACTTTTAAGGCGTCTTCCTTAATTTTCGCGATTTTAGTTTTGTGGGCTTGGTATATTTTGAATTTTCTTTCCTTCAGAATGAAGGTTCGTCTCGCGTACTTTGCTATGGCATCTGTATTTTCAACTATGCGTTTTAGATAATCCGTTTGCTCCTTTAATAACTTATGCTTCAAATCTTCTTTCGACGTGCGTGTCCGCTGCCTCGACTTATCGCTTACCAATGGGGTCACGTTGTCCACGGGTTCGCTGATTTTCGACGGGGTCACATTTTCAGCATTTTCGACTACCCTCGGCGAGGTGTCACAGTCCACAGCATATGAACATGATGGAACAACGTCTTCTGCTGTGCTGGTTCGCTGCTCTGGGAGACCAAATACTTTTACTGCAGTTAGTACACTTGTGTCTAGCGATAATAATTTCATTGTCGCCTCTTCAATCGCGGAAAATTGTTGTATGGTATTCGGGCCTCCTCCTGTCGCAGATACTTCTTTCTTGTTGTGGACGATTTTCTTTTTAACTTTTAATTTAAAATCGCTCCACACCTAAAATATATTTTGTTTGAAAAACTTATGTTAAATATAATTGAAAATTCAAGTTATTTACTTTGTGCCACTCTGCGCCGGTTTTCATTGGAGGTCCAATACTGTTGAGTTTTTCTGCTAATGCCTGCCACTGGGCGTTAAAGTTTTGTTTTCCTATTTTCACATTTTCGGAAAACTTCTGCCCCTTCGCCAAGTTTGGATTACTCTCCATCAACTCAACAAGGCATTCGAATTGCCGTTTGTTGGTTACTTTTAGCCTAATAATTAAAATCAAAAATTTTAGCGAAACACACAAAGACATTTATATACACAAGGAGACACTAAAGGGCACACTAATGAAATACACTAAAAACATACACATACTTACTAGCCAAACATCTATCGGCAAAATCGTGTAACGACTATGTAGAACACGTATTCGAGTTTAGCCGCATGATTAAAATTAAAATATATAATTATGTTCAGCATAAAATGTACTTACTTTTTTTCCATAATTGATCTAAAATTCGTCCAAATTATTCTTCGTCTTGTGAAAAATCTCAAATTCTAGCACACTTGTGCTCGCAGTCACTTGATATTATCGAATGACTAAAAATCTCTCCTCACGTGACGCTCGTCACTTCACGTGAATCTCAGAATAGCCAACAGATCAAAAACGTCACTTGAGGTGAAATAACAACACCTCACGTGACTCTCAGAAAACGAAATCATGAGCGTCACCTCATTCGTCATGTGAGGTGACTCTCAGAATAGGGCCCAATATATAATGAAGAAAATAGCTGTGTGATATGCCGAATTGAACTGCAGGCTAATGGCGAGAATTTGGATCATGCGCCCTATACATGCTGCATAAGCCATTAGTCAACATATTATTCATTTAATCATATTTGCATTTAAAATGATTTTTACGATTGAACGGTAAATATTTTTAGAGTGGGTCATTAAGTTCGTGAAATGAGTAGGTAGATCATTAAAGGGGGTAGTTTAATGAAACGTAATGGCTTTAGAAATGCATTATAAGTATCGATTACAAGTTTTATTTTAATTGAGCCATTAGTTTTTGAACTATCGTCAACCAAGCAACTCAATCTGGATGAAAGTGTAAAATATAATCGAGTACCCAGCTGTTATGAAGTTCCTCGCCCACCAATGAAAGTCGGCTCAAACTATAATGGAAAAGATGACATCCGTTTGCATCCGTCTTTTTAAACCAGAAAAAGACTCACTTGAAGACGAGCCACAGCAAGAAACTATATAGTGAAGACGAGGGTGGAGTTTTGAATCGAATCGCTACTGGAGACAAAATTTGGATTAATCATTATGAGCCTGAGTTCAAAAAAGGTTTTATGCAATGACACAAATACGCACACAACCACTAAAGAGTCTGCTGAGAAAGTTATGGCAGCCGTTCTGGGACCCAGAACGGATCTTGTATTTTAAAACATTTTAAAAATAAGCTCGTCTCCAAATCCTGAGAATATGATGCTTCAATTTTACAGTGGTTGAAAGAAGCTATCAATGAAAAAAAATGACAAAGGCAAAACATTTTTGATAAGGTGTTTTGCATAAACTAATTGAAAAATCCGAAAAAAAAAATTAATTTTCATATATATTGGCACTTCTTACTCCCCTTATCACGACATTAATGACCCAACTACGCAAATATTTAAAGAAGTAATTGACATTTTATCAAAGCAATCACTGCATAATCCCAACCGTCCATCATATGGTTCAAATACAGTATTAATGCCATCAAAACTTGTAAGGTACAGGGGCTTTCAATAAAGACAAAATAATTTTGTATTTAAATAAAACACAGAATAATTAAGATATTGTGCTGTAAATTATTCCTAAATCAAAAATTCAAATTTAATTAAGTAGTTTCGAAAGTATGCACTGTTTCTCAATAGATATCAGCTCATAGTGTATACATGACTGGTGTAATCACTTGCAGTGGGAGATTATTGATTTTTAACGAAACAGTACATGCTTTTGAAACTAATTCGTTGAATTCTAGATCGCCTCGCAATCAAAAAACAATTCTATTTGATAATGCTTTCGGAGGTTTTATCCGCGAAATGATCCATACTCCCGCATCAAATATTCTACGCTCGGAAAAGCTTTAGGTCCAACATACGTTGTCTAGGGTATCAGGTGCGTTTATTCGCACACCCGAGCAGATCAAATTTTGTTAAGTATACCGAAATTCAAATCAAATTTTGTTAAGTATATTGAATGAATTCAACAAAAAAATCATGCACATGGGCAGGATTTTTTTATTGTATTCAATATACTTAAGAAAATTTGATTTGAATTTTAGTATACTTAACAAAATTTGATCTGCTCGGGTGTGCAAATAAAACGCACCTATTATAATTAATACTTCTATACCATATTCAATTTTTTAGGTTTTTGATGTTAGTTTGGTTTAAAATTTGATATCGTTTCCGCGTACTTATCACAACAATACATTGATGCCGTTGAGTATCCGAAAGTAATGTGAAAGATGTAGGTAAAAAGTGATAAGGATAAAGCGAAGAAACATTTTCGCTAAAAATGGGGTGAGAAGGAGTCATGGATTTATTTGTAAATCAGCATAATGATTGTGTATATAGCAAATTTTCTAATTCAAAGCTTGAATGAATAAAATACTAATAATTTACTTGCATTCTAGCTTATTGCAGTTGTCTAAGTGAAAGTATGTAAAATATTTATGTTTGCGCTGAAACTTTCGTCCCTCCTCCGAAGAGTTCTTTTGCATGACCCCGTTTGTCTATATTTCTGTGTAAACCATAATGTTTAGTTCTTTGTTTCCAGGTCGGCAGCTCAGATGATCATAATTAAATGTTTGAAAAAAATCTACAATTCATTATAAAGTCAATTTCGGAATAATTTTGGTAAATTCTCCTCAGGTAAAGGAAAGACTTATGCTCCCCTATGAGCTATCCATTTGAATGAGCATGTTTGTGCAAAGTAATACTTTCATTTGAAAAGTAAAGCCAGGGTACAAATAGTTCCAAACTAGAGGGTAAACTTCATATACGTATATGGTCCATCATTTGATTAGAATTACTAGCCTATTACTTGATGCTGAAGCTAGTACCCACGTACGAACAGAAACTTCAACAGAAATATTCTTGAACAGAAATCTCAATCTTCTGCAGAGAATAAAGAAAATCAATGATTTAAAAAATAGCAGTTGTTCGCGAAAATGAAGAAATAACATTTAATTAGAGTATTATAGCAAAACTTTTGTGATTTAGAAATTTAATTATTTTTTATTTCACATGCACTCACCAGCTGCCTAAGCCCTAAAATTCAGAAACATTATCAATTTTCATACTTGTTTGCTGCCGAGTTTTGTCTTCCCATCGGATTATAGGCGCACCTGAAAACTCTAAAAATATCCAAATTTAGACTTGACTCTGTTGATATATATATATATATATATATATATATATATATATATATATATATATATATATATATATATATATATATATATATATATATATATATATATATATATATTGTCACGGCTTACCGATATTTTGGACCTAACGGCTAGCAATTGGCGCGTCAGAAGAGGACACACCAATGTAGCAGGTTAATGTTCCACGAAGTTAGAACTAAGAATTAGAGACAGGTAGTCACAATGTTGTAGGTTGTACGAGTTAGGAAAGGGAATATGGCGTAAAATATACATCGTAGTGATTCTGTTGTCTAGGATCTGCAGTTTGGACCCTGCCGCACCCTGCGATCCGTAAATGTCCCGAGATGGGTAGGCACAGATTCGTGCATCAATTCACGAGGACTTGAAACAACGAGCCGATGGCAATCTGCCAGGTCGATGGGAACCAAATTCGCGGTAATGGCTTGGCGACGCGATCGCGGACAGACGATGATTTTCCAGAAAATTCATACAACAGAATAATTCCGACGCAAGTAGATACAGACCGATCCCATACATTCACCGCCGCATCTGATCCGATTCACCACCGCATCCGATCTTAAGGTATTCAGCACGATAAATCCAACTGAGGCTAGGTTCGTCCCTGACAAGGACACCAAAACGAGCCGCATGACTGGCACAGGCACTTCTAAGTCAGACATGGACTATATCGTTCGAGACAGGAAGTAATTATACTGCAGGAAAAATGGTGTTTCATCAAATGAGTCAATTTCATGTACTGATGCTGCGATTGAAGATACACTTGTAAGTGTAAAGGTCGAAATCTAAAATTCTTCGGAACGTTTCTGCTGCTATTGTTGTTAGTTTCAATTGAAAATCTTCATGCATATAATTCAATAAATGAAATGCATTCTGCCGCTGTTGATGGTAGACAGCGTTTACTAATAGTTTTTGGATTTGGACAGCAAAGGGGTACCTACGCCAAACCATACCCCAAAACAAACTCGAGCCAGCCACCATTTCGAAACTCTTGGTGTTTCCAGCGAAGCAGCGAGCCCGAAACAGTGTCGGAACAAAGCAGAATAGAAGATTACTTACCGGAGGCTGAAATCCTGCAGGCTACTGACCCAGTCTCGCACGACAGCGGTCTCAAAAGGAATCCAAACACCATGTTTAAAAAACTCGCACAAACGACAAAACCAAAAATAAACAGACATCTGACATTTGTCAGTATGACACGAGTCTGACAGGTCGAATGGTCAACCTGCGCAGAATCAGAAGTGCGGAATGACGGGATGTGGAACATCGCCAGATCGTCATATGGCATTGCCAGTCCTCAATTCTAACGAGAGAAAGTGCAATGACCGGGAACTGAGTGCAACGGCCGAAATGCATTTGAAGTGCATTGAGATATTCATTTCGCCAAACGGATAATCTAGGATCCCGTCTAAGCGGGATCAGAAAGCGGAGCCGAGGTTTCCTGCGAGGCGATCATGACAGGGATCGCTCTCTTATTTTTTTGGACGTGGTAAGGATCACATGCAATCTGGCTATCGAGCTCAATTTAAAACCGACGAATTTTATTTCATAAATTGGCATATCTGGCGGACTCGAAGAGGAAAAGGATTGAAGATCGGAGTCGTTGGTGTATGGGTGTGAAAATTTGAGACGAGTTGAAGGCGACCGCTTGGCCGAGACAAAGGGATCCAGCGTTACCTTGGAATAAGAAATGTGCAACACGAATTGACGCAGGGAATAGTTCAGCGAAACAGCGGAGACAGAAGAAGCGATTTGACGAAGGGTTGTGTCGTAAATATTTGCGGAGGTAATGACAGCGGTGCGAGCAAATTGAGGAAGCAGTCCGAAAAGTTTGGTCCTGAAGTGGATATTCGAGCACTGGAATTTCGAGCAGTTTTGAATTGTACATAGTGATAAATTAAGTACATATAGAGTGCAAACGAGTTAGATAGAAAAATTTAAATCGCGGCGCCGTTTCATATTTTTTTGAGGTCGTAGCTAGATTAACGGATTATTCGAAGATATAAAGATATTGTAGAAGATTGTGAACTCTGGTGTGTCCTTTCGGGCTATTTTTTTCATTAGTGCGCGAAGCCGTCGCAACACTTCTCGCTTCCGGGCGACGGACGAGTGTTAGTTTCGGGATTGGAAGCGAGTGGCGCCCACCCACCCCATCTCCGGTGAGTTCAGGCTCCCGAAGCTAACCCCCTTTGTCTTATTGTGTTACAAGGGGTACGTAGACGCTCAAGAGATTCAAAACGGTAACAATATATATATATATATATATATATATATATATATATATATATATATATATATATATATATATATATATATATATATATATATATATATATATATATATATATATATATATATATATATATATATATATACACTGAAAGAAAAATCTTGGTAAAATCAACAATTTTCCTTAGTTGTTTTTGCGTCAACTACGGGCTATAGTTAAAACAACCATAAAAAAATAGTTGATTACTTTTATGCACCATGACGCGTGGTTGATTAACAACGTCCGTGGTGCAAAAAAAGTAAGCAACCACAAACAATGGTATTCCAACCATATACATAGTACGAAATATAGGCAGGGGAGGCGTAAATCCCGCAGTTGAATTTGGTGTATCACAATGCAGCGACAATGTCGCTGTCAATGCAATCAAGGCACCAACCAAATTCATTTTTTTTTTCTTTTGTATTGCTAAATCCTGTTGTACGAGGATTAGGTTTGCCAGACCATTCAACCTAATTCAATCAGATTTACTTCAACCTAGTGGTGATGCCAACCTATGGTAGGTATCACCGCTAGCGGTGCGGCATAATTAGAAATTTGGCAAATTCTGCCGCTGCCGCAAATTCTGCCGCTGCCGCAAATTCTGCCGCTGCCGCAAATTCGGCCGCAGCCATTGTGCGCGTTACCATACAAAACAGTGCATTCTAATTTTTTGACTGCGCTTTGCCGCAGCCCACTGTTTTGCCACAGCGGAAAACGCTGTATTCTGAACAAAATAGCGTCATGCAACGTAATATAAAGGCTTCACAGCATAACATGAATATGAATTATATCGAACAGCAAACCGAACACAATTTTGCCATGTATCATATGAAACTTCTATGATAGAATAGGAGTATGAGTATGAGGAGTATGGAAAATCAATAGTTTTCCTTAGTTGTTTTTGCATCAACTAGGGCTATAGTTAAAACAACCATAAGAAAATGGTTGATTACTTTTATGCACCATAACGCGTGGTTGATAAAAAATTTCATTCGGAGCATGAAAAACGTCCAAATGTTGAAACTATTCCAATTAATTCCAAAGACTTTGCTCACTGAATTACGTTTGTTGAAATCAACTATTGCAAAGTAGTTTAAGTACCATAGAAACTGTTGATAATTCGAAACGTTGAAGTTTTGAGTGAATTGATGAATATTTTCTATTTATTAACTAATTTTCGTGGTTATGAAACAATTAAAACAATTGATTTCATGAACGTTGCGATATTTTTTGTATAACCAGAGCCAACTACTTTTATATCGTTAAATTAACTATATTAACATAGTAAAAATAACTATTTTCCTTAGTTCATTTAACGATTTTGAATGAATCGCTGCAATACTATTAAAAATAGTTGAATCAACCAAGAGTTTTTCTTTCAGTGTATATTGATTACTTAAGTATTGTGTGTAAGTAAAAATAGTTGAATCAACCAAGAGTTTTTCTTTCAGTGTATATATATATATATATATATATATATATATATATATATATATATATATATATATATATATATATATATATATTATATATATATGTATATATATATATATATATATATATATATATATATATATTTATATATATATATATGTATATATATATATATATATATATATATATATATATATATATATATATATTTATATATATATATATGTATATATATATATATATATATATATATATATATATATATATATATATATATATATATATATATATATATATATATATACATGAGGTTTTAGGCAAGATGACATACGGTAAATCGGTAAAAAAAAACATTCTATGAATTATTCTATTTTGGTGATGCGTTATTCTTACACGTTTAATAGTATTTGTTGTACTCGCAATCGACTCACAAAATATCTCATCGAATATTAATAACTGCATTATTACCCCAAGTTTACTTAATTTGCATTCAATTTTAAGCACAAAAGCGCATGCGTAATCGTGTTAACGTCTTTGCTCCTACCCTGTTAGACCCACCAATCATATTCATAGCACTACAACTTGTTCATTAGTCTTAAAACAACCATTTGCCTACTATCTAACATATCGGGAAACTGTAACCAGTATAGATATGTATTTACAGGCATTTCCATAATAATTACATTAATTACAGTAAAACGGATATAGCTTGAATCTAAAGTACTGCATATGTTACACCAATTTCCATTTACCATTGTACTGAAAATGTTTTTATTTACTCCACATTTAACATAACATACATTTAATATAAAAATATATTATTTGCATTTCATATGGTCCCAGTTCTCCAAGTTTCGCTTCATCGGCGAGAACACAATTGGAAGCTTTTATCTTAACCAATATTACTAATATGGAATATTTACAAGTTGGCCCATTGGGTTAAAATAATTTCCAATCCATCATCGAAGTTTGCTTGTTCTAATATTTACATTTTTTACTTTTCTAAATATTAGCATTTTGCACTTCTACACATTTCCATTCACTTAAGCATATTCCCACTCTGCTTTTTCTATTAATTTTTATTCACATATCGATTCATTGCTTTATAAACATATATTTACTTATCAACTTTTTTATGCACTTCTTCGCACTGCCATTGTGGTCTCCTACTCATTTTTATTCACTCGTATACTTCATATACTTTTTATCACATTTAACATTATTCGTTATCGTTCCACATATTTGGCGCAACAAATACAAACCTCAAGAACACCCTCAAACCCCCTACCCCCCGTTCCCACAACAACTGTCAACACAACGCACTGTTTGAGTGCTTTAGAAATGTTGCAAAATTCACTTTACATATCGGTGTGCACTCTGCGGTGAGTAGATTGAACTACTCCAGGGGACAAGTATCCAAGTTCACCCGTAAAACTTGGATATTTGTCCCCTAGTTGCGCTATTCGCCACCAGACGTAGAATCGGCGGTAGATTTAGTACAATTCAGTGGCACTCAAACGGCTGTTTATGCTGTCAATTCCGGCTGTCTACGTTGTCAAACAACGACAATTTCAATTTCACCGACATTAAACTCACATTTAACATCGAAAAAATGCCTGGAATGAATGTTATATTACTTTTATAGTAATCTTTAACGAAAAATAAAGGTCGTGTGCTGCGTAATGAGAACATATTTAAGAAAACTCATACGTGTTCACACAGCTGGAAATTCCAATGAAAAGTTTAGCTCATATATTTACCTTGCGAAATCGATAGCTGCGGGGACATCTATCCAAAATCTCTCTTCATATAAAGATGCAGCCAATATATTTTTGACAACGTCTTTCATTTAACGGTGGGTTATATGTTTAATGTTGGGTACAATCAACAATGGAAATGTGTATATCATATGCAGTACTTTGAATTCGATTTAAGTTCGCTTTTTACGGTAATTAGCACGAACATTTGTATGAAGCTAGATATGGAACTGTAATTAGATCATACATTATGTTGCTCACTGTTCGCTCTGTCTCAATATCTTTTATATTTTTATTGATCTTTGAAGAAATATGTTGGTACGCACGGATGGATGAATAGAAACTGAGTAAATTTAGAGTCATAATGTAATGCTGGAGGGCATGGATTTTATACGTAAAGGTTTGGCAAATCACATCAATTAATGATTCTGATGAAAATAAGTATTTGAATATCGTAACACAATTTCGAATTACAAATGGTACCGGAGGAAACTTAAAAACAACCAAGAGTAAAACTGGTGCCACATGAAATAATTCACGGCATATTTTTATTAATTTTTAAAAATAATTAATACTAAACTTGCCTCGTCTTTTCTTTAAATGTGTATATAAATCAGAAAAATGATTTAGTGAGATTATTTAATGTGCGTAACGCGATTGAGCTGAAATTCTAGGTCGGTCCATATTAAGGCAGCAGTGGGCATTTTAGTGATTTTTTCCATATATCTAAGGAAAGACAATTATTGTGAGAAGTAAGTATGGGGAATGAAAACCGATAACGATTTATGATTGGCATTGATAACGGTTTGGTAATTTTTAATTCTATGTGAGCGCTGATTGCCTAAAAGTAGACAACATTTATTTTTTCTAAGATATTATTTGTCATAACTCCTGGCAGGAACATCGGATCATCACGAAATTTACAGGAAGTATTTATGCCTATCAAAAATATACAAGTCTGATTTAAAATGAATATTTGGGCAACATTGAAGCCAGAACAGATACGTGAAAATTGTTTTCAAAACATCGAGCCTCCGCGTGTTCTAAATTATCACACATAAACAGTCTTGAAATTGAAAAAGAAAATCTGTATGTGGAAAAATTTACGAGAAAAATGGTTCGGGTCATAATATAGGAATACGTTGCAACTATCTTTCAATGAATGTTTGCATAACCGCTTAACCGTTCTATTGAAAGTTTGAATTTTCGGGACATTTTAAACACATAAAGAGAGAGAGGGATATATCAAAACATCAAATGTAAAATACTTTCGGGTATGGTAAGCCTAGGCTATGAGGTGCCGGGGTAGAAGGTGCCAGCTCGCGAAGCAGCGATCTACTACCTGAGGTTACGAGTCCCGCCGTATGCTCATGGCTGTATTTGTTTGGCTTGTGTTGTCTTAACAGTAGGTGGCTGGGCATAATACCAGCGCTCCATTAATTGTCATATTATAGCTTTAGTGACGACTGGGCATAATACCAGTGCTTCAGAAAATAAGAAATAATGTGGCACTTAAAAAAAGAATAATGGAATTGATATCGGCTAATTGATATCAGCTTTCCCCATATGTGTCTCCTTGCCTTCATAGCTAAGCATTCACTTCAAAACGTAATCCTCTGAGAAAAAAAATGTAAAATATTTTTAAACTTGGTGATTGAGTAGTAAAAACGTACAAGAAGCAATATTATTGAGCAAAAAAGTATTTCCTCTTTTAATATTTAGTCATGTACTTGCCTGAGCCTTTGAACTATTGATGATTTATGGCATAACGGCCCGCTAAATACTTTTTGTCTTAGTATCCGCTTAGCCAGTTCGAATAAAAAACGTGAGTTTTCAGAGACAATGTTCACATTTTTAATTTGGGAAGAAATTTAGATCCAAAAACCTCAACTCAGAAAACATGTGCAAGCAAGACTGGTTGTTTTAGTTTAATGCTCGAAAGTGAAAAGGTTGTGTAAACATCCTATCGAATATAAGAAATTACATTATTATTCTAAATTCACTTAGTTTTTATTCATTTATACGTGCGAACACGCATATTTAGTGCGCATCGAGTCAACGTCATTTATAATTCCCTATCCCGACCTTGTAAATTTGATACCAAATTGCAACTTTTTCATTAGCCTTGAAATAGCCATTTGATTACAAGCCGAAATAATGGGGTAATTGCAGGCAGTGCGCAACGTTACAAAATCAATGTGTATGCAATTTTCAATTACTAAGATATCTAAATACATTTTCAATCCGAACAACATTCATATGTTCGTGCTAATTAACGTAAAATGCGAACCTAACTCGAATTCAAAAGTGCTGCACATGATATACATATATCCATTGCTGATTGTACCCCAAAATTAAACATACAACCCATATTAAAATTAAAGAAATGTTAAAAAATGTATTGTTTGCATCATATGAAGAGAGTTTTTGGATAGATGTCCCCCGAAGGTCTAGATTTCGTTTTTATGCTTTCTACAGTTTGAGTGCTACTGAAATGGAATCAATAAAAAGGTGTTATGACACTACATTAATAATGCCATTAATAATCCGAGTAGAGGGGGACAATGAATAAACATGGATATGTGCATTTTGTATGTGCGAATAGGCCTCAGTAGCCAATAATGTTAAACTGTTAAATATTAATGCCATAATTAATGTGGTGTGCTATAATAATGCGGCCGGCTTCGCATTATTCAGCTGCTAGCAGCTGAAATTTTGACAAGTCGGAAAATGAATGTGTCATATTAGAATATTTGACACATTTTAGCCTTGATTTAAGTCGATTGAATTGTTTTGGAAATGGATACCAATATGCAATTAGCTTGCATTGCGAATATACAATTGCTGAATGCGGCAATTGTACTAAACAAGAGAAAGTTAATCTTCATTGTCAAAACGAACAGTTGTTTTGACTGCACTCACCTACTTGTCTCTTTCACACTAAATATTTCGATCTCTTTTCTTTTCGGATTAATAATGGGATGATTAATGCGCAAAATAATGTAGTGTCATAACACCTTAAGCAAATTTGATCATTCGATCAAAGCCTTGTTTTTTAATAAATAGTGGCCCCCCAAATGAAAATTACTTCTAGAAAATCTCACCAGCTCTTTACTTACGCAAATTTGATGAAAGCAGATGAGGAAAAGTTATTCAAAGCTAATGCCACTTGTCTCAAAGTTGTGTTAGAGTTTAGTTAATATTTTGCGCGGTTCTTCCTTAATTAATGCACAACAAACTATCTAACAGATACGGATGAAAATTAAAATTTAGATTTTTGTCTGTTATTGTGGTAATTGTGTTTTTTAAACTAAATTTTAAATTAGATTTTTTTCTGTTATTATGGTAATAATGTTTTCATCCATATTAGAATTATTTTATTTGATTCTTCTGGATACTCTTGCAGCTGGAAGGCTTGGTTTAATCTAACTGACACTACCAAAAACATGACTTGCATTTTCTTCAGTGCAACGACTTAAATTTCAAACCAAACTAAACTAAATTTAGTGTCAGCATTTTGAGCACGGTCTAAAGTAACTGTAAAATATAATATATAATGAAGAAAATAGCTGTGTGATATGCCGAATTGAACTGCAGGCTGATGGCGAGAATCTGGTTCATGCGCCCTATACATGCTGCATAAGCCATTAGTCAACATATTATTCATTTAATCATATTTGCATTTAAAATGATTTTTACGATTGAACCATGGCCTTCATATAAAAGGCCTATCGCGACTTGCAATCTGACAGGTATTAAGCTACTTTTTAAAATGGTGTAGTCCTCTCGTTATTAAGATTTATTGGTAATTGCACAGTGACAATTGTTTGACATTTATCTGACAATTAGTAATGTGAATGGTTCTACTCGGTTGAATCAGGGAATAGAGTCTATTTTCCTATTATCCGGAGACTGGTTTCGAAGTTTGTGTCGCGTAAAAGATATTTCGGATTAGTGTCGTGAAAGTGATGTGTTTATTGTGCTGTATACACGAGAACTTTGCAATTTGGAATACCTGCCACCTACTCTCGGCAATGTGAATTGTAAACAATATCCGATTGTGGTTGGTAGGATTTATTCCACTTTAAAAATCATCAACTATTGATAATCTGCAAATTCTTCTACACAAACGATATTTCGGATAATTGTCCCGATGAATTGAGGTCTGATGCTAAAGACTTTTTATATCTAAATTGCTTGTGAAAGATCCCAAAACAACAGTGATTAACATGACATATGAGTTTCCTCATATATCCTGTAGGTGGATCTCGTGAATTTCTTTATAGCCATAAAAAAACATCACTGTGTGGACTGGTTGGGAAAAGTAGCTTAGGTCCGCCATCTTCTAGGTTGATTGCTTTTGCGATAGGCCTTTCATATGAAGGCCATGATTGAACGGTACAATATTTCTAGAGTGGGTAATGAAGTTCGTGAAATGAGTAGGTAGATCATTAAAGGGGGTAGTTTAATGAAACGTAATGGCTTTAGAAATGCATTATAAGTATCGATTACAAGTTTTATTTTAAGTGGGCCATTAGTTTTTGAACTTTCGTCAACCAAGCAACCCAATCTGGATGAAAGTGTAAAATATGATCGAGTACCCAGCTGTTATGAAGTTCCTCGACCACCAATGAAAGTCGGCTCAAACTATTATGGAAAAGATGACATCCGTTTGCATCCGTCTTTTTAAACCAGAAAAAGACTCACTTGAAGACGAGCCACAGCAAGGAACTGTATAGTGAAGACGAGGGTGGAGTTTTGAGTCGAATTGCTACTGGAGACAAAACTTGGACTAATCATTATGAGCCTGAGTCCAAAAAAAAGTTTTATGCATTGACGCAAATACGCACACCATCACTGAAGATTCTGCTGAGAAAGTCATGGCAGCCGTTCTGGGACTCAGAACGGATCTTGTATTTTAAAACATTTTAAAAATAAACTCGTCTCCAAATCCTGAGAATATGATGCTTCAATTTTACAGTGGTTGAAAGAAGCTATCAATGAAAAAAAGAGACAAAGGCAAAACATTTTTGATAAGGTGTTTTGTATAAACTAATTGAAAAATCCGAAAAAAAAAAAATTAATTTTCATATATATTGGCACTTCTTACTCCCCTTATCACGACATTAATGACCCAACTACGCAAATATTTAAAGAAGTAATTGACATTTTATCAAAGCAATCACTGCATAATCCCAACCGTCCATCATATGGTTCAAATACAGTATTAATGCCATCAAAACTTGTAAGGTACAGGGGCTTTCAATAAAGACAAAATAATTTTGTATTTAAATAAAACACAGAATAATTAAGATATTGTGCTGTAAATTATTCCTAAATCAAAAATTCAAATTTAATTAAGTAGTTTCGAAAGTATGCACTGTTTCTCAATAGATATCAGCTCATAGTGTATACATGACTGGTGTAATCACTTGCAGTGGGAGATTATTGATTTTTAAAGAAACAGTACATACTTTTGAAACTAATTCGTTGAATTCTAGATCGCCTCGCAATCAAAAAACAATTCTATTTGATAATGCTTTCGGAGGTTTTATCCGCGAAATGATACATACTCCCGCATCAAATATTCTACGCCCGGAAAAGCTTTAGGCCTAACGTACATTGTCTAGGGTGTCAGGTGCGTTTATTCGCACACCCGAGCAGATCAAATTTTGTTAAGTATACCGAAATTCAAATCAAATTTTGTTTAGTATATTGAATGAATTCAACAAAAAAATCATGCACATGGGCAGGATTTTTTTATTGTATTCAATATACTTAAGAAAATTTGATTTGAATTTTAGTATACTTAACAAAATTTGATCTGCTCGGGTGTGCAAATAAAACACACCTATTATAATTAATACTTCTATACCATATTCAATTTTTTAGGTTTTTGATGTTAGTTTGCTTTAAAATTTGATATCGTTTCCGAGTACTTATCACAACAATACATTGATGCCGTGGAGTATCCGAAAGTAATGTGAAAGATATAGGTAAACAGTGATAAGGATAAAGCGAAGAAACATTTTCGCTAAAAATGGGGTAAGAAAAATGGGGAGAAAAAGAGGAGAAAAATTAGGAGAAGAGAAAAATTTCGCTAAAAATGGGGTCATGGATTTATTTTTAAATCAGCATAATGATTGTGTATATAGCAAATTTTCTAATTCAAAGCTTGAATGAATTAAATACTAATAATTTACTTGTGTTCTAGCTTATTGCAGTTGTCTAAGTGAAAGTATGTAAAATATTTATGTTTGCGTTGAAACTTTCGTCCTTCGTCCGAAGAGTTCTTTTGCATGACCCCGTTTGTCTATATTTCTGTGTAAACCATAATGTTTAGTTCTTTGTTTCCAGGTCGGCAGCTCAGATGATCATAATTAAATGTTTGAAAAAAATCTACAATTCATTATAAAGTCAATTTCGGAATAATTTTGGTAAATTCTCCTCAGGTAAATGAAAGACTTATGCTCCCCTATGAGCTATCCATTTGAATGAGCATGTTTGTGCAAATGAATACTTTCATTTGAAAAGTAAAGCCAGGGTACAAATAGTTCCAAACTAGAGGGTAAACTTCATATACGTATATGGTCCATCATTTGATTAGAATTGCTAGCCTATTACTTGATGCTGAAGCTAGTACCCACGTACGAACAGAAACTTCAACAGAAATATTCTTGAACCAAAATCTCAATCCTCTGCAGAGAATAAAGAAAAATGATTTAAAAAATAGCAGTTGTTCGCGAAAATGAAGGAATAACATTTAATTAGGCTATCATAGCAAAACTTTTGTGATTTAGAAATTTAATTATTTTTTATTTCACATGCACTCACCAGCTGCCTAAGCCCTAAAATTCAGAAACATTATCAATTTTCATACTTGTTTACTGCCGAGTTTTGTCTTTCCATAGGATTATAGGGGCACCTGAAAGCTCTAAAAATATTCTTATGTAAACCTGACTCTGTTGATATATATATATATATATATATATATATATATATATATATATATATATATATATATATATATATATATATATATATATATATATATATATTTATATATATATATATATATATATATATATATATATATATATATATATATACATGAGATGATATTATATATATGATATACACAAGATGATATTCGGTAAAAAAAAACATTCTATGAATTATTATATTTTAGTGATGCGTTATTCTTACTGTTAAATGCTTACGATTGTATTTCAAATAACTAGACAGTACAGTGTTAACTCTTATGGTTTTCAGTATTTCAGTAACTGGATAGTACAAAAACGGAAACGCAGAAACATGAGGCAGAAGGCCTGTCACAAAACACACTGACACTCATCTGTCAGATTTCAATGTACGAAGGTGTGTTGCCAGATAATAATATTCTACACTCCCTCCGACTTAATTTAGAGAATAACATTGTTCATAATTTACTTTACTCATTCCAATATCCAAGTTTGTGGATCAAATCTAACATTTTGAATTCTATTGCGATTTGAACGTCTAAAATTATTTGAACTACTTTTCCCTCCTTCTGATGCTTGGTCGGTTGTGACATTCGTTGGTGATGATTCAGTCTGAGGCCATGAGTTGACAATCGATGTAAAACTTCGTTTAGATTGTCTATGTGCTTCGTATTATCTCGACCCGTGACAATTATTTCATCTAAATATACGGCACAGTGAGGTATGCCTGACGTCACTTCTTCGTCACTTCTTCAAACGTTGGAATAGCCCTGGTGCACTTGCAATTCCATATGGCATTCTCTGGAACTGAAACAATCCGAATGGTGTATATATTACAAGAAATTTTTTTTGCTGCTTCGGGCGGCTCAGTCTGTAGATAGGCTTTGCTTAGGTCAACCTTTGAGAAATATTGTCTACCTTGAAGTTTATAGAACAGCTCTTCAATGCGTGGTATAGGGTATCGGTCGATGTCTACCTGTGAATTGACAGTGACTTTAAAGTCGGCACATAAACGAAGTTTACCATTTGGCTTTTTTACAATCACCATAGGAGCTGCCCAGTCACTTGTGCTCACTGGCTTTAACACTCCGCTTTGAACCAGTCTCTCGATTTCCGTATGCACTGCATCAAATTGTGCGAATGGTATGTTGTACGGCTTGAAAAATTTCGGTTGAGCATTTGCCTTTAGCCTCACATCAGCTGTACATGTTCTACAATGCCCCAACTCGGACGAGAACCTCTCTGAATATTGTGCTACTAGGTCTTGTACTGCATGAATTAAGTGCTGATGAGTTTCTTGCGCTGTCATACTGAGTTCATTGACCTTTAAATTGACAACCATATTTCCAGGTGGAGGCCTAGAGAGCTGAAACTCAAATTTTTGAAGCCCATCCAAGCCTAAAATGTCTGTTGCCTCTTCGTTTTCAACCACAAGAAATGATAACGTCTTGATTACGTTGTTCAAACTGGCTTCTACAGATATAGAGCCTCTAAGTGTCAAAACATTTCCGCCATAAGCCTTAAGCAACGTCTTGATTACGTTGTTCAAACTGGCTTCTACAGATATAGAGCCTCTAAGTGTCAAAACATTTCCGCCATAAGCCTTAAGCACTTTGTTGGTGGGAACACACACGGTATCTAATGCTTCGTACGTTTTGAGACTAATCAACGAGCATGACGCGCCTGTATCCACATGAAACTGGAACGGTTTGTGTTTGATTACTAAGTTCACAAATAATTTGTTAGTATACAACATCTCTGATTGCCTTAATTGTGTTTCGTTTATACAGAAATCTACCGAACTTATTGTTTTGCAATTCGACGTATTTGTGATGTTGCCATTCGCTTTTTCTTTATTGCTTTTATTCCAGCTACTATTAGGTCTTTGTAGAGCGTTGACTGCACGACAGACTGCTGCAATGTGCCCGAATTTTGCACATGCTTCACATTTCGACCTATTTTTGAAATGATAGCACTGAGAGCGCTGGTGCCCCACTCCACACTCTGGACATGACTTGCCCACTGTTCGAGATTTGCTTCTTGTCCGCTCTTTGTTGTTATATTGTGCTGATACCCTGCGGCATCGGTAAACGCAATAAGCATACCCTGCTTATTGCGTTTACCGATGCCGTGTCATTTCTAACTTGCAGACACGTCTTTAATGTAGCCTCATAAACTGTTGCTATTTGTAGCACTTCTTCTAAAGTAGGGTTAGCTTTCTGTAGAGCTGCAGTACGTACCTGGTCGTGGGGAGAATGCATAATGAGCATATCTCTGATGCTTGTGTCTGCATGCGATTCGTTGCAATCTGCCTTTGAGCATATGAACAAGCAATGCCTAGCTGCACCTCGTAACTCTGCTACCCAATCTCCATATGATTGACTTGGCTTCATTTTTGTTGCGTAGAACTTATACCTTGCTGCCAACACATGCTGCTTCTCTGTGTAATGGGCATCAAGTTTTTCAATGAGGGTCGTATATTCCTTGCCACTACTGTCTCCGTCGCACAACTTTTGCAGCAATTCGAATGGCTCCGCACCAATCCATGACAGCAAAGATGCGCGTTTGAAAAGCGTCTGCTGACACGTTGTTTGCTACAAAATGTTGTTCCAGCTGCTGCTTATATATGATCCAACTTTCCACGGCCTTGTCGAATTTACGGAAGCTGGGAACACCGCCACTATGCACTGATGCAGGAGTTAACGCCTCCAGCGACTCGCGGTTCTGCTTCAGCAAGGAAGAGATTAATTCTATATTTTGGTGTTGAAATAAATCCAACACAGATTTCAACTGAGCTGCATCCATGTCCTCACCGCCAACTGTTAAATGCTTACGATTGTATTTCAAATAACTAGACAGTTTAGTGTTAACTCTTATGGTTCTATTTCAATAACTGGATAGAACAAAAACCGGAAACGTAAAAACATGAGGCAGAAGGACTGTCACAAAACACACTGAAACTCATCTGTCAGATTTCAATGTACGAAGGTGTGTTGCCAGATAATAGTATTATACACTTACACGTTTAATAGTATTTGTTGCACTCGCAATCGACTCACAAAATATTAATAACTCATCGAATATTAATAACTGCATTATTACCCCAAGTTTACTTAATTTGCATTCAATTTTAAGCACAAAAGCGCATGCGTAATCGTGTTAACGTCTTTGCTCCTACCCTGTTAGACCCACCAATCATATTCATAGCACTACAACTTGTTCATTAGTCATAAAACAACCATTTGCCTACTATCTAACATATCGGGAAACTGTAACCAGTATAGATATGTATTTACAGGCATTTCCATAATAATTACATTAATTACAGTAAAACGGATATAGCTTGAATCTAAAGTACTGCATATGTTACACCAATTTCCATTTACCATTGTACTGAAAATGTTTTTATTTACTCCACATTTAACATAACATACATTTAATATAAAAATATATTATTTGCATTTCATATGGTCCCAGTTCTCCAAGTTTCGCTTCATCGGCGAGAACACAATTGGAAGCTTTTATCTTAACCAATATTACTAATATGGAATATTTACAAGTTGGCCCATTGGGTTAAAATAATTTCCAATCCATCATCGAAGTTTGCTTGTTCTAATATTTACATTTTTTACTTTTCTAAATATTAGCATTTTGCACTTCTACATATTTTCATTCACTTATGCATAAGCATATCCCCACTCAACTTTTTCTATTCATTTTCATTCACAAATAGATTCATTGTTTTTTAAACATATTTTTACTTATTAACTTTTTTTATGCACTTCTTCGTACGGCCATTGTGCTCTTCTATTGATTTGTATTCACTCCTATACTTCATATTCCTTTTATCATATTTTATATTATTCGCTATCGTTCCATATATCTGGCGCCACAAATACAAATCTCAAGAACACCCTTAGACCCCCTACCCCCCGTTCCCACAACAACTGTCAACACAACGCACAGTTTGAGTGCTTTAGAAATGTTGCAAAATTCACTTTACATATCGGTGTGCACTCTGCAGTGAGTAGATTGAACTACTCCAGGGGACAAGTATCCAAGTTCACCCATTTCTTATTTTCTGAAGCGCTGGTGCTATGCCCAGTCGTCACTAAAGCTATGATATGACAATTATTGGAGCGCTGGTACTATGCCCAGCCCAGTGAGATAGTAGAAATGGAGTGGACATGCCCATAAGATTTACATTGAAGGGGATGGTAGTAATTTTTTGTCTACTCATTGTCAAATCGGGTCAAATCCAAGTAGTTCCCCTCCAATTTGACAATGAGAGCAAAATGGCGTAAAGGCAGCTTTGACATGCTTTGTGCGCGAGAGGATTGAAGGGGCTAATGGTGGAAAGTTCTACCGTCCGTGTCCAGGGGCTGGCCCAGCCACCCGCTATGAAGACAACACAAGTCAAACAAATACAGCCATGAGCACACGGCGGGATTCGAAACCTCAGGTAGTAGATCGCTACTTCGCGAGCTGGCACCTTCTACCCCGGCACCTCTCATACCCTGGTCCTGGAACTCTCATACCCTGACTCTGAACCTTTCATAACCTAGTCTTATCATACCCGAAAGTATATTAAATTTGATGTTTTGATATATACCTCTTTCTCTCTCTATATGTTTAAAATGTCCCGAAAATTCAAGCTTTCAATAGAACGGTTAAGCGGTTATGCAAACATTCATTGAAAGATAGTTGCAGCGTATTCCTATATTATGATCCCTACCATTTTTCTCGTAAATTTTTCCACATACAGATTTTCTTTTTCAATTTCAATACTGCTTATGTGTGGTAATTTAGAACACGCGGAGGTTCGATGTTTTGAAACGAATTTTCACGTACCTGTTCTAGCTAAAATGTTGCCGAAATAATCATTTTAAATCAGAATTGTATATTTTTGATAGGCATAAATACTTCCTGTAAATTTCGTGATGATCCGATGTTTCTGTCAGGAGTTATGACAAATAATATCTTAGGAAAAAATGTTGTCTACTTTTAGGCAATCAGCGCTCCCATAGAATGAAAAATTACCAAACTGTTATCAATAACAATCATAAAACGTTATCAGTTTTCATTCCCCATACTTACTTCTCACAATAATTTTCTTTCTTTAGACATGTGGAAAAAAATCACTAAAATGCCCACTGCTGCCAAAGCGTAAAATATGTTTTCGTTTTAACTTGACATGGACCGACCTAGAATTTCAGCTCGATCGCGTTACGCACATTAAATAATCTCACTAAATCTTTTTTCTGATTTATATACACATGCAAAGAAAAGACAAGGCAAATTTAGTATTAATTATCTTTGAAAATTAATAAAAATACGCCGTGAATTATTTCATGTGGCACCAGTTTTACTCTTGGTTGTTTTTAAGTTTCCTCCGGTACCATTTTTAATTCGAAATTGTGCTACGATATTCAAATGTTTATATTCATCAGGATCATTAATTGATGTGATTTGCCAAACCTTTACGTATAAAATCCATAGCTTCCAGCATTACATTATCACTCTAAATTTACTCAGTTTCTATTCATCCATCTGTGCGTAGAAACATATTTCTTCAAATATCAATAAAAATATAAAAGATGTTGAGACAGAGCGAACAGTGATCAACATTACAATATCAATATGTATGATTTAATTACAGTTCCATATCTAGCTTCATACAAATGTTCGTGCTAATTACCGTAAAAAGCGAACTTAACTCAAATCCAAAGTACTGCACATGATATAAACATTGCCATTGTTGATTGTACCCAACATTAAACATATTGTGGATACACAAATACCTACACTTAACATGCTCACATTCACTACTCACCACACTACTGGACATCGTACACACTACATCAAAATTCACAAATCAAGTAGGCTAAGTTTAAAAATGTCAGTTAATTAATTTTTGAGATGAGTTGTCAATTGGTTGCTGAAATAATAGGAGTTACTAATTAAAACAGAAATAAAGATTTATTGTTATTAGATTCAGATTTGGGAATATAAATTATTTTTTATAAAACACCCAGTTGTACTATTTTATGTTCAACAATGATTTAATAAATAAGAATAATAATCAATTCGACTATTTGAAACAGTAGCGACTAAAATATAACCCACAGTTATATGAAAGGCGTTGTCAAACATATATTGGCTGCATCTTTATATGAAGAGAGATTTTGGATAGTTGTCCCCGCAGCTATCGATTTCGCAAGGTAAATATATGAGCTAAATTTTTCATTGGCACGCACCCACCAATACTGCCAGCAAATGAATTTCCAGCTGTGGGAACACGTATGAGTTTTCTGAAATATGTTCTCAATACGCAGCACACGACCTTTATTTTTATTAAAGATTACTATAGAAGTAATATATCATTCATTCCAGGCATTTTTTCGATGTTAAATGTGAGTTGATTGTCGGTGAAATTGAAATTGCCGTTGTTTGACAACGGAGACAACCGAAATTGACAGCATAAACAGCCGTTTGAGAGCCAGTTAATTTTACTAAATCTACCGCCGATTCTCCCTCTGGTGGCAAATACCGCAACTAGGGGACAAGTATCCAAGTCACAGCGTAAAGAGTTAGTTCCTAACCAGCGTGCGGACTCCGTATATGTATACGGTCCAAAACTTCCAGTGAACTAGCCTGAGATTGTATTGTTGATCAGCCTGGAAAATTGGAAGAAATCACATGGAACAAAAAGAGGTGCAAGATAAGTTTCGACAACTACATACTCAGTCTAGATTTTTCGTTGCTCACATACGACTCACTCTCGCAAAAAATACTAGAACACTCTCAGGTTGCTTTGACAGCTAATGCATTGCGTAAATGTAGGCGCAATTTCAAGGTCGAAGTGTTTTTTTCTGGAAGATAGAAGGAGTTCACCCATTTATCATTCTATACACTTTGTCCAAGTTTTACCTCCAAAACTAACTTCGCATCGACCGTGGCGCCTCTGGTGGTGTTATTCAGAATCCTACAAGTTAATCAGGAGAAGCGTTCACACCAGCCTAATTGATTTAGAGCAAGGAGATTTGAAACGAGAAATGTCATTCGAATTTGTGTGCACAATTTTTTTTTTGCGTAAAATCTTGTAAAAATGGTTCGAGAACATGCAAGAACATTTTCTTATCAGTTTTTACAACTCAGTTTTCCTTTTTGTGTTCAATTTGAACTATTTTAGAATGACATTTGCACTATTCAATTTTTAAATTCAAGCACCATATATCTCGATAGCTCCTGCTTATTTTTGAGCCAAATTTTCCCCAAAACAGATTAAAACAGATGAAATCGAACACAGTACCAAACTTGACGAATAGATTTTATAGCCCGTTCACACTAGACTCTAAATCAGGCGATTTCGATCAGCTGATCGCTTTAGAGCTAAATCAAGTTAAATCGACCTGATTACCCAGACATTTTTTTCGGCATCTGACAGAGTTAATCAAGTAGATTTAGAGTTAATCAAGTACAAATCAGGTACTATTGTGAATTTTTCCCGGCTGAATTGTTCTCAGAGCGCGCTGAATTTCATCCGTGAGAGGCACGGTCGATTTGAAGGAAATGTCATTCGAATTTCGGTCTAACATAAAGAAAACTGAACAAAAACGGAAAATTTGAGTTGTACAAAATGAATAGATAATACTCTTGCATGTTTCTGCACCATTTTCAACAACTTTCACGCAAAAACAAATTGTACACTTAAATTCGAATGACATTTCTCTCTCTAAATCTCCTCATTCTAAATCACGTCGGGTAGTGTAAACGCTTACCTGATTAACTTAACAGATTCTAAATCTACCTGATTTAGAAGTGTAGTGTGACGGCTTATTAGCACGTTCTGTGAACAATTCAGCCAGATCCGAATTCATGGTTGTAACAACTAACGCCGTCAAATGGTGCCGTGTCGAACACACGAACTGTAATCATGGTTACCAATTCACAGTGCAAAACAAAACCTTGGAAGAAGACCTGCACCTTACCAGAGGGTACAGTTATTTTCAACAAGTGAGTCAGTTCGTGATTAAAAGTGCAGTGCAAAATCCTATCCAATATAAAGTTTCATAAAATTTCTCTTCAATTATAAAGTTTCATAAGTTGGATCACTGTTCAATCATAAACTTTGATAAGTAATATCACACTTAAAGATATTTTGTACAAGTAAGTAACGACTTTAATTTATATCAGATCATATTTCACCAAGAGAGCTTGTACACGTTCGACAACAAATTTTGAGCGGCTACACAGCTAGTGGCAAAAACAAGCTGTCGAAACATACAAATAAAGACCTATTCAGTTACAACACTGCGTTTCATATCACCGCTACAAAATTTTAAATTTTAACATCCTCAAAATTTGTTACAAGCTCTCAAAATGTCGCAAGAAAATCTAGTAAAAACCAGAAGCATGACATCAGATCTTCTGAACGAAGATGAAGCCAATTGTGCGCTTTGCACTAAAAACGATAATATCGAAATGGTTGCTTGTGATGGCTGTCAGAACTGGTTTCACTTCAAATGCGTCGGCGTAGATGCTGATATCGCACACAAAGAATGGCTTTGTGCTACTTGCATTGCTCACTTTAAAAATTTCACCAAAAATAAGATGGAGCGCGAAAGAGAACTCTCCGCCAAGTTGGATGAAGTTGAACGTCTACGAGAACAATTACGTGGGGACGTAATTCAACAAAAATTAGAAGAGCTAAAGCATTTGATGGCACAGACGTCTAGTGACCAAATCAAGCAACATGGACGTGATGCGAAAGCAGAAGCAATGTTAGACGACGGAGCAGATAACGCCCCCAAAACAGCAGATTCAAAGTACCGGACAGTACTCACTGACCAAAATCAATCTACGCCACGCTCTTCAAATGTCACTGCGTTAAATAAAAACTCAACAATCTGTGATGGAGAACATCAAGTAGAGCACTTTTTAGCACGGCAAACGATAGCTCGTGATTTGCCTCTGTTTTCTGGTTCACCAGAACAGTGGCCGACTTTTGTCTCATCATATGAGTACTCAACAAAGGCGTGCAAGTTTTCGGAAGTAGAAAATTTATGCCGTCTACAAAAAGCCTTAAAAGGCGATGCCCGTAAAATGGTTGAATGCTATCTGACGCATCCATCTAACGTAACCTTGATCATCGACACTTTGAAAATGTTGTATGGTCGACCGGCACTCATTATTCAAACACAGATTGATAAAATCAAAAAAACACCTGCTCCGAGATCGGACAAACTCGAAACGCTAGTATTCTATGCGGTTCAAGTGAGAAACCTAATCGCCGCAATCGAATCAGCTAATGTGAAAGAATATTTGAATGACATAAGACTTCTTCACGAACTGGTGGAAAGATTGCCTTCTCAAACAAGACTCGATTGGGGTCTTTACGAAACACGAGAGCTCAAACAATCAGAACAAAAGCTTAAACAGTTTAGCATGTGGTTGGATACGATCGCGCAGGGTGCCTGTAATGTCATGACTTGTATTCCCCAGATGTCAAAGTTTCAAGACAATAGCCGCGTCAATATTCACACTGCGCAAAGCGATAACGATTCGGATATTGAACAAGGTGTCGAAACTTGTGGGCAGAGGAAATGCTTGATATGCAACAAGATTTATCATAGCCCAGCGCAGTGTAGAAAGTTGCAAGAAATGGACTTGAACAATCGATGGAAGGTCGTCAACAGGTTAAAATTGTGTCGTATATGTCTGTATCAACATAAATCCCCTAGGTGCAAAAAAGCGAAAGAGTGTGGTATAAATGGCTGCAAAAAGCTCCACCACCAGCTCCTCCATAAAGATGATTTACCGAGTCAAACCAGTTTCACCAACACAGTAGCAAATGCTTCTCAACGAAACTGTAATGATATTCTATATCGTATAGTTCCAGTTACGTTAAAATACGGCTGTGTAAGTTTCGATACATTTGCGTTCATTGACGACGGATCATCTATAACTCTAATTGAAGATCGTATATCGAAAAAATTAGGCGTAGAAGGCAAAGGAAAACAAATTTGTATGCGTTGGACTGACGGACAGAGTCACGTGGAATCGAACTCGAAAATCGTCAGACTAGAAATAGCTCCACGAAATGATAAAACCCGTTCTTATGAAATTTCGGCACAAACAATTTCGTGTCTTGACCTTCCAACACAAAGCGTTGATCGTAGCGCACTTGTGGCAAAATATAAACACCTTCGTCATGCGCAATTCGAATCTTTCAAAAATGCGAAACCCACTATCCTCATCGGCTTAGACAACTGGCACTTGTGCGTACCCAGAAACGTAAAGGAAGGTAGCCGCTATGAACCGGTCGCCACGAAAACTCGCCTTGGATGGGACTTATGTGGTGTACTGTCGTCAAATGTTGCACACAAGGATCAACATGTAAATGTGCACCTGTGTGATTGTTCGGATGGACGTTTGGAGCAGATGATCAAAAAATTTTATTCATTAGATGCTCTTGGGATAAGTATTAAAAACGAGTACATGTTGACAGACGATGAAAAACGTGCCGAAAAAATTATGAAAGACAAGACAATACAAAGGGGAAAGAATTACGAAGTCGGACTTTTGTGGAAGTATGATCAATTTGATCTACCAAACTCATACACGATGGCCTACAACCGACTTTTGTGCCTCGAAAAGAGACTAATTCGAAGTCCACGACTTCAAAAAGAATTCACAAACCAAATGAAACAATATGTTGAAAAAGGTTTCATGCGCAAACTATCCCCGCCTGAACTAGAGGCTTCTTGCAAACACATTTGGTATATGCCTGTATTCATTGTCGAAAACCCCAATAAACCAGGAAAAATTCGTCTCGTATTTGACGCTGCGGCCAAAGTTGATGGCATCTCTCTAAACACTATGTTGTTGACAGGTCCTGACCTTACGAGCCCACTTATAGAAATTTTAATGAGATTCAGGGTCCACACATTTGCCGTGACTGGGGACATTCGTGAAATGTTTCACATGATCCAGGTGCGCTATGAGGATCAAATGGCACAGCGCATATTATGGCGTGATTGTAGTGATGGGCAAAATGGCTCTTTGAAGTGAGCCAGCTCCGTAAAACTCACTCACTTTAAAGAGTCGCTCTTTAAGAGCCACTCAAAAGAGCCACTTCAAGCAACTTTTTTATGGTTGCAAAAGTATAAAGTAAATTGCTATTTTTTGTTGTTTTATTAATAATAATAAGCTTAAATCTAATATAACATAACATTACTTTAAAAATATAATATAGCATATAATATAAATTTAAAAATAAACCATAAAATCATCTGAAAATCTTTCCATATAAGTGGCCACTCTACTCAATCGTTGATTCACTATCTCCAGATTCTGGGATGTAAATCTTTCTTTTCCTTCCACCAATTGAGAGGGTCAGCAGTTCTGGGTATAGTTACATGTTGTAAATACTTATCCATTTCGTTAATGCCTGCAGCTACATAGCTTTGCTGGGTTCATACACTATTGACTTTGTCATCAAATTTTCGCCATAGCGAATTTTGCGTTCCTTGTGCTGTGGGTACCGAAACTAGATGTATACAAGCAAGTTTGTACGTGGATTCATTTTGAAATGCTAGTCTTTTAAATCGTGGATCTAAAAGAACGCTCTCTAGGCAAAACATATTTTCTTTATATAATTTAAATCTGTTTGAAAGTTCTCTTTGGATCACATTTAAAAAACTGCGTACATCAGCAGTTTTATTTTCGTTCAGACAGAGTTCTGAAATGTAGCTTATAATCGTTGATGTAATAATATATACATATTTTAGAAATCGTTACTGTTTTCTCACTGCTTATTTCTAGAGTAGCCTCATTGAAGATGCTCAATATATCAGGGGCTGTTTTCATAATATTCCATTCAGCAGAAGAAGGAGTTGGTAGATTTTAGTTCAGGACACCTAAGGTGGCTAATAGTGGCTCTTTTACTTCTTGAATGCGCACAAGCATAGATTACGTAGAGTTCCACCTGGTAATAGCATGAAACTTTAACTTAAGCTCTACGTATTCCATTTGCCTCTGTTTTTGTTGTGATTTTGCCGTTATTTTGCTACCAAAATTTTTTCGGACGGTTTTCCTTCAGATTTCATTTTGCCGTATCTTCGAAACTAGTCCGCTTTTTCCCAAACTTGTATGGAAATTTCGCCCGAAACAACTCAAAAAGGTCCCGTAAATTCATGCTAGTCGAAAAAAAATATTTTGGAAAAATGAACGTTTTTGCCCAATTTCACCTATCAAAAAATTTTTGCCCTTGAAATATCACTATTGTACTCCCCGACCACTTCCAATCATCGAAAACGTCCTAAAGGCAGTTTTTGCCAAACTGTGGCCAAAAAACCCCTTACTCCCCTACAAAACCGAAATTTTTATATCGCAGCAATAGGTCTTGGCCCGTTATGTCCCAAACCACCTTAACCCCAAATTGGCCGATTTTGTCCGATTTCAACTACTTTTGCCCTAAAAACTTTTTGAAGAACGAAAATATTCGATACGAACCTCTTCCATATACCTGTTCTAGTGTATACGCTTAAAAAATGAACGTTTTTGCCCATTTTCCTCTCTCAAAAATTTGTTTGCCCTTAAAATATCACTATTGTACTCCCCGACCACTTCCAATCATCGAAAGCATCGTAAAGGCAGTTTTTGCCATACTATGGCGAAAAAACCCCTTACTCCCCTACAAAACCGAAATTTTTCTATCGCAGCAATAGGTCTTGGCCCGTTTTGTCCCAAACCACCTTAACCTCAAATTGGCCGATTTTGCCCGATTTCAGCTACTTTTGCCCTAAAAGGATCTCAACCTTTTCCTACTTAGCACTTTTAGTGGTACTTTCGGTTTTTCCGGACGGTTTTTCGGCAGATTTCATATTGCCGTATTTTCGAAACTAGGCCACTTTTTCCCAAACTTGTATGGAAACTTCGCCCAAAACAATTCAAAAAGGTCCCCAAATTCATGCTAGTAAAAAAAAATATTTTGGAAAAATGCACGTTTTTGCCCAATTTCCCCTATCAAAAATTTTTTTTGCCCTTGATATATCACTATTGTACTCCCCGACCACTTCCAATCATCGAAAGCGTCCTAAAGGCAGTATTTGCCAAACTATGGCCAAAAAACCCCTTACTCCCCTACAAAACCGAAATTTTTGTATCGTAGCAATAGGTCTTGGCCCGTTATGTCCCAAACCACCTTAACCCCAAATTGGCCGATTTTGTCCGATTTCAACTACTTTTGCCCTAAAAACTTTTTGAAGAACGAAAATATTCGATACGAACCTGTTCCATATACCTGTTTTAGTGTATACGCTTCATCTCTATAATCTACCTATGAAATGCACCGCCTAATAGCCAACATTTGGCTACTAAAATACTCGTGAACCAGAGCAAAATATACGCACGTAAACGCATACTGTGTGTTCACAAAATGTCGCCATCAATAACCGCACACGATCCGTATCCATCATTCGCACAGTTCTTCATTCAACGGAGTCGACTCTTTTATTCCTCACTCGCACAGTGTTCATTCAACGGAGCGACTCTTTTATTCCTCACTCGCACAGTGTTCATTCAACGGAGCGACTCTTTTATTCCTCACTCGCACAGTGTTCATTCAACGGAGCGACTCTTTTATTCCTCACTCGCACAGTGTTCATTCAACGGAGCGACTCTTTTCACTATGCAATACGATAGTCGTATACATATGTTCGTGTTCCGACGTTAGAATAGCATAGATTTCGCTTCAAGTACACACGGTAGTCTAATGAAGTATTGCCGTGTGTATATGCATAAGCTTTATTTGGTCGGTTGGTTGTTTGAGTGGCTCTGCAATATCGCTATTGCCACTAAAATGAAGGTATGAAGTGTGCGGAGCTATTCTAAATGATGGCTCACATAGCTCTTTCAAAAGAGTCGAAGAGCTGAGTCGCTCAGAGTTGAAGAGTTGACTCACACAGCTCCTTCAAAAGAGTCGCTCTTTTTGATTGACTCGCTCATGAGCGACCCATCACTACGTGATTGTAAACAAACAGAGAAACCCGATATATACGTTATGACCGTCTTAACATTTGGTGCGACCTGTTCACCGTATCAAGCCGTGAATTACGAATTACGAATTCGTACTGGCAGCAAATCATTACTGCAGCAAATCTGTTCGATTATAATGCGAACGAATGCGTCAAAATACGCTGGTAAATACGGCAATACCGTCACGAGTATAACTCAAAACACATACGTCGACGACGTGCTTGACGGGCGTGAGACGGAAGATGAAGTTATCAAACTGGTTCAAGAAATGAAATACATACACTCAGAAGGTGGGTTTGAAATTCGAAACTTCAAATCGAATTCTGTAAAACTGCGCATGGTACTAAATCAAGTCGAAGATCCCAACGCATCATATGATCTCAGTAGGAATGACGGAATTGAAAAGGTGCTTGGAATCTTTTGGAGCATCAATGAAGATTGTATAACGTTTTCACTTCGTTTCAACAAGGCGAATAAAGACGTCCTAAACGGTGCTCGTAAGCCAACAAAGCGTGAAATTCTCATAACGCTTATGTCAATTTATGATCCGCTTGGGCTTATTTCTCATTTCGTTTCTGGGTTGAAAATGATTCAACAGGAGACTTGGCGTTATAAACTAGGCTGGGACGAAAGCATACCAGACGACTTAGATAAACGTTGGAAAAAGTGGCTTAGTCAGCTTAGCACGTTTGAATCACTAAAAATTCCACGTCGCTACATATCAGTTCCTTGGATTGAATGCAGGAACCTAAGCATTCATACATTTGTCGATGCTGGTGAATCAGCCTATGCTACAGCAGTGTATTTAAGAGTGGTAACAGCAAATGATATTCAAGTTTCACTCATGACAGCAAAGGTCAAAGCCGCTCCTCTCAAATATACACCAATCCCGAGACTAGAGCTCCAAGCAGCAACAATCGGTGCCAGACTAAGCAACACGGCCCAAAATGCACTTAATATCACGATACATAACAAATATTTCTGGAGTGATTCAACTGTTGTTTTATCTTGGCTCCATTCTCGCAAGAAACTACCTGCATGGGTCGCATGTCGGGTCGGTGAGATTCGAGAGACAACTGACATAAACCAATGGAGATGGGTGCCTAGTAACGAAAATGTAGCAGACATTCCAACGAAATGGCGCGACACAATTGAACTTAACGCCAAAAGTTGCTGGTACAGAGGACCAGACTTTCTCATGAAAGGGGAGCAATTTTGGCCCAAACCAAAATGTGTAGATGAAAATGAAGCAAATCTGTTTGAGTCTGAAGATCCATCATTCGAATACGTTGCGTTGCATTCCGAAATTACTGACACCATAGATATTTCTCGGTTCAGCAAATGGAACAGGCTATTGCGCACTACAGCTTATTTTCTCAGGTTCATTAACTTGATTAAAAAATCCACAATCACAGAGCAAAAAGGAATTCTAAAGGCTGAAGAATTGAGACAGGCAGAGATATTTTTATTTCGTGAAGCTCAGAAGCTATACTCCCCAGATGTTGCTCTGTTAAAGAAAAAAGGAAGAGTCCCAAATCAAAGTCAATTATATAAGCTCTCCCCAATGCTAGACCAAGATAAAATTATCCGTCTGAGAGGCAGAATTGAGAACGAGTACCCAATCATTCTTCCGAATTCACACCGTATAACGATGCTTTTGGTCATGAATATGCATGAGGAATGCGCACATCAATTTTCCAAAACTGTGGTTAACAGACTGCGAAGGCAATTTCACATACCACGGCTACGTGCACTGGTTAAACAGATTCAACGACAATGCCAAAAATGCAAAATGCGTCTTGCCAGACCAGCACCCCCGGAGATGTCACCACTTCCAGCTGGACGACTTGCTGTTAACCAAGCACCCTTCTCACATACGGGTATTGATTTGTTTGGTCCACTTATGGTCATCGTGCATCGTAAGCCCGAAAAACGTTGGGTAGTTATCTTCACGTGCTTAACTATCAGAGCGATTCATCTTGAATTGGTTAGCGAAATGACTACCGATTGTTTTCTGATGGCCTTTAGAAATTTTGTAGCGAGAAGAGGCCAACCTCTAGAGTGTTACAGCGACAGAGGCACCAATTTAATCGGAGCGGAGAAGGTGATTAGAGCCGCATATCAGGAGGTGAACTTCGAAACCATAGAAGAAGTCACCACAACTCCAACGTTAAAGTGGCACTTTAACCCTCCTTTGTCCCCACATATGGGCGGAGCCTGGGAAAGGCTGATCCGTTCGGTGAAATCAGCAATGAATGTAACACTTAACCCTTTACGCAAGCCATCACCAGAAGTGCTACAAAACATATTAATCGAAATTGAATTTCTAGTCAATTCCAGGCCTCTAACGTATGTTCCATTAGATGACCCAGGTCAAGAAGCCATTACGCCAAATCATGCACTACTTGCTTACAAAAACCCAGCCAAACCCCTTGGGATTCCGACCGATAACAAGGCACCGAAATTGTTGTGGCGACAGTCACAACAAGCGCTACAACGATTTTATCACCAATGGGTTTTAACCTACCGTCCTACCCTGACCAGGCGTTCAAAATGGTTCGAATCGCCAGCTGAACTACAAGTAGGTGATCTGGTTGTAATTTTCGACGAAAACGACAAATCTCGGGGCTTCCCTAAAGGAAGAATCATCGAAGTCACGCGTTCCAGAGATGGACATGTACGAGCAGCTACAGTGCAAACGAGTGGAGGAATATACGTGCGTCCGACGGTGATGTTGGCTAAGCTGGACGTCGATGTAGGAAGTGATGGGCATCCAGCACGGTCCGGGGTGTAACAACTAACGCCGTCAAATGGTGCCGTGTCGAACACACGAACTGTAATCATGGTTACCAATTCACAGTGCAAAACAAAACCTTGGAAGAAGACCTGCACCTTACCAGAGGGTACAGTTATTTTCAACAAGTGAGTCAGTTCGTGATTAAAAGTGCAGTGCAAAATCCTATCCAATATAAAGTTTCATAAAATTTCTCTTCAATTATAAAGTTTCATAAGTTGGATCACTGTTCAATCATAAACTTTGATAAGTAATATCACACTTAAAGATATTTTGTACAAGTAAGTAACGACTTTAATTTATATCAGATCATATTTCACCAAGAGAGCTTGTACACGTTCGACAACAAATTTTGAGCGGCTACACAGCTAGTGGCAAAAACAAGCTGTCGAAACATACAAATAAAGACCTATTCAGTTACAACACTGCGTTTCATATCACCGCTACAAAATTTTAAATTTTAACAATGGTAGTATCTAATTTATACTTGATTAACTCTAATAGCCCGTTCACACTAGACTCTAAATCAGGCGATTTCGATTAGCTGATCGCTTTAGAGCTAAATCAACTTAAATCTACCTGATTACCCATACATTTTTTTCGGCTTCCGACCGAGTTAATCAAGTAAATTTAGAGTTAATCAAGTACAAATCAGGTACTTTTGTGAATTTTTCCCGGCTGAATTGTTCTCAGAGCGCGCTGAATTCCATCCGTGAGAGGCACGGTAGATTTAAATGAATAGATAATGCTCTTGCATGTTTCTGCACCATTTTCAACAACTTTCACGGAAAACAAATTGTACACTTAAATTCGAATGACATTTCTCTCTTTAAATCTCCTCATTCTAAATCACGTGGGGTAGTGTGAACGCCTACCTGATTAACTTGACAGATTCTAAATCTACCTGATTTAGAAGTGTAGTGTGAACGGCTTATAAGACAGGTAACTTTCGACTGTCAGAAGCCAAGACAGATGTATGGTTAATCCGTAGATTTGTGGTCGATTTAGCTCTCAAGCGATCAACTGATCGAAATCGCCTGATTTAGCGACAGTGTGAAGGGGCTATTAGTGGTAGTGTGAACGGGCTATTAGCGACAGTGTGAGCGGGCTATTAGCGACAGTGTGAACGGGCTATTAGCGATAGTATGAACGGGCTATTAGGGACAGTGTGAGCGGGTTATTACTAGTAAATTTGCCTCTCCTGTTTATTTGCGTTCGTTGGAAGTGTCGAAGTATTTACAAATTGGTCCGCAAAATTGAGTAACATTATCTAAATCGAAGATGCGGCTGTTGAGCTCTGTATTTGCGAACTCAAGGACTCCTCAACGAGAATTCGCTATACCGTTTCAAGAAATTTTGCCGCTCCGACTAAAAAATCGTGTGAGTGGCAAAGCGGATTCTGTAACCGAAGTTGCTTGTCTTCAAGAAATGTCTGTCCTGTTCTCTTGTTTGAAGGAAAATGATTTTATGGAGTCGTTTTGCAGCAAAGAGATCACAGGATTCAACAAATGTTACCAGCGATCCAAAGGCAGTGGTTTCCAAGCTAAAAATGCTGACAAACAACATGTGTTCAAGCCCGGCAAGGATTTGAATTACAAACAGCTGAATAAATATATGAGACTGTACCCCAACCCCTAGTTAATGTATAATGTCATAAATGTAGTACTGTTCCCATATCTCTACTTTTGCTGTATCTAGTATAACGAATAAATAAATGCTCCAATATACAGAAATGAAAATAAATGCTCCCATTGGTTAACTGGGTGGAATGTACAGCATTATCCAGTTGGTTGCCCCATGGAATAGGTAAGATTCAAAGATTCAGTTTGAGAATTGTAGGTCTTAAAACTTCCCAAGATAACACTCATAATTTTAAAAGAGACGAAACTATAAGTCCCGCTCAAATTTGAACTCTTGCGGTTCTTATAAAAACCACAATGTCAAATTTCTGGGGTCAGTAACGAAACCGTTCGGACCAAATGGTTTTTTTTGATCCAATGAAGCGTACTGGACACTGTATGTGCACAGGTAATACAGATTCCTCTTCGACTAGCATGAGTTGGCTCGGTATCATCAACTTAAACGCACCATTAATATCCAAGACAGCAGTAAATCCAATGGTCGTACGCGACACTATATTTGTGGACAGGTAATTCGAATTTCTATTTTGCTCGACGGACCAAAAATCAATTGCCCTGGCTTGTCACCACTCGACTAATCACAAAAAGAGTTACTAGCAACTTTAAACCAATTAAATGCTCGGGTACTTGTTGCGATCAATCTGATTTATTTCATGTTCCAACTGGTCGTAAATAGTAAATAATTTTAATGTGGGTTGTATGTTTAATTTTGGGATACAATGGAAATGTGTATATCATGTGCAGTACCTTTGAATTCGAATAAGGTTCGCATGTTACGTTAATTATCACGAACATATGCATGCTGTTCGGATTGGAAATATATTAAGATATCTTCGTAATTCAACTTTGCATACATATTGGATTTTGTAATGTTGCGCACTGCCTGCAATTTCCCCATTATGTCAGCTTATAATCAAATGGCTATTTCAAGGCTAATGAAAAAGTTGCAATTTGGTATCAAATTTACAAGGTCGGGATAGGGAATTATAAATGATGTTGACTCGATGCGCATGAAATATGCATGTTCGCACCATTGATATAAAAGTATAGAGGATATGGGCATAGCGAAATTTATGTTGCCATTTTTTGGATTGTTTGATAGTTGTAGTGAATACATGCAAGGGGCTTAAAAATCCAAAGGTGTAGTGATTACACGATTTCGTATAATGAAAGGGGCCAATTTATTTTAGATATATTAAAACGGTGTTTAGATTTAAGTGGAAGGATTTAATAGTAAAATACATTCACAATATCTATGAAAGGTAAGTGATGAAATGCAAAACATTTGGCTGTCAAAGCTTGTGAATAATTGCACGGGGAAATTTTATTTATTAACATTTGTGATGCATTCAGATAGAAGAAATTAAATCGATGATTTGAATATATTTCTGAATTTTATGCCGAGAAAATGCAACACAAATCAGTGCGCGTTATAAACCAATGTTATTGATGATAATAACTACCGTTTAACTCATTTGTACATGCATATGTTAACATATATATATATATATATATATATATATATATATATATATATATATATATATATATATATATATATATATATATATATATATATATATATATATGTATATATATATATATATTATAATAGCTTTTATTTCTAACAATTTTGTGTACTGTTGCGGAACAGCTGTGAACAGCCGCCACCACAACAGAAATTGTAGCCTGACCTGCTACCCTCGCGTGACTTAAGGTGCCGACTAGTCACCGGTGTCGTGGGTAGGTTGAGGGGCAGGTCAAGCCCTAGCTGTGTCACGCACTACGGACACGGACCAACATAAAAAAATCAAGGTGGGAAGAAAGGAGCCCACTTAATCATGGCTCCACTGAACCTATTGGAATGGATTTACCACTTCATTATTAATTTTCCGGGGATATTAATTTAAACAAATAAATAAAAACGCAAATTTATAGGTAATGAATACAACAACAAAATTTACTCAAAAAAATTGCAAATAAATAAAAATTCAGCCAGGAAATTTATCTCCATAAATATGTACATAATTAAATATAATATAGAAATCAATATTCTTTTCCAAATAAGAAAATGAAAAAATTAAAATCGGAAAATAAATCAGTTTTTTTTTATAACATAAAATAGGTGAAATGTTAAAGGTAATAAAAATAGAATAAAATAGAATAAACATTGCTCACTTACCAGTGATCCGGAAGACGGTACCGTATCCACTGGAACACTGCAAAATTATAGCTTCTCCTGTTTTATTAAATTAACACAAATAATTTATATTCCAATTCAAATCTAGTGGAACTTCATAATGAATTTATATACCAAATTGAACTTTTGGACTTTTAAACTTTTTTCAATTTCCTTCGGTTTTTTTTTCGTTTACAATTCAGTCCCGATATATACACACATGTTACATTTACAGGTGCCAATTCCATAAATTATTCCACAATATCCGTTTCGTTGGCCATATAGAAAGCGTCGTAATCACTATAAAACTCCTGTCGCTTCTTCAAATGTAGAGATATCTACAGGCGATCCAGACACAGATCGCCAAATATAAACTGATACAATCGATATCCTACCACAGCAGCCCATACAGCACCAGTACTATGTATTTTCTTCGTCAGTAAGTAGGTAACTGCCGTAGTAAGCGAAGAGAAAAATGGAGCAAAAAAGAAATACACACATATTTCGTCTGTCGATCGTGATGCTCAGCAGTAGTTTCATTCGCTATAGAAAGACCGACATTATCATCAATCCGAAGTAAATTGTACCTCCGAAAACTGTCCCAAGTCGGTACCACGCACAATCATCGAACCAGATGTGAGATGGATAAAAATTCTCCTCAGTCAATTACCGAGTTGTTCGGTAATTGGAAAAAAAACACCTCAATCACAACAACTTCAAATCTCAACACAGAGAAAAGCCGCTTTAACACTTCGAGGATCCGCTACACCGTTCAAACACATCGAAAGCTGCTGCAGCATCAAAACTATTAACAACCGGATGAGTTTCCAGCTCATTTGGATTTCGGCATTTTCGCCGTCACGATGTCGCGAAACACGACCATTAATAACTGTCGTAACGGATGCACCTGTCGCACAAACTGCAGTTATGGCTTTCACCTTCATATATACATTTTTTGAAACTCGCACAAAACTTTTTCTTGTTATTTTCGTGGCAAGGGTCACTTGTTGGTTCATAGAAACTGTCAATCCAAACAACACTTCAATGCAAATCTTCAACCTTCACGACACGACACCACGGTTCTTTCACCCTAATTCCTCAATCCGCCTTCCGTTCAAATATTTTCTTTCACACTCCCCAATTCAATTAGACGAACATCTTCAATTCTTCAATTCGCCTCCCGCTCAAATTTCTGTCCACTCCAACTTTCACGATCCAGTGTCCAAGACAAAAATCCAAAAACCTCCTCCACCTCCACCTTCTGATACCCTAAAACCCCAAAAAACTTTTCAGGTTCAGCGCCAAAATCCAACCCCCTGTCCCCAGCAAAATGTCACGCCAACTACCAGTTCAGTTTCCAGCTCATCCCGCCGCCGCCATCTCCCGCAACAACTTATCTCCCCAGCAAGCATCACCCGAACAACAAGCCATGCAGCTCAAATGCACTCAGGTCTTGATTGCATTTGAACTGCACCGCTTCATTGTGGTTGTTTGTTTTTTTCAGTGTTTAGGTGATGCTTGCAGAGCAACAACCGCTCGTTTTGTTTTTATACAGGCAATGCAATTCGAATGCCATTAGATGTCAATAACATTAATTGAGTGCAATGACACTCGAATTGCACCGCCTGACTGTTTTGTTTTGTTTTTTTTTTATAAATAAATTACTGTGAGTGGCGGCAAACAGCTGTCCGTAACAGCGTGGGGACGACTCACCCCAGGAGAAGGGTCTCAACGCCGGGCAACAACAGGTCGCAGAGAGAGAGAGAGAGAGACCTTAGGATCCCTATCGGATATCCTTGGCGTGGTAGACACCCATTGTGTTTCCCTTCTCGTCCTCGAGCTCATATGCCACAAGACCTAGTGAGCGACGAACCCTAGCACGAACAAACTTCGGGGCAAGCTTGGCCGCGAAACGGTCCGCCGCACTACTAAGAACGTGACTTCGGACGAAAACCTCCTGCCCTGGAACAAAGGATTTAAATTGACTGCGCGGATTGTACCTTTGTGCACCCTTTGCATAGGCCTGCGTTAATTTTTCCTTCACTCGATCGTGTATGAGACGCAGTCGATCACAATGAGTGCTCAGCTTCACCTCCCCATCCTCAAACGCGTTCAATTGTCGCAGAAGAGCGTAATCAGAGCCATGTTGGATAGGGTGATAACCGAACATGAGGAAATGGGGGGAACACTCAGTGGCCTCATGTACAACATTTCGAAAGGCTGCACAAGATTCCACTAAATGCTCATCCCAATTCCGGTGTTCGTCCCCTATGTAGGCTCTGATTGCGTTAAGGATGCTTCGGTTTGCTCGCTCTGAAGCATTGGCTTGCGGCGAATACAAGGGAGTGAATATATGCTCGACCCCATATTCTCCTAAAAACGTAGCCAATGCCTTTGCAGCAAACTGAACACCATTGTCGGAGTGAAGGAATTCAGGCACTCCAAAGGTCAGGAAGATTTCGCCCAGATATTTAATCACGGCCTCAGCAGTAGCTTTTGGCAAGGCCTTGAGCCACACAAACTTTGTATAGTGGTCGAGCACCACGAGTAGCTGCACATTCCCTTGTTTTGACCGTGGGTATGGGCCCATGAAATCCACAAACAAGCGCTGTAACGGTCGATCCGTGTCTCGAAATGAGCCCACTGGTGGTCGCATCACGGCATTTGGAGGCTTAATTTGCTTGCATGTGTTACAAGCTTTGACATGCTCTGCAACGTCTTGCCTTAAACGAGGCCAATAATAATAGCGTTGCAGCAGCTCAATAGTTTTCCGAATGCCGAAATGAGAGCCCAATGGATCATCATGAGCACGGAGAATCAGCTCTTGCTTGTGACTTTCCGGGACCCATAGTTTGGTTGTGGGAATGTCCGTGGTCAGCGTTCCTGTCGTGTTGGTGGTAATGTAAACCCGCCCATCCCGAACATAAACGTTCATGAAACGGTCAGGCTGTTTTACGATTTGATTTACCAACTCGACATATTTTGGGTCCTGGAACGCTGACTCGGGAATTATTGCAGCCACATGATGGTGCTCCGGCAAACATCCCAAAATGGCCATCACCTCCTCGCCACATCCATGTGCCCTTGACAAAGCATCGGGTACGATGTTCTGTGACCCTTTGCGATGCTCAATGATAAAATCAAAGCTTCAAACTCCAACGGGCAAGTCTTCCAGAGAGGTCCTGTTGGCTCATGAGCCATTTAAGGCTAGCATGATCAGTGATGATGGTAAAGGGCAACCCCTCAACATATGCCCGAAATTTTTTGACGCTTTGCACCGCAGCCAGGCATTCTAGCTCTGTGATACTAAAGTTGCGCTGCGCAGCATTTAATTTCGAGGACATATAAGCGATGGGATGCTCTCCACCATCATCATCCTTCTGAAACAGGACGCTCCCGATACCCGTAGTGCTAGCGTCACACTGAATATAAAAATGTTTGGTGAAGTCAGGATTCACCAGCACTGGAGCAGAAACTAACAGTTCCTTGACTCTATCGAAAGCCACTCCCGCTCCTTGAGTCCACTGGAAAGCCTTTTTGCTTTTCAACAGGTCTGTCAGTGGTGCTGTCACGGAAGCGAAATTAGGGACAAAACGACGATACCAACCTGCCATGCCCATGAACCTTCTCACGTCTTTCGCACTTTTTGGTACTGGATAGGACACGATGCCAGATACTTTCTCGGGGTTTGTCTTCAGGATACCGTCACTAACCACATATCCAAGGTATCTGATTTCCCTTTGAACAAACTTACTTTTTTCGACATTGATGGTGAGTTTAGCTGCACTTAACAGCTGTGCAACTGTGGAAAGAAGTTCCAAGTGCTCATCAAATGTCGAACTGGTAATGAGTAAGTCGTCAAGGTAGACAAACACCTTGTCATGCAGCTCATGAGGTATAACCCGATGCATCAGTCTGCACATAGTTTGCGGTGCGTTACACAGACCAAAAGGCATGACCGTGAAACGGTACAGGGGCCTGCCAGGCACAGTAAATGCCGTTTTCTCCCTAGATTCCGCATCCAAAGGAATTTGCCAAAAGGCATCCTTTAAGTCCAGACTTGTGATGAATTTAGTGGACTGAAGTCGCGAAAGCAACCCCTCAATCAAGGGCAATGGATACGCATCCTTTATGGTGACCTCATTCAACCTTCGGGCATCGAGACATAGACGCACTTTACCTGGCTTGCGTACTAACGTTACGGGTGAGCTCCACGCACTGTGACTTTCCTCAATCACTCCCAAGGAAAGCATACGATCTAGTTCATCAAACAACAGTTTCTGGACCGCTGGAGAGACAGCATAGTGTCTCTGCTTGATGGGTTTCGCGGAACCGGTATCAATGTGGTGACTTAGCAAAGAAGTTTTACCAAGCCCCAAAACATTGAACGATGGAAACTGTTGTTTGACAAGCTCTAAACGTTGCTGATCCTCAGGAAGCAAATGGTGAAAACCAACAGCGGGTGTTTCGGGCAAAACCTCAACAGCGGAGACTTGCACTGGCGCAATCCGAAACGTATTCCAGAAATCAATTCCCAGATATACGCGACCGGTCAAAGATGGAACAATTAAAAATCGTACCATCTTCAAGCGGCCGTTGAATCGCACCAGCGCACGCACGTATCCTAGAACGGGAGCCCTTTGACCCGATGCAGTAAGGATGTCAGTCTGCAGCATTGACATCTGCAGCCCAAGATCCTTAATCAGATCCAAAGATCCCGCTCCAAGTATACTCACGCTAGCTCCACTGTCAAGGAGCCCCATGAGCTTCCGACCTTTTATTTCGATTTCAGCAAAAGGCCGGTTTTCCCCGTACGGTGTCAGAATTGAATCTGCGCAAGCTTGCTTCAATAATCTACGCAAGGTAAAGTACCTCCATGATCTCCCGAAAGCAGAATTCGATGACCAACTAAAGGAGCGTGTGCGACGAGAAGTTCGGCCACCTCCGGAGGCCGACCAACTAGAGGCGGTATTATAAGACTCAGTCAGAGGCTGATTTGCAGACCAAGATGTTTGGGTCGCAGTGTCAGCAGTTTTTGATGTTTGAACTGCAGCCTCTGAATATTTTTGCCATCCTATTGATCCGTGGCCACATCCGTGGTCTCGGTACGCCGTTGTTGTGTGGCAGATGGACCGCTCCGAATCCCCGAATTCGTTGCGATCCGTCGGACGTTTCCCGAGTTGCCACACCGTGAACATTTAGGCTTCAGTATGCCAGGGGTCCCACAGCCATAACAAACTACCCTGGTCGAAGGCACAGGACAATCTTGATAGGAATGCCCCAGGTCTTGGCAATTCCAGCAGACCCGAAGATCTGTGGATGACGGTGCCGGACGAGAATTAGACGCAGGCAGTTGCCGAAATGGACGCATGACTGGAGTTGCGCGAGATGGTGGTGCAACTGCGTCCACATAAAACTCTGAGCCGTCGTTATCAGGTTCTTGCAGCTCGTGAACCATTCGTCGATTTTGTGTGCTTTCAGTTCGTTGGCCTGACGGATACCACACACTTTCTGTCGCAACACACCGCCGCAGCAACTCACGAGCGTTTCGGAATTCGAGCCCAGCCAAGTGCTCTCGTAGGCGCCGGTTCATGTTGCGTAGCAATATGCACTGCAAGTCAACATCCGACAATGGGTTGCTGAGCTGCAGTGCCATTGCCTCGATCGCATCGAAGAACACCTGGATGGACTCGCCCGGTTTTTGAATTCGAGCGTCGATTTCGCGCCTGATGTCAAAGTCACTTCGACGGTCCTCAAAACGCTCCCGCAACTCCTGCTCCAGATCAGACCAAGTCACCGAGCGATGGAGCTCCATATAACGCCAGTACCACTCCTCGGCTGGACCTTGTAGCAACAAATGCAAGTCATGAGCGAGTACGGCCAACGGAACCCCATAGCTCGCTGCCACGGTCTTTATCCTAAACAGGAACCGAGTTACGCTGAGACCCGTCGAAGTGCCATCAAAACGGATCGTCCACTTTGACGGTGGCATAATAGCAGCAGACCGGCTGGAATTAAGGCTGCTGGCGAAATCTGGTCTACCTGACTCGTTCTGTATTGCCGGAATTTCCGGAACTGCCTCCACTCCATCCAAATGACCCGTTGAGTGAAAGGGCCCCGGTGCTGATGATGGTCCTGGAATTGTGGCTGGAACGCCACCTTGAAATGGTCGAGCACGTTGCTCTGCTGGTGGAGTGAGCGATAGCCGTTCCAATGCTCGGCTCAAGCGATCAAAGCCCGAATCATTGGTAGTGGGTCTACGATTGCGTTTTGCTCGAGGCATGTTACAAGGTTATATAGACCAGCAATCGAATGTAAATAATGAAAAAAAATAAATGGTAATATTTCACAGCAAAACTAAATCCCAACTAATTAAAACCCAATAAAATAGGTAGATTTTAAAACAAAAGTAACTCCTAGCTAAATAACTTAAATCCAAAATTCAATTTATATATTCCAATCTGAACACCTTGCGCTGAAACAATCTTTCAATAAATAAGCACTACGCTAATAAAGTAGAGTTCAGTTCAGATAAGAAAACCGAAATCAATCAAATCAATGCAATGAGCCAAAGAGTGAAATCATAACCTCGACTCAAATAAATCCGTAGTAATATAATAACTAACAAAATTCTAAGACTGATGTTAATGTATTAGATTCATAAACATTTCTATATAGGTTCAGTGAAACCAAGTTCTCAGTGGGCAGTTTAGGATAGGAAGAAAGGTATGAAAATTGGGAATGGAAAATAAAACAAAGAGGATAGAGGAAAGATGAACTATGATTCCTGGTGGAGCAACCCAGAAGATGCCGGAAGGGAACACCCAATTCAAAATAGATGATATATAATCATCGACAGCTATTGCCGGATATGGGGTCCGCAAGGCATCAACGGAATCACTCCAAAAACCTGACGAGAGTGTAGAGGCGCCACTCAATTCTAATTGCTTAGTCAAGCTAAGCGACTCGCAGACGAGGATATGAGTGACGCTCAACCCCCATCAGGCCCAGAACCACAGCCCAAACTTCCTGTCTAACAATTGACAATCCACAACAGCTGAATAGGCGCCAATGTTGTGGTAGTGACCGTTCACAAAGAAAGAGAGGAAAATTGAAATTTATGCGAAAAGGAAAAAAAAATAAACAATTAAAATCCAATATGAATGATCTGATATGAATGCCAATCACGGCCAAAGAAACAAAAAAAAAAAAATGGCCGAGGCAACCAAGTGCTCCCGGGAACAAGTGTCACCCCAGCCTACCAAATCATTCATTCGGAGCAAGAGAAGTTAAGAAAAAAAAAAAATGAAATTCAAAAATAAGTGAAAATTAACAGAAAAAAATGAATCAAATACAAGTTAAAACTAATGAAATTCCGGAAAACTAAAACCAGTTATTGCGCGATTAAAACTACTCAAAATAATAATACAAATGTAATAAAAACTAAAACCGAATAACCAATTGCTAATTGCTTGGGCGCCATTTGTTGCGGAACAGCTGTGAACAGCCGCCACCACAACAGAAATTGTAGCCTGACCTGCTACCCTCGCGTGACTTAAGGTGCCGACTAGTCACCGGTGTCGTGGGTAGGTTGAGGGGCAGGTCAAGCCCTAGCTGTGTCACGCACTACGGACACGGACCAACATAAAAAAATCAAGGTGGGAAGAAAGGAGCCCACTTAATCATGGCTCCACTGAACCTATTGGAATGGATTTACCACTTCATTATTAATTTTCCGGGGATATTAATTTAAACAAATAAATAAAAACGCAAATTTATAGGTAATGAATACAACAACAAAATTTACTCAAAAAAATTGCAAATAAATAAAAATTCAGCCAGGAAATTTATCTCCATAAATATGTACATAATTAAATATAATATAGAAATCAATATTCTTTTCCAAATAAGAAAATGAAAAAATTAAAATCGGAAAATAAATCAGTTTTTTTTTATAACATAAAATAGGTGAAATGTTAAAGGTAATAAAAATAGAATAAAATAGAATAAACATTGCTCACTTACCAGTGATCCGGAAGACGGTACCGTATCCACTGGAACACTGCAAAATTATAGCTTCTCCTGTTTTATTAAATTAACACAAATAATTTATATTCCAATTCAAATCTAGTGGAACTTCATAATGAATTTAAATACCAAATTGAACTTTTGGACTTTTAAACTTTTTTCAATTTCCTTCGGTTTTTTTCTCGTTTACAATTCAGTCCCGATATATACACACATGTTACATTTACAGGTGCCAATTCCATAAATTATTCCACAATATCCGTTTCGTTGGCCATATAGAAAGCGTCGTAATCACTATAAAACTCCTGTCGCTTCTTCAAATGTAGAGATATCTACAGGCGATCCAGACACAGATCGCCAAATATAAACTGATACAATCGATATCCTACCACAGCAGCCCATACAGCACCAGTACTATGTATTTTCTTCGGCAGTAAGTAGGTAACTGCCGTAGTAAGCGAAGAGAAAAATGGAGCAAAAAAGAAATACACACATATTTCGTCTGTCGATCGTGATGCTCAGCAGTAGTTTCATTCGCTATAGAAAGACCGACATTATCATCAATCCGAAGTAAATTGTACCTCCGAAAACTGTCCCAAGTCGGTACCACGCACAATCATCGAACCAGATGTGAGATGGATAAAAATTCTCCTCAGTCAATTACCGAGTTGTTCGGTAATTGGAAAAAAAACACCTCAATCACAACAACTTCAAATCTCAACACAGAGAAAAGCCGCTTTAACACTTTGAGGATCCGCTACACCGTTCAAACACATCGAAAGCTGCTGCAGCATCAAAACTATTAACAACCGGATGAGTTTCCAGCTCATTTGGATTTCGGCATTTTCGCCGTCACGATGTCGCGAAACACGACCATTAATAACTGTCGTAACGGATGCACCTGTCGCACAAACTGCAGTTATGGCTTTCACCTTCATATATACATTTTTTGAAACTCGCACAAAACTTTTTCTTGTTATTTTCGTGGCAAGGGTCACTTGTTGGTTCATAGAAGCTGTCAATCCAAACAACACTTCAATGCAAATCTTCAACCTTCACGACACGACACCACGGTTCTTTCACCCTAATTCCTCAATCCGCCTTCCGTTCAAAAATTTTCTTTCACACTCCCCAATTCAATTAGACGAACATCTTCAATTCTTCAATTCGCCTCCCGCTCAAATTTCTGTCCACTCCAACTTTCACGATCCAGTGTCCAAGACAAAAATCCAAAAACCTCCTCCACCTCCACCTTCTGATACCCTAAAACCCCAAAAAACTTTTCAGGTTCAGCGCCAAAATCCAACCCCCTGTCCCCAGCAAAATGTCACGCCAACTACCAGTTCAGTTTCCAGCTCATCCCGCCGCCGCCATCTCCCGCAACAACTTATCTCCCCAGCAAGCATCACCCGAACAACAAGCCATGCAGCTCAAATGCACTCAGGTCTTGATTGCATTTGAACTGCACCGCTTCATTGTGGTTGTTTGTTTTTTTCAGTGTTTAGGTGATGCTTGCAGAGCAACAACCGCTCGTTTTGTTTTTATACAGGCAATGCAATTCGAATGCCATTAGATGTCAATAACATTAATTGAGTGCAATGACACTCGAATTGCACCACCTGACTGTTTTGTTTTGTTTTTTTTTTTATAAATAAATTACTGTGAGTGGCGGCAAACAGCTGTCCGTAACAGTACTACACAATATATTTCTTGTTCACTATCTACGAATTGGTTCTGCAATCTACGCTGGTTTTCTGACGACTGCCGCCATCATCGATTGGTGCTGCCCAGTATACCTTTTTGCTGCTCGCTGAGGACAGTGAGATAGTAGAAATAGAGTGGACATGCCCATAAGATTTACATTGAAGGGGATGGTAGTAATTTTTAGCAACTCATTGTCAAATCGAATCAAATCCAAGTAGTTCCCCTCCAATTTGACAATGAGGTCGAAATGGCGTAAAGGCAGCTTTAACCATTGATATAAAAGTATAGAGGATATGCGAATAGCATATACGTATACTGTCCGTGACTGTTGCCAGAAACAATTGTATTAATATGGGTGAGAATGCAGTGTTCTGACAATCTCAGGTGTTCCAGCATCGTTCCAGTTACTGGGACTGTCAATTTTCGTTTCATAAAATCGATTGTCTTCAAGCCGCGCATTTATAAAACGCTTTATAATTCGTGATCGGGAGCTGCATTCAAAAAAATATTGCATTTAGTGTCGTGCGCATATGAGTGGCAGTGTCGAGTGATTATTTCATTAAGCTAATGTGTATACAGAATTAGGTAAAGCAGGTTTTATGTTGTGCGGTTTGGTTGTGGTGAAAGAAAATAAAGTTAATGAGTGAACGGTTTAATATTTTTAAAATATAGCTTTTGTTAGAGAATGCGTGAAGTGTTTAAATTTCAAATACGCCTGTTTAATTCGTTTGCGTGAATAGTAGCTTGGCAATCGTCGCGAGAACGAAAACATCACCCGGTTTGTTTACATTTTAAGCAGTGTGACATGTTGAGTTTGTAAGTAGGTCAAAGCGGGTACTAAACTAAATAATCAAAGGGGGCATTTTCAGCATATGCTCAGGTACATGAAAATAGAAAATGAAATAGTAAAATTGTAGTTTCTGAAGCCAATAAATAACAGTTAATTATGTAACGAGCATTGTAAATCTGCCATAGCCGGTCCCAAGCCCGGTTGAGAAAAGAGGAGGGAGATGCGAAGCTGTGAGAATAGCTGAGTTTTTGCACCTCTATCGCAAATATGTGCAAATATATACATAAATAAATATATATTATATATATATATACATATATATATACATATATATATATATATATATATATATATATATATATATATATATATATATATATATATATATATATATATATATATATATATATATACATATGCATATATACATATACATATGCATATACATATACATTTATGTATATATACATTTTTATGTATATAGATATACATATATATATATATATATATATATATATATATATATATATATATATATATATATATATTTATATATATATATTTATATATATATATATATATATATATATATATATATATATATATATATATATTTATATATATATATATATATATATATATATATATATATATATATATATATATATATATATATTTATATATATATATATATATATATATATATATATATATATATATATATATATATATATATATATATTTATATATATATATATATATATATATATATATATTATATTATATATATATATATATATATATATATATATATATATATATATATAGATATGCAAAGATCATGCACACGTAAATGTATTGTAATGTCCTTTAGTACTCTTATAAATGGTCTATATTTAAATGAATGTTTTGAAATTGTTGTTTGCAGAATATGTATTCAAAATCGTAGCCTTAACTGTCTTGGATACCGCAATTGCATCATTATAAAAAGTGCAAATTGCATTAGTAAGTGGAAGTGATAAATGTTCTGGGGAATAGGTTATATTGTGTTTTTTTGCCAGATAATGGAAACTACGATTGAATTTTTAAAATATTTTACAATCTGCTGTATTTGAAATTAACTAGCAAAAACTTACGCGAAATCATATTGAAGGAAAATCATATTGAAGATTCTGTTCACGTACCTGAATCTATTATAATATAGGTGCGTTTTTTTGCACACCCGAGCAGATCAATATCTGTTAAGTGTATTGAATACAACAACAAAATTGTTATTGTATTCAATATACTTAACAAATTTGGATCTGCTCGGGTGTGCAAAAAAACGCACCTTATATTAAAATAGATTCACAGCAAGTCGTTTTAGCACTCTTGCTGCCACCCAAATTTTGCCACAGAAAGAAGCCAGCTGCAAAAATATGTTGCTGCTGCAATACGCGAACATATCTAATCTCTCACATATTTTCGAATGTAACTATTCTCTATGCTTCTAAATAATAACCCGGATTATATTATGAATTAAATTATCCAAGGGAAGCCGTAAATCCGCCAACGCCGGTCCAAAGCCCGGTTGCAAAAGGAGGAGGGGAGCTGGTAACTTAAGATTTGGTTCTGTGGTAAGATTCGTATTTTAAAATGCATTTTAAATATTCTGAGTTTATGGTTGATAAATGATTTGAACAGAAGTTATTATTATCAATAACATTGGTTTATAAATTTAATAACGCGCACTGATTTGTGTTGCATTTTCTCGGGATAAAATTCAGAAATTTATTCAAATCATTGATTCAATTTCTTTTATTTGAATTCATCACAAATGTTAATAAATAAAATTTCCACGTATTTCATCATTAACCGTTCATAGATATCGTGAATGTATTTTACTATTAAATTCTTCCAGTTAAATCGAAACACCATTTTAATGTATTTAAAATATATTGGCCCCTTTAATTATACGAAATCGTATAATCACTACACCTTTGTATTTTTATGCCAGATGCATGTATTCACTACAACTATCAAACAATCCAAAAAATGGCAACAAAAATTTCGCTATGCCCATATCCTCTATACTTTTATATCAATGGCTTTAACATGCTTTGTGCGTGAGAGGATTGAAGAGGCTAATGGTGGAAAGTTATACCGTCCGTGTCCAGCAGCTGGCTGAGGATGCGATCGGATTCTGCTTACTAATGTCCAACGAATACCGGTTATTGCCCATATCATTAGGCGATTGTATTCCACGTTTACAACTCTTCCGACCTGACAACCGATCGACCTCGATCGGGAGAGCATCGGAAGTGGCTTCTGTTTCAGTAACGGTGGTATGCAAATTAAACTCGTCCAGGTACTCCGCGTCCCATTCTTCCTCGTCCAACCATTCCTCGTTGGTATATTCCATCTCATTAGAGCCCGAATCACTTGGTATCATATTTTCCGATTCACTGGTTATTAAAGCGTCTTGTTCAGTGTTCAAAGGATCTTGACTGACTACAGGAATAGCTTGCCATCTCCTCAATCTACCTGCCTCAACAATTCCATCATATGGAAGCTGGGATTGTTGACAATCCGGGATGTCTCTAACGACATATCTATCATTGCCTAAACTTTTATGAATAACAAAGGGTCCGCGGAACTTGGGAATAAACTTCTTATTCTGACCTGGGGTAGTGTCAACATTTCTCATAACCACATATTCCCCCAATTTGAACTGCCTAGCCGGCTTATGACGTCGATTGAAGTATTCAGCGTTATAGCTTCGAGACTTCTGAATATTCTTAGCAGCGGATTCTCTAACTCGGTCGATCTCAACACTTCTAACATCAAATTTGTTTCCCAGATATTCACTTAGTTCATCAATTTCATTACCTCGTTGATCTACTCCAAAAAGTAGGCGACTCGGAGTATGTCCGGTAGTGGTGTGAATGGTATTATTGATAGCATATTCGACAGCGGCCAGTTTTGAAGACCAATCTGCATGATTTATCTCTTCAGTCAGTTTTCCTAACATATTTTGGAGAGTCCGATTGACTCTTTCGACCTGTCCATTTGCCTGCAGAGATGCGGTAGCTACTTGCACATGTTTTATGTTGTTACGTCCCAAAAATTCAGCAAACTCCAATGAGGTGAAACACGTACCGCGGTCTGAGATGATTCGGTTAGGTCGACTATAATAGTTGAAATATTTACTAAAGGCTGCGGTAACTTCTTTGGTGCTTGTACTATTTGTCGGGTACAATTTCACATATTTGGTAAAGGCGTCAACTACTACCAGTATATGTTTTCTTTTGGACCTCAAAGAGGGCAACGGCCCAAAGTGATCGATGTGCAAGGTATCAAATGGCATTGACTTCTTGGGTATGTTATACAAATTCCGTTCTGTAGAACCCGCCGGAGGAGAATACATTATGCATGGTATGCAGTTCCTAATGAAGTTCTCAGTCTTGACTCTACTTTTCGGGAACCAGTATCTAGTGCAAATTTTTGAATGAGTCTTATCCACCCCTTGATGGCCAATGAGTTCGTGAATCCTTCTAATAATATTCTCTTCCATTGCAGCGGGTACATATAATAAGTGACCTCCATAATCTCTCTTGCGGAATATTACACCATTTAGCAGTTCATAATTATCAATATTCTCAACTTGGAGTTTTTCTTTAAGATGCTGAACCACCACATCTTGTGCTTGAGCGACTTGTAATCTGTAATCGACATCCTCATCGGTAACGTGGGGCATTCCCGTTCCTTTTCGGTGTTGAATGACATAGTCGAAATTTTCAAGCTCCAAAGCCCACCGGGCAATTCTTGGATTCACTTGTTTGCGGTTTAATGTTAGCGTCAACGAATTGCAATCAGTTATTTTGGTGAACTTAATTCCTTCTAGATAAACTCGGAACCGCTTTAGAGCATAGATGATGGCCAATGTTTCCAACTCAAAGATGTGATACTTTGATTCGGCCGCTGAAGCAGTTTTTGAATAGTATGCTATCGGATGAAGTCGTTTATCTGCCTGCCTTTGCAGTAATACCGCACCAAAGCCCAATGAACTTGCATCGGTATGTAGCTCTGTTTCATTCCGCGGGTTGTATATTGCCAACACAGGTGCTTCTGTCAATAATTTTTGGAGTTGCTTAAAGGCACAACTACAAGCCTCGGTAAAGTCATAACGAGCATCTTTACGCAATAGATCCTGTAATGGTTTAGCTATTCTTGAAAAATTCGGCACAAATTTTCGGAAGTAGGAAAATAGACCTAAGGTTGATTGAACTTCTCGAGCGTTTTTCGGCATTTGTAAATTTCGAATAGCTGTAAGATGGGATTGACTAGAAGCAATACCACTTTTAGTTACTTGATACCCTAGGAAGACCACCTCAGGAAATCCTATCTTGCACTTAGCCATATTTAACTTCAGACCGCGGAGATTTATTCGATATAAGACTTCCCTCAAAAGGTTACAATGTTCCTCAAAGTTAACTGATGCTAAAATGATGTCATCCATATATATGACAATTCGCCTTTTCTCGATTAGGTCCCAGAAAATGGTATTAATGAATCGTTGGAACACTGCTGGTGCGTTTTTAAGCCCAAATGACATTCGCTTATATTCTTATTGCCCACTCGGAGTTACGAAGGCGGTATATTGAATGGAAGACTCAGCGACTCAGACCTGATGGAACCCGCTCTTGAGATCTAACACTGAAAATATTTGTTTTCCCTCCAAGTATTCTAGACAGTCTTCTATCAGAGGCAGCGGATAGTTATCTCTCACCGTCAACTTGTTTAGACCGCGATAGTCAACACACATCCTCATGGTTCCATTTCTTTTCTTGACCAAAACAATAGCAGAAGCATACGGGGAACAGCTTGGCCTTATTCCTTCATTGAGTAGCTCGTCAGTAATTTCTGCTTTTCTTTCTGCTTTTCCATCACCGATAACCTTCGGGGTGAGCAATGGAAGGGTACATCGGAGGTCAGATGAATTTTCATTTCAAAGTCGAAAGGTTCCGGAATTATTTCTTTTTTCTTGTTATTCATTATTGTTAATAACTCTTTGTGACAATCAGGCAGCAATTTAAAATCTATATCTGGGGATACTTCAACTTCATCAATCTCTATGTTAAAAATTTCATTTATTAATTCAGATTCGGAGGTGGTAGACTGAGGTGGCAGCGTTAGTTCATTTTTTCCTTTCTTTACTAAGTCAAGGTTCTCTAATTTCCTTAAAACACTATTTCGAGCACGGAAACACAAACATTTCTTCATTTCAATATTCTCTCTTATTTGTAACAACTTGTTTTTATCGTCATGGTAACATCGGACTTTAACTAGATGAACATTACTGTGATTTAGGTAATCTCTCCCTAAGATCAGCGGGAACAGCGTTTTTCTTTCATTAATAACATACAACTTAACCGGTATATCTTCGACTTCGGCTTCGACACTTCCGCATAAATCGATTAGATTCCCGCTTAGGCCTCGGTACATCGGACTCTGCCGCTGAATATTTATCTCAGGTGGTACTAGGGTTGAACTAATCAAACTGATTGGACTACCCGTATCAAAAAGAGAAACACATTTGATTGTTATTCCGTTTCCGTGCTCAACATTTTGAAACAAGACACTTACCATATTTGTGATGTTGAGACGACTCATCTGTTCTTCGGTTTCATCGATTGTGGCAGCGGCTACTGGAATATTTGGGGTGGACATCCTAGCTCGGCTAGCGTTAGTAACAGTAGGTGGAATTCTTTGGCTGTTGGGACATTCGTAGTGATCATGTCCCAGCTTCCAACAATTAAAACAACTGCCCGGCGGTCTCTTCGGATGGGGACACCGATTCTGAAAGTGTCCCATCTGGCAGCAGTTGTAGCATCGGGTTTCCTCATTATTTATTCTAGACTGCGGACTTCGGAAAATATTCGGACTTCGGGAGACAGTCGGACTTCTTGAAGCATTCGGTCTTCGGAAGATATTCGGGCTTCGAAAAACATTCGGACTCAAACGATTTCTCATCGGGCTTCGGTTTCTTGATACATCTGATCTCGAACCTTGTAAGGATGGCACTCGGAATCTTTCTTCTACTGGTTCGCAGCTTACCTGCCTGTAATAACGTATAGCCCTGTGCTTCAGCTCCTCCAATGTTCCTGACCCAATTAGTACCGAAGGGTCATAACCGCTACTTCTGACTAATTCTATAGTTATGTCAACTAAATCAGTCTCTGGTACATTTCCCAACTGAGCGATTCCATGCAGATTTAATATGAATCGGTGTAACGATTCATTTTCAGGATTCCATCTGGCTTGGCGTAATCTGCCGTATATTTCTTCTAAGCTGGTCGAGGCGGAAAACTCTCTTATGAGTAATTCTTTAAGTTCTTCATATGATCGAGCCTTTACTGTTCGCAAGAACACTTTGGCAGTACCAGTAAGGGACCTCCACAAATAAATAAGCCTCTCCTTGCTTCGGACTCTGGCTAACCTCAGGACTTCCTCCAAATCCTCAAAGAATCGGATGATATGTTGGAAGGCATTGTCTCCTGTGTACTCGGGTAGAGCTGCCTGCAGCTCTTGAAAAGACATCTGACGTCTTTCGGATACTAGTGCTTCTTCTTGTTCGACCTCTGGCTGATGAATTTCGGCATCACCTATCAATGCGGCTATAACATCGGCTGGCATCAGTAATCCTTCTCTTCCCATCGGCATCTGTCTAACTTCTTCATGGTGCCTTTGCTCATTTCGACGAACATCAACTATGTCTTCGGTGACTTCCCTAGTTGCCTTCCTTACTGCGGCCTCCAATTCAAGCACTTCCAGTTGTAGTTTCAATTTCTTCTTGGCACTCTCCAACGTTGACAATTCACTACACATATTCCCGCTATCTATGGCATCATCTTCTGGTCCATAATAATCCACTTTCCGCTCACAAGCTCCTTTCCATCTGTCATACGCATTTCCGACAGATGCGGCATATCTTCTGGTTATATCCCCCTCTCCAACAGTAGCTGCGGATCTCCTTAAGTTTGTCATGCTTCCCACGGCGGCTATTCTTCGTTGACATCCTTGTATATCATCAGCAACATCAATACTTCAGCGTCGGCTCAGAATAACTTCGGTAGCAGCGGTTGATATTTTGTGCTCAGGCACTGCACCACTAACAGCGGCATCTACGCATCGGCTTGGCATGTCTTTCATGATGGCGGTTTCTTCTCCTTGGTTCATCTGCATTTCAGCGGCTGCATCTTGATCATCCACCATATACTCAGTGACCGCGGCGTCTTCTCTTCGATTCGCTTCAATTTCACTGGCAGCGGCTTCGTCTCGCGAGGCTGATGCCCCCTCGGTGGCGGCGGCGTCACCATGTCGTACTCGTGCCATTTCAATGGCGGCGTCGGTTTCGGGCATGCGGCTCGGCATTCTTACTTTTGGAACCGCACCCTTCTTTAAATTTGAGCGTTGATTCATTTTCAGCACTTTTGGGTTACGACCCCACACCTGAAGTTATAATAGCTTTTATTTCCAACAATTTTGTGTACTACACAATATATTTCTTGTTCACTATCTACGAATTGCTTCTGCAATCTACGCTGGTTGTCTGACGACTGCCGCCATCATCGATTGGTGTTGCCCAGTGTACCTTTTTGCTGCTCGCTGAGGGTGGGATCGGATTCTGCTTACTAATGTCCAACGAGTACCGATTATTGCCCATATCATTAGGCGATTGTATTCCACGTTTACAATATATATATATATATATATATATATATATATATATATATATATATATATATATATATATATTGTTGTGATCTACCGTTGAACACCTTCCGTGAGCTCGATATTCTTCACATTCGTGAAATAAAACAGTTTCTTTTAAAAACACTATTTACACTTTTATTCACACAAATATTTATAACACTAAATTCCGTACACTTTACTGATCGCACTATTATACATTCTTTATCAACTTAATTATCGCACTATAATCACTCGCACTTTATCGCTTTTAATTAATCGCGCCCGGATACACTAAACTGCTGTATCGCGCCTTTACGCTGTCTTCGCCATCTACTGAATGATCGCTAGTACTTCTCGTGGTGGTATTTATAGTGGTGCCAAATGTGTCTCGGGTTCTCGAATGTTCTGCTTTTGCTTTCTATATGATCTATATATATCTATATATATATATGTATATATATGACTATTGTGTGGAAGATGACTCATGGGAATTTCCGTTGCCAGGCGAGATCTGACTCATGGGTTTGAGGCTCTGGAATGTTCCCTTTTTACGTTCTAGACTATTATTCTACGTTTTATCCATAGATTGTTATTGTGTATTGGCTATTTATAGATTGTTTACGGTTTTTGGCTATTTATAGATTGTTTCTAGCATTTTCTGGCGCTGCCACAACGTCATACGATTCGTTTGGCGTGCATGCAACAATATATATATATATATATATATATATATATATATATATATATATATATATATATATATAATATATATATATATATATATATATATATATATATATATATATATATATATATACATATATATATATATATATATATATATATATATATATATATATATATCTATATATATATATATATAGATATATATATATATATATATATATATATATATATATATATACATATATATATATATATATATATATATACATAGATATATGTATATATATGGATATATATGGATTAATATATATATATATATATATATATATATATATATATATATATATATATATATATATATATATATATATATATATATATATATATATATATATATATATATATTTATATATATATGGATATATATATATATATATATATATATATATATATATATATATATATATATATATATATATATATATATATATATACTTATATCTATATATACATACAAATATATATGCATTTTAATAAAATTAATCGTTAAATTCACAAATAGACATATGTTCAAATATATCCATGGATATATATACATACAAAGTATGTACAACCTTATTTGTACATGTGTATCATTATTTAACATACTCCATAAACATTTATAAGAAATTTTGATGCAAAAATATATATTTATGAACCCCTTAGTTATTGATATAAATTGCTGTTTTTCACGCTTCTATCGAGAACTGGTTAGGATAGTTACATTGAAACGAACGAAAACTCCTGCTCTTGTTATTGTTTTTTCCAATGCAACTATTGATATATAAATGCATACTCGATAGAAGCACTAAGACGCAACTATTATCACAGTTTCACACCTCCCTCCTCTTTTCTAAACCGGGCTTGGGACCGGCTACGGCAGATTTGCAGTGCTGTTTCTAGTATTAACTGTTCTTGGCTTCAAAAGCTATTTTTTTTAAATTTTATTAATATACCTGGCCATGTGCTGAAAACAGCCCCTATCAGTTCTTAATTTAGTACCCGCTTTGACCTACTCAAAAGCTCGAAATGTCACATTAGCTTAAATGTAAACAAACCGAGGGATGTTATTACTCTCGCGACGATTGCATAGCTAATCTTCACGCAAACGAAATAAACCGACGTATTTGTAATTGAAACACTTCACGCATTCGTCATCAATAGTTTTATTGAAATAATACTAAACCATTTACTCGTAAACTTTATTCGTTTTCACAATAACCAATGTCACGGTTTACCGATATTTTGGACCTAACGGCTAGCAATTGGCGCGTCAGAAGAGGACACACCAATGTAGCAGGTTAATGTTACACGAAGTTAGAACTAAGAATTAGATACAGGTAGTCACAATGTTGTAGGTTGTACGAGTTAGGAAAGGGAATATGGCGTAAAATATACATCGTAGTGATTCTGTTGTCTAGGATCTGCAGTTTGGACCCTGCCGCACCCTGCGATCCGTAAATGTCCCGAGATGGGTAGGCACAGATTCGTGCATCAATTCACGACGACTTGAAACAACGAGCCGATGGCAATCTGCCAGGTCCTTCCAGCCCATGGCGTGTCGTTCGTCGATATTGTTGGGGGAAAACCAAGGCCTGACGAATCGAAAATCGACTGAAACTCACTACACTTGAACTTGTCGTCCCGATGCGAACCGAATTCGCGGTAATGGCTTGGCGACGCGATCGCGGACAGACGATGATTTTCCACCAAATTCACACAACAGAATAATTCCGACGCAAGTAGATACAGACAGATCCCATACGTTCACCGCCGCATCTGATCTGATTCACCACCGCATCCGATCTTAAGGTATTCAGCACGATAAATCCAACTGAGGCTAGGTTCGTCCCTGACAAGGACACCAAAACGAGCCGCATGACGGGCACAGGCACTTCTAAGTCAGACATGGACTATATCATTCGAGACAGGAAGTAATTATACTGCAGGAAAAATGGTGTTTCATCAAATGAGTCAATTTCATGTACTGATGCTGCGATTGAAGATACACTTGTAAGTGTAAAGGTCGAAATCTAAAATTCTTCGGAACATTTCTGCTACTATTGTTGTTAGTTTCAATTGAAAATCTTCATGCATATAATTCAATAAATGAAATGCATTCTGCCGCTGTTGATGGTAGACAGCGTTTACTAATAGTTTTTGGATTTGGACAGCAAAGGGGTACCTACGCCAAACCATACCCCAAAACAAACTCGAGCCAGCCACCATTTCGAAACTCTTGGTGTTTCCAGCGAAGCAGCGAGCCCGAAACAGTGTCGAAACAAAGCAGAATAGAAGATTACTTACCGGAGGCTGAAATCCTGCAGGCTACTGGCCCAGACTCGCACGACGGCGGTCTCAAAGGAATCCAAACACCGGGTTTAAAAACTCGCGCAAACGACAAACTAAAAATAAACAGACATCTGACATTTGTCAGTATGTCACGAGTCTGACAGGTCGAATGGTCAACCTGCGCAGAATCAGAAGTGCGGGATGACGGGATGTGGAACATCGCCAGATCGTCATATGGCATTGCCAGTCCTCAATTCTAATGAGACAAAGTGCAATGACCGGGAACTGAGTGCAACGGCCGAAATGCATTTGAAATGCATTGAGATATTCATTTCGCCAAACGGATAATCTAGGATCCCGTCTAAGCGGGATCAGAAAGCGGAGCCGAAGTTTCCTGCGAGGCGATCATGACATGGATCGTTCTCTTATTTTCTGGACGTGGTAAGGATCACATGCAATCTGGCTATCGAGCTCAAATTATAACCGACAAATTTGATTTCATACACTTGCATATCTGGCGGGCTCGAAGAGGAAAAGGATTGAAGATCGGAATCATTTGGCGGATGGGTGAGAAAATTTGAGACGAGCTGGAGGCGACCGCTTGGGACGTTGTTGGCGAAATCGAGCTGGCGAGATTGAATTGGCTGAGACAAAAGGGGATCCAGCGTTATCTTGTAATAAGAAAGGTGTTTAACGTACTGACGCAGTGAATAGTTCAGCGAGACGGCGGAGATATAAGAAGTGATTTGGCGAAGGGTCGTGACGAAGATATGTACGGAGGTATTGGCTGCTCTGCGAGTAGGCTGAAGAAGCTGTCCGACAAACCTGGTCCTAAAGGGGATGCTCGAGCACTTGGATTTCGATCAACGCAAGAAGTGATGTCCTGAGTAAGTAGGATAAGATTTGAATTGTATGTAGGGCGAATTTAAGTAAATATCGAGTGCAAACGTGTAGTTAGATAAGTTTAAAAACGCGGCGCCGTTTCATAGTTTGTGAACAGAGCTAGGTTAACGGATTATCCGAGGAAATAAAGTTGTTGTAGCAAATTGTGAACGCTGGTGTGTCCTTTCGGGCTAGTTTTTTCATTAGTGCGCGAAGCCGTCGCAACACTTTTCGCTTCCGGGCGACGGACGAGGGTTAGTTTCGGGATTGGGAAGCGAGTGGCGCCCATCCACCCTATCTCCGGTGAGTTCAGGCTCCCGAAACTAACCCCCTTTGACTTTTTGTGCTAAAAGGGGTGCGTAGACGCTCAAGAGATTTAAAAACGGTAACAAATTGGCGCCCAACGTGGGGCTTAAAATAGCGAAAATAACGGTAATAACGGTTTGAAAAGGGGACGCGGAAAATTTTAGAGTCCCTTTATCGGAATTCGCGGCTTAAGAAGGCGTTGAAAAGCAAATTTTGGTGCATGGTCGATTGAATATTTTGCTTAGTTTATTAACTAAGTAAATAAAAATAATAGTTTCCTTCACTAACTTAGTTTATTTACTTGAGTTTTCTTTATTTATTTGAATTTTGGTTTGGTTGTGTGACAGGAAGGTTGAGACTGAGTGGTTTCTGTAAGTGAATTTTGTGGGTGAAATAAAATCAGAACTTGGAGTGCGTGTGTCATATGTACTAGCTTGTAAGAGGCCATTTCTTTCAGGTTTAGTTAGGAAGTTCCGGGGATAAATTTTATCGCGTCGAGTCACAGGGGGGTGTTTTTAGTGGAATAGGTGATTTTGAACAGTGAAAATATCGTCATTAGCTATTTTTATTTTTGCTGGGGGGTGCATTTGTTATTCGGTGATTAAAGTTTTCCACTCCTGCGTGATTTAGAAGTCAGTATTTTAGTGATGAAGATTATAGTGGATCGACTTAGCAAGGATGAGCTCACGTATGAGCTTGCGATCCGAGGTTTCCCGGCGGATACAGTCGATAATATGCGAAAGACCCTGAGGGCGACGCTAAAATCGGAAGCAGCGTTGGATACATCACACGTCAAAACGGAGTACCCGTTCGATTATGCGACGGATTATGCGGAGCTTACGGCAAAAGCGTCAGAAGTCGAGGAGCTTATAGCTAGGGTGTCAGGGGATAGAGCGGCATCGGACTATGTCAAAGCGAAGGTTAAGGTCGAGTTTGGATTCCGGCGTTGGGCAAACATGCAGGCAGTGACCATCGAGCAAAAGAAGGGAGCGAGGTCTCTCCGGAATAGGTTTATCCTGGCGATGGGTTCTTTGGAGGAGAGAGTAGGTGACTCGAGTGGCAATGAGGCGGAGCGCCCGAACGAAAACCAAGCGACAAACGCAATACCAACAGCACGGAGCACAAGTCTTGCGGAAGTGGCGAAATGGGGCCTTAAGTTTAGTGGCGACTCGTCAGGCTCTATCAATGCCTTTTTAGAGCGGGTCGAAGAGCTACGCCAGGCACGAGGGCTTACCAAATCTCAGCTCTTCCGGGCAGCAGTCGATCTCTTCGATGGGCGGGCGTTGATTTGGTTTAGGGCCAACCGCAACCATGTGGAAAGCTGGGACGCATTAGTAGAAGAGCTGAGGGCAGAATTCTTGCCCTCCGACTATGAAGATCGCCTCTGGGAGGAAATCCGAAGACGGACTCAAGGGGAAAACGAGTCGATGGGGGTTTATGTGGCGATAATGGAGCGCCTTTTTAGTAGGTTAAAGAAGAGTTGCTCCGAAGGAAAAAAACTTCGGACCCTGAGAAGGAATATCGCCCCCTTCTATCAGCAGCAGCTATGTCTGAAGCCAGTCGAGTCAATATCCGAATTGGTAAGAATGGGGTGCACATTGGATGCAACGAGGGCTTCTGTAGCGGCGTTCGTACCACCGACTACACGATCGAGGAGGTGTTTAGAGCCAGATTTGGCATATGTGAGTGCGGAGACTACAGCGCAGGTGGCGGTGATGTCCGGGGGCAGTCGCGTGCGGTGTTGGAACTGCCGCAAAGAAGATCACGTATCCAGGGAGTGCTCTGAGCCCAGGCGATGTTTTGGCTGTGGTCGTCAGGGGGTCATGCGTGCTTCATGCTCATCATGCCAAGGGAGAGTTAGTGGGACGGAAAATCGGGCTCGACAAGATACGCAGGGATCGGGAAACGATCGTCGTGCTCGTTAAGCGGCCGAGCGAACACGATATCAAGGCCGGAACGGAGTAGTCATCAGCCGATCGTAGACTATGCGTTGGTGGAGGATAATCCCGACAGTCGACCGCACTTACAAGTGGAGATTGAAGGTACGATTTTGGAGGGATTATTAGATTCAGGGGCGAGTCGTACGATTCTGGGATGGAAAGGGTGGTCTCGGTTGGCAGGTAAGGGTTTGACACTGAAACAGGACGGAATCGAAGAAGTACGGCTCGCAAACGGCGTAACGTGTGCGGTAGATGGAGTTGTTGGACTGGAGTTTGCTTTGAATGGACGAAAGCATACTCTCGAAACGTTGGTGATTTCATCGATTCCGCAAGAAGCGATTTTAGGCATAGACTTCTGGCAGCGTTTTGGCGTCGTGTTGGATATGAGAGGCCGGCAGTGGACATCGATCGCTTCAGTCGAGGTGGAGACGGGTAAGGCGCTGCGAAGTCGATCCCATTTATCGACAGGGGAAGCAAATACTTTGGCGAGCTTGTTGGAAGAAGAATTCGGGTTGATGGGTGACGGGCTTGGGTGCGCGAATTCCGTGGAGCACGTAATCAAAACCACGGCTTCCCCAATCAAGCAGAGATACTACCCAGTCTCACCAGCGGTGCAAAAACAAATTAATGCGGAGTTAGACAAGATGCTACGGATGGGTGTAGTCGAGCCGTCATCTAGTCCGTGGTCTTCGCCGATATTACTAGTTCGGAAGAAAGATGGGTCATTCCGGTTTTGCGTGGACTTCCGAAAAGTGAATGCGGTGTCGGAAAAAGACGCCTATCCACTGCCGTACATTTCAGCTACGTTAGACAAGTTAAGAAATGCGAAGTACTTGTCGACGCTGGACGTCAAATCCGCGTACTGGCAAGTACCGATGGCAGAGGAATCTAAGCAATACACCGCATTTACCGTGCCAGGAAGAGGTTTGTACCAATTTCGCAGGATGCCTTTCGGACTTCACAATGCGGGGGCCACATGGCAACGGCTGATTGACACGGTGCTTGGGCCTGCGCTAGAGCCTTTCTTTTTACGTATTTAGATGAAGTAATAGTCGTAACTGAAACCTTTGATCGTCATATAGAGGTGTTGCGTGAGGTTTTCGTTCGATTGAGGGAAGCAGGTTTACGTGTTTCAAGGGAGAAATGCCAATTTTGTAGAGCGCAACTGAAGTATCTGGGCTACTTGGTTGATGTGGAGGGACTGCACGTAGATCTCGAGAAGGTAAGGGCAGTAAGCGAGTTTCCTCGTCCTACCTCGGTCAAGCAAGTGAGGCAGCTCTTGGGCATGGTGTCCTGGTACAGACGCTTCATACCAGATCACGCGACAATGGTGGCGCCGTTGACCGACTTAATCAAGAAGGGCCGTAAGTTTGTATGGACTGAGGAATGTGATCGCGCGTTCGTGTCCTGCAAGCAAAAGCTTACAACTGCACCCGTACTATCTTGTCCGAACTTCGAACTTCCGTTCAAGGTGCAGACTGATGCCTCCGATGTTGGAATAGGGGCTGTGCTGAGCCAGGCGCACCCAACTGGAGAGAAGGTCGTGTGCTATCTCAGCCGATCGTTGTCACAACAAGAGAGGAAGAATTCCACAACGGAGAAAGAGTGTCTGGGAGTTCTATGGGCCATCGAAAAGCTCCGACCCTACATTGAAGGGACTCATTTTGTTGTAATCACTGACCATCATTCGCTCGTCTGGCTGAACAGATTGAAAGACCCGACGGGTAGATTAGCTAGATGGGCAGTGCGGTTGCAACAATTTGATTTTGAGGTGGTCCATAGGAAGGGAAAAGAAAATCTGGTGCCGGACGCGCTTTCGCGGGCAATGATAGACGTAGGCGACGTATCCACGCCCCGGGTCACAGAGCGCTGGTATCAAAGCATGTTGGACAAGGTTGGGAAAAACCCAGATAGGTTTCCGGACTGGAAGGTGATCGGAGATACCTTGTGGAAACAGCTCACAGTTCGAGCGACAGGCGGTGGGACTGCTCAAGTGTGGAAGCGAGTTGTCAGCAAAGGTGAGAGACCAGCGATACTGGAGCGTTATCACGATGACCCAAAAGCGGGCCATATGGGAGCGACACGAACTATAGCCCGTATTACGCAGAGCTACTACTGGCTGCGGATGAATATGGATATCCGGGAATACGTCCGAAGATGCAAGGTGTGCCAGACATGCAAAGTGGAACGGAAAGCTCCGATTGGGTTAATGTCAACTCGTGCGGGTGAAGCGAAAGTCCCGTGGGAGATGATCGGTGCAGATTTGGTAGGGCCATTGCCGAGGTCGTCGAGAGGTCATTCTTATATCTTAACGGTCCTCGATTACGTCTCAAAATATTCAGTTTTATTACCTGTGCGAAGTGCGACGGCAACGACTGTTTTTCGTCTGTTAGAAGAAAATGTTTTTTTGGTGTACGGTGTCCCCAGGATACTAATTTGTGATAATGGAGTGCAGTTCCGGGGCAGCCAATTCAGGAAAGCGGTGGAAGAGTATGGCGTGCAGGTGAGCTACACTGCATTGTATCACCCTCAAGCTAACCCGGCCGAAAGGCGTAACCAGGATGTTAAATGCATGTTAAGGTGTTACGTGTCGGAAAACCACCGATCTTGGGATCAGTATCTAGCAAAAATCGCCTGCGCCTTGCGGACTTACAAACATGAAGTAACGGGGTTCTCGCCCTATTTCGTAAACTTTGGTAGGGAGATGGTCACATTCCGGGAAAAGTCAGAGCCTCCGGGAGGTCAGCAGATTGACTTCTCACCATCGAGGAGCGCGACGATGCTGGAAACGATTCGAGCGGAAGTAGTCAGGAGAATGAGGCAGGCTCCTGAATCTAGTAAAGTGAGGTATAATCTACGCCGAAGGTCGGAGCCTTTTCAGGTCGGGGATCTAGTGTGAAGAAGAAACTACGTCCTGTCGGATGCCAGTAAACATTTTACGGCGAAGCTCGCACCAGCGTTCGTTGGCCCTTTTAGGTTGTGGAAAAAGTTGTCAGCGTGGACGTATGAACTCGTGGACATGAAGGGAAAGTCCGCGGGAACATGGCACGCAAAAGATTTGAAGCGCTGTATAGAAGTTGACCGTCAGCCAGACGGGAGCTCGGAGATAGTAGGCGCGTGAAATAGTGAGTAATGGGGAAGAACGTATATATAATGTAGTGATAGTTATTGTTGGTGGTGGGTGTAATACTAAAGAATTCCGTTAGAACAGAATTAGTAGTAAGTACATATGGTGGTGGGATTAAATATTTAATAGGAGTAGATTTGTTTCACCTGGCCCTAGCAGGTAATAAATTGATAAGGAGATGAGATGTAATATCTAAGTTAGCCAGAGAAAGGTATATAAGCTACAAATAAGCAAGTTTTCGGTGGTGGGTTATATTGTATATGAGTCGAGGGTTAGTGCCATATCTCATAATATATTCTAGGATTAGTTTTAAAGAGAATGATAGATTATTTTAAATAAAAATGAAAAAATTACCGATGGTTTGGTGGTGGTTCCGTTTGGGTTTTTAGTTTTTCTCCTTTTTTTTCTTCTTTCCTATTCCTTTTGTTTTTTTTGTCATTTATTATATTTTTTTTTTCGTCCTCATTCTTTATCTTCACAAGGTTATCTCTAGTAGTCATAGTGTCTTAAAAACGAGTTCAATACGCATTAGTTTCTCATAGAATAAGTACAGAGACACCAACACCATACTACCTACTAGACGACACCTACAATCAATACATACAATACATATAATCATGCATTAGGAAGTAATATAGTTGACATTTTTGTGTTTTTGCTTAGAAAGTAGGCAACGCACCATAGTGATCGCGTGGATGAGTGGCGTATGAGTGTCGATGTTTGTCTTTCAGTTAATTGAGTCGTAGAACAAACCAAAATTCAAATAAGAATTAAGCCGTTCGAGAATCCGAGATACAAAGGTGTGTGGATCGTGTATGGATTGAAACTTAGTACGGCGTTAAATCCGGTAAAGAAGTAAAGTCGAGAATTTCTACGAAATTCTCCTAAGCGAGGGGGGTGTCATGGTTTATCGATATTTTGGACCTTACGGCTAGCAATTGGCGCGTCAGAAGAGGACACACCAATGTAGCAGGTTAATGTTACACGAAGTTAGAACTAAGAATTAGAGACAGGTAGTCACAATGTTGTAGGTTGTACGAGTTAGGAAAGGGAATATGGCGTAAAATATACATCGTAGTGATTCTGTTGTCTAGGATCTGCAGTTTGGACCCTGCCGCACCCTGCGATCCGTAAATGTCCCGAGATGGGTAGGCACAGATTCGTGCATCAATTCACGACGACTTGAAACAACGAGCCGATGGCAATCTGCCAGGTCCTTCCAGCCCATGGCGTGTCGTTCGTCGATATTGTTGGAGAAAAACCAAGGCCTGACGAATCGAAAATCGACTGAAACTCACTACACTTGAACTTGTCGTCCCGATGCGAACCGAATTCGCGGTAATGGCTTGGCGACGCGATCGCGGACAGACGATGATTTTCCACAAAATTCACACAAGAGAATAGTTCCGACGCAAGTAGATACAGACAGATCCCATACGTTCACCGCCGCATCTGATCTGATTCACCACCGCATCCGATCTTAAGGTATTCAGCACGATAAATCCAACTGAGGCTAGGTTCGTCCCTGACAAGGACACCAAAACGAGCCGCATGACGGGCACAGGCACTTCTAAGTCAGACATGGACTATATCGTTCGAGACAGGAAGTAATTATACTGCAGGAAAAATGGTTTTTCATCAAATGAGTCAATTTCATGTACTGATGCTGCGATTGAAGATACACTTGTAAGTGTAAAGGTCGAAATCTAAAATTCTTCGGAACATTTCTGCTACTATTGTTGTTAGTTTCAATTGAAAATCTTCATGCATATAATTCAATAAATGAAATGCATTCTGCCGCTGTTGATGGTAGACAGCGTTTACTAATAGTTTTTGGATTTGGACAGCAAAGGGGTACCTACGCCAAACCATACCCCAAAACAAACTCGAGCCGGCCACCATTTCGAAACTCTTGGTGTTTCCAGCGAAGCAGCGAGCCCGAAACAGTGTCGAAACAAAGCAGAATAGAAGATTACTTACCGGAGGCTGAAATCCTGCAGGCTACTGGCCCAGACTCGCACGACGGCGGTCTCAAAGGAATCCAAACACCGGGTTTAAAAACTCGCGCAAACGACAAACTAAAAATAAACAGACATCTGACATTTGTCAGTATGTCACGAGTCTGATAGGTCGAATGGTCAACCTGCGCAGAATCAGAAGTGCGGAATGACGGGATGTGGAACATCGCCAGATCGTCATATGGCATTGCCAGTCCTCAATTCTAATGAGAGAAAGAGCAATGACCGGGAACTGAGTGCAACGGCCGAAATGCATTTGAAATGCATTGAGATATTCATTTCGCCAAACGGATAATCTAGGATCCCGTCTAAGCGGGATCAGAAAGCGGAGCCGAGGTTTCCTGCGAGGCGATCATGACATGGATCGCTCTCTTATTTTCTGGACGTGGTAAGGATCACATGCAATCTGGCTATCGAGCTCAAATTATAACCGACAAATTTGATTTCATACACTTGCATATCTGGCGGGCTCGAAGAGGAAAAGGATTGAAGATCGGAATCATTTGGCGGATGGGTGTGAAAATTTGAGACGAGCTGGAGGTGACCGCTTGGGACGTTGTTGGCGAAATCGAGCTGGCGAGATTGAATTGGCTGAGACAAAAGGGGATCCAGCGTTATCTTGTAATAAGAAAGGTGTTTAACGTACTGACGCAGTGAATAGTTCAGCGAGACGGCGGAGATATAAGAAGTGATTTGGCGAAGGGTCGTGACGAAGATATTTACGGAGGTATTGGCTGCTGTGCGAGTAGGCTGAAGAAGCTGTCCGACAAACCTGGTCCTAAAGGGGATGCTCGAGCACTTGGATTTCGATCAACGCAAGAAGTGATGTCCTGAGTAAGTAGGATACGATTTGAATTGTATGTAGGGCGAATTTAAGTAAATATCGAGTGCAAACGTGTAGTTAGATAAGTTTAAAAACGCGGCGCCGTTTCATAGTTTGTGAACAGAGCTAGGTTAACGGATTATCCGAGGAAATAAAGTTGTTGTAGAAAATTGTGAACGCTGGTGTGTCCTTTCGGGCTATTTTTTTCATTAGTGCGCGAAGCCGTCGCAACACTTCTCGCTTCCGGGCGACGGACGAGGGTTAGTTTCGGGATTGGGAAGCGAGTGGCGCCCACCCACCCCGTCTCCGGTGAGTTCAGGCTCCCGAAACTAACCCCCTTTGACTTTTTGTGCTAAAAGGGGTGCGTAGACGCTCAAGAGATTTAAAAACGGTAACACCAAACCGCACAACATTAAATCTGATTTGTCAAGCTATGTACAAATATAAACTTAATTAAACAATCACTCGACACTGCCACTGATATGCATAAGGGACCGAATTCATCATTTTTTTTAATGCACAAACCGATTACGATTTTTAAGACATTTTATAAATGCGCAGCGTGAAGACATTCAATTTTATAAAAGTCGCGTTGACAGTCCCAGTTACTGGAACGATGATGAAATACCTGGGAATATCAGAACACTTCGTTTTCATCCATATTCAGACAAATGGTTCTGGCAACAGACACGTACAGTATACGTATATGCTATTCGCATATCCTCTATACTTTTATACTGTAGAATATCATCATCTGGCAACACACCTTCGGGGTAAACTGGACTTGATGCCCCAAACCCGGGAAATCCCACCACCAGAGGGCGAAAAGGTGGTAGAAGGGCTGAAAAAATGAAGAAAAACAGACAAAATTATACAAAAAAAGAAAAAGAAGATAAAATAATTAAGAAAAAGAAAAAAAGAAAGAAAAGAAGCCCCAAAAGCAAACGCACAACCACAAAAACACAAACATATTAGCCCGACATCTATCAGCGAAATTCATGTAACAGCTGTGTGGGGCATCAAGTCCAGTTTTACCCATCTTCGTACATTGAAATCTGACAGATGAGTGTTAGTGTGTTTTGTGACAGGCCTTCTGCCTCATGTTTCTGCGTTTCCGTTTTTGTGCTATCCAGTTATTGAAATAGAACCATAAGAGTTAACACTGTACTGTCTAGTTATTTGACATACAATCGTAAGCATTTAACAGTTGGCGACGAGGACATGGATGCAGCTCAGTTGAAATCTGTGTTGGATTTATTTCAACACCAAAATAAAGAATTAATCTCTTCCTTGCTGAAGCAGAACCGCAAGTCGCTGGAGGCGTTAACTCCTGCATCAGTGCATAGTGGTGGTGTTCCCAGCTTCCGTAAATGCGACAAGGCCGTGGAAAGTTGGATCATATACAAGCAGCAGCTGGAACAACATTTTGTAGCAAACAACGTGTCAGCAGACGCTTTTCAAACGCGCATCTTTGCTGTCATGGATTGGTGCGGAGCCATTCGAATTGCTGCAAAAGTTGTGCGACGGAGACAGTAGTGGCAAGGAATATACGACCCTCATTGAAAAACTTGATGCCCATTACACAGAGAAGCAGCATGTGTTGGCAGCAAGGTATAAGTTCTACGCAACAAAAATGAAGCCAAGTCAATCATATGGAGATTGGGTAGCAGAGTTACGAGGTGCAGCTAGGCATTGCTTGTTCATATGCTCAAAGGCAGATTGCAACGAATCGCATGCAGACACAAGCATCAGAGATATGCTCATTATGCATTCTCCCCACGACCAGGTACGTACTGCAGCTCTACAGAAAGCTAACCCTACTTTAGAAGAAGTGCTACAAATAGCAACAGTTTATGAGGCTACATTAAGGGGCTCAACCAGTGTGAAACTTTCAAGAAATCAAAATTTTTGTTTTTGTATTTTTCGATTGTCTATACCTTTAAGAAAAACATACTAAAATTTCAGATACGTGACTGAAACAGTTTCGGAGTATTTACAAAACGCGTGAGTCGAGTCATGTAAGCCTGTTTCTACCTGAGTCATTGCTTGGGCTTTGACAGCCTTGTGGGTATTATTATGAAGCTAGAGACCCTCCCACCGGCATTTGAATACAACAATTTATGTCCGTAGATGGTTACCTGTGAAATTGTTTGTAAACTGTTGCTGATATTACTTCTTTTGAAGCAGGTTAACGTTTTTAAATTGAACGATTTATTTAGTTCCCTCGTAAACTTTGTATAGAGCGCAACGGGCTATCGCGAATTGAACATTAGTGAAAATGAGTGAGAAATCTAGTGATACTTTCCACAAAGATAATGTTGATGAAATGGAAAAAGAAATCTGGGCTACATTCTATCATTTGAGTTCTAGTGATAAAAATCCAAACCATGGAAACTGCCCAGAAGGTGCTGAAAGCTGGTGTGCTTATCGTGTTGCTGAGGCTCAGGGACAGAACATGCGAAAGTTCAAGCATGATTATTTTCCAATTGACCCAAAGGTTCAAAAAATTCTTAAGCCAATATACGAAGACTTGAGTAGACGTGAGTTGCTCGATAGATGTCAAGGGAATAACACCCAGAACAACAACGAGAGTTACAATGGCTTGCTCTGGCATTTTGCTCCGAAGCACCTGCATAGCGGCTTAAAAACAGTTTAAATAGCGAATTACCTTGCTACTGTAATATTCAATGATGGATTTTCATCCATCCTAAAGATATTCAGTGTCATGGGAGTGACGATCGGACATGCAGCAAGTAATTATGCCGATCAACGAGACGAAACGAGGCTTCGCATAGCAGAGTTCCGGCATGAGGCAGCCACACAAGAGGCTCGTACAGCTCGAAGGAGAGCTGCAGCAAACCAACAGCAGCTTTTTGAAGAAGAGGAAGGTGAATTATATGGGCCTGGGATAGCAGATTAGGATTAGGTATGATATTTATCGTTTTATAAATGTGAGATCAGTATTTTTCTCTTTAAACGGGTTTTTCTCAAAATAGCGTTTTCTAAATTTGCTGCCACTGTAACTTGAAAAATAATTATCCAGTCGACTCAAATCTTGTTTTGTTGTTTTAAGTATTCATTTTTGCATTGAATGAACCTCCAATATTTTAGTCGAATGAAAACTGTTAATTTGCTAAGGAAAATACCATTAGATATTTAAGCTAAATTGTAAAAAAAAATTTCAAAGCTGCATAGTTTTTTTGGATTTAATTTTTTTCCCACATATCTGCTTCAATCAATAGGTGATATTATCTACTTTAACGCCTTTTTTGTTTGATTTTATTTCAGGCACTGTAAAGACCGCAACAAGGGCAGCAGTGCGGAAACTTTTTTTTTTTTGTCCTCTGAGAGATAGTGCATATGTAAAAGAAAATAGAAGATTTTCATTTGAAAAAAATTGTAAATATACTATAACTATGTATCAATATACTCAGAAAATTTCAAAACAATCAGTGCAGAACTTTTTATTTAAAAAATACCCGAAAATCGCCTTATTTTTTTGCTGTTACACTGGTTGAGCCCCTTAAAGACGTGTCTGCAAATTAGAAATGACACGGCATCGGTAAACGCAATAAGCAGGGCACAACCACCAGCACAATATAACAAAATAGAGCGGAGAAGAAGCAAATCTCGAAAAGTGGGCAAGTCATGTCCAGAGTGTGGAGTGGGGCACCAGCGCTCTCAGTGCTATCATTTCAAAAATAAGTCGAAATGTGAAGCATGTGCAAAATTCGGGCACATTGCAGCAGTCTGTCGTGCAGTCAACGCTCTACAAAGACCTAATAGTAGCTGGAATAAAAGCAATAAAGAAAAAGCGAATGTCAACAGCACAAATACGTCGAATTGTGAAACAATAAGTTCGGTAGATTTCTGTATAAACGAAACAGAATTAAGGCAATCCGAGATGTTGTATACTAATAAATTATTTGTGAATTTAGTAATCAAAAACAAACCGTTCCAGTTTCAAGTGGATACAGGCGCGTCATGCTCGTTGATTAGTCTCAAAACGTACGAAGCATTAGATACCGTGTGTGTTCCCACCAACAAAGTGCTTAAGGCTTATGGCGGAAATGCTTTGACACTTTGAGGCTCTATATCTGTAGAAGCCAGTTTGAACAACGTAATCAAGACGTTATAATTTCTTTTGGTTGAAAACGATGAGGCAACAGACATTTTAGGCTTGGATGGGCTTCAAAAATTTGAGTTTCAGCTCACTAGTCCTCCACCTGGAAATATGGTTGTCAATTTAAAGGTCAATGAACTCAGTATAACATCGCAAGAAACTCATCAGCGCTTAATTCAAGCAGTACAAGACCTAGTAACGCAATATTCAGAGAGGTTCTCGTCCGAGTTGGGGCGTTGTAGAACATGTACAGCTGATGTGAGGCTAAAGGCAAATGCTCAACCGAAATTTTTCAAGCCGTACAACATACCATTCGCACAATTTGATGCAGTGCGTACGGAAAACGAGAGACTGGTTCAAAGCGGAGTGTTAAAGCCAGTGAACACAAGTGAATGGGCAGCTCCTAAACGAAGTTTTACAACGATTGTCAACTCATGTTCTCAAGTGCAAATTAGACAAATGCAGCTTCGCAGTAAAATACATCGAATACGTAGGTCATCGCATAGACGCTAATGGCATTTTACCAACAGACACGCGCATAGAAGCCATCAAAAGAATGCCGAGTCCAAAAAACCTACAAGAAGTAGAATCATTCATAGGCAAGGTGAACTATTACAATAAATTCATAGAGAATTTCGCAACAGTCGCAGCACCCTTGAACGCACTACGACGAAAACATAGCGACTTCAATTGGACTCATCGAGAAGAAGAAGCGTTTCAGTTATTGAAAAAACCTTAGAGTATAAAGATATTAAGAGCAGTGAGATAGTAGAAATGGAGTGGACATGCCCATAAGATTTACATTGAAGGGGATGGTAGTAAATTTTTGTCTGCTCATTGTCAAATCGGGTCAAATCCAAGTAATTCCCCTCCAATTTGACAATGAGAGCGAAATGGTGCAAAGGCAGCTTTAACATGCTTTGTGCGCGAGAGGATTGAAGGGGCTAATGGTGGAAAGTTATACCGTCCGTGTCCAGGGGCTGATTAAAGGTAGAACTATAATGCAATTAAGTGAGCTTTAAGTAGCTTAAGTGACAGTACGGTTGCACTAGCACTAAAAAACAACCCATTAATTGTTATCATCTTTAGAATGAATAGCCTCTATTTCTACTGTTTGTGGGTTGACTGGTTTACTGAAATGCATTTGAAATGCATTGATATATTCATTTCGCCAAACGGATAATCTAGGATCCCGTCTAAGCGGGATCAGAAAGCGGAGCCGAGGTTTCCTGCGAGGCGATCATGACATGGATCGCTCTCTTATTTTTCTGGACGTGGTAAGGATCACATGCAATCTGGCTATCGAGCTCAAATTATAACCGACAAATTTGATTTCATACACTTGCATATCTGGCGGGCTCGAAGAGGAAAAGGATTGAAGATCGGAATCATTTGGCGGATGGGTGAGAAAATTTGAGACGAGCTGGAGGCGACCGCTTGGGACGTTGTTGGCGAAATCGAGCTGGCGAGATTGAATTGGCTGAGACAAAAGGGGATCCAGCGTTATCTTGTAATAAGAAAGGTGTTTAACGTACTGACGCAGTGAATAGTTCAGCGAGACGGCGGAGATATAAGAAGTGATTTGGCAAAGGGTCGTGACGAAGATATTTACGGAGGTATTGGCTGCTGTGCGAGTAGGCTGAAGAAGCTGTCCGACAAACCTGGTCCTAAAGGGGATGCTCGAGCACTTGGATTTCGATCAACGCAAGAAGTGATGTCCTGAGTAAGTAAGATAAGATTTGAATTGTATGTAGGGCGAATTTAAGTAAATATCGAGTGCAAACGTGTAGTTAGATAAGTTTAAAAACGCGGCGCCGTTTCATAGTTTGTGAACAGAGCTAGGTTAACGGATTATCCGAGGAAATAAAGTTGTTGTAGCAAATTGTGAACGCTGGTGTGTCCTTTCGGGCTAGTTTTTTCATTAGTGCGCGAAGCCGTCGCAACACTTCTCGCTTCCGGGCGACGGACGAGGGTTAGTTTCGGGATTGGGAAGCGAGTGGCGCCCATCCACCCTATCTCCGAAGAGTTCAGGCTCCCGAAACTAACCCCCTTTGACTTTTTGTGCTAAAAGGGGTGCGTAGACGCTCAAGAGATTTAAAAACGGTAACAAATTGGCGCCCAACGTGGGGCTTAAAATAGCGAAAATAACGGTAATAACGGTTTGAAAAGGCTTTGTCGGATTTAACGCTCATATCGGGGTTAACGGGACGCGGAAAATTTTAGAGTCCCTTTATCGGAATTCGCGGCTGAAGAAGGCGTTGAAAAGCAAATTTTGGTGCATGATCGATTGAATATTTTGCTTAGTTATTATTTACTTGAGTTTTCTTTATTTATTTGAATTTTGGTTTGGTTTTGTGACAGGAAGGTTGAGACTGAGTGGTTTCTGTAAGTGAATTTTGTGGGTGAAATAAAATCAGAACTTGGAGTGCGTGTGCCATATGTACTAGCTTGTAAGAGGCCATTTCTTTCAGGTTTCGTTAGTAAGTTCCGGGGATAAATTTTATCGCGTCGAGTCACAGGGGGGTGTTTTTAGTGGAATAGGTGATTTTGAACAGTGAAAATATCGTCATTAGCTATTTTTATTTTTGCTGGGGGGTGCATTTGTTATTCGGTGATTAAAGTTTTCCACTCCTGCGTGATTTAGAAGTCAGTATTTTAGTGATGAAGATTATAGTGGATCGACTTAGCAAGGATGAGCTCACGTATGAGCTTGCGATCCGAGGTTTCCCGGCGGATACAGTCGATAATATGCGAAAGACCCTGAGGGCGACGCTAAAATTGGAAGCAGCGGTGGATACATCATACGTCGAAACGGAGTACCCGTTCGATTATGCGACGGATTATGCGGAGCTTACGGCAAAAGCGTCAGAGGTCGAGGAGCTTATAGCTAGGGTGTCAGGAGATAGAGCGGCATCGGACTATGTCAAAGCGAAGGTTAAGGTCGAGTTTGGATTCCGGCGTTGGGCAAACATGCAGGCAGTGACCATCGAGCAAAAGAAGGGAGCGAGGTCTCTCCGGAATAGGTTTATCCTGGCGATGGGTTCTTTGGAGGAGAGAGTAGGTGACTCGAGTGGCGATGAGGCGGAGCACCCGAACGAAAACCAAGCGACAAACGCAATACCAATAGCACGGAGCACAAGTCTTGCGGAAGTGGCGAAATGGGGCCTTAAGTTTAGTGGCGACTCGTCAGGCTCTATCAATGCCTTTTTAGAGCGGGTCGAAGAGCTACGCCAGGCACGAGGGCTTACCAAATCTCAGCTCTTCCGGGCAGCAGTCGATCTCTTCGATGGGCGGGCGTTGATTTGGTTTAGGGCCAACCGCAACCATGTGGAAAGCTGGGACGCATTAGTAGAAGAGCTGAGGGCAGAATTCTTGCCCTCCGACTATGAAGATCGCCTCTGGGAGGAAATCCGAAGACGGACTCAAGGGGAAAACGAGTCGATGGGGGTTTATGTGGCGATAATGGAGCGCCTTTTTAGTAGGTTAAAGAAGAGTTGCTCCGAAGGAAAAAAACTTCGGACCCTGAGAAGGAATATCGCCCCCTTCTATCAGCAGCAGCTATGTCTGAAGCCAGTCGAGTCAATATCCGAATTGGTAAGAATGGGGTGCACATTGGATGCAACGAGGGCTTCTGTAGCGGCGTTCGTACCACCGACTACACGATCGAGGAGGTGTTTAGAGCCAGATTTGGCATATGTGAGTGCGGAGACTACAGCGCAGGTGGCGGTGATGTCCGGGGGCAGTCGCGTGCGGTGTTGGAACTGCCGCAAAGAAGGTCACGTATCCAGGGAGTGCTCTGAGCCCAGGCGATGTTTTGGCTGTGGTCGTCAGGGGGTCATGCGTGCTTCATGCTCATCATGCCAAGGGAGAGTTAGTGGGACGGAAAATCGGGCTCGACAAGATACGCAGGGATCGGGAAACGATCGTCGTGCTCGTTAAGCGGCCGAGCGAACACGATATCAAGGCCGGAACGGAGTAGTCATCAGCCGATCGTAGACTATGCGTTGGTGGAGGATAATCCCGACAGTCGACCGCACTTACAAGTGGAGATTGAAGGTACGATTTTGGAGGGATTATTAGATTCAGGGGCGAGTCGTACGATTCTGGGATGGAAAGGGTGGTCTCGGTTGGCAGGTAAGGGTTTGACACTGAAACAGGACGGAATCGAAGAAGTACGGCTCGCAAACGGCGTAACGTGTGCGGTAGATGGAGTTGTTGGACTGGAGTTTGCTTTGAATGGACGAAAGCATACTCTCGAAACGTTGGTGATTTCATCGATTCCGCAAGAAGCGATTTTAGGCATAGACTTCTGGCAGCGTTTTGGCGTCGTGTTGGATATGAGAGGCCGGCAGTGGACATCGATCGCTTCAGTCGAGGTGGAGACGGGTAAGGCGCTGCGAAGTCGATCCCATTTATCGACAGGGGAAGCAAATACTTTGGCGAGCTTGTTGGAAGAAGAATTCGGGTTAATTCGGGTGAATTCGGGTGCGCGAATTCCGTGGAGCACGTAATCAAAACCACGGCTTCCCCAATCAAGCAGAGATACTACCCAGTCTCACCAGCGGTGCAAAAACAAATTAATGCGGAGTTAGACGAGATGCTACGGATGGGAGTAGTCGAGCCGTCATCTAGTCCGTGGTCTTCGCCGATATTACTAGTTCGGAAGAAAGATGGGTCATTCCGGTTTTGCGTGGACTTCCGAAAAGTGAATGCGGTGTCGGAAAAAGACGCCTATCCACTGCCGTACATTTCAGCTACGTTAGACAAGTTAAGAAATGCGAAGTACTTGTCGACGCTGGACGTCAAATCCGCGTACTGGCAAGTACCGATGGCAGAGGAATCTAAGCAATACACCGCATTCACCGTGCCAGGAAGAGGTTTGTACCAATTTCGCAGGATGCCTTTCGGACTTCACAATGCGGGGGCCACATGGCAACGGCTGATTGACACGGTGCTTGGGCCTGCGCTAGAGCCTTTCTTTTTACGTATTTAGATGACGTAATAGTCGTAACTGAAACCTTTGATCGTCATATAGAGGTGTTGCGTGAGGTTTTCGTTCGATTGAGGGAAGCAGGTTTACGTGTTTCAAGGGAGAAATGCCAATTTTGTAGAGCGCAACTGAAGTATCTGGGCTACTTAGTTGATGTGGAGGGACTGCACGTAGATCCCGAGAAGGTAAGGGCAGTAAGCGAGTTTCCTCGTCCTACCTCGGTCAAGCAAGTGAGGCAGCTCTTGGGCATGGTGTCCTGGTACAGACGCTTCATACCAGATCACGCGACAATGGTGGCGCCGTTGACCGACTTAATCAAGAAGGGCCGTAAGTTTGTATGGACTGAGGAATGTGATCGCGCGTTCGTGTTCTGCAAGCAAAAGCTTACAACTGCACCCGTACTATCTTGTCCGAACTTCGAACTTCCGTTCAAGGTGCAGACTGATGCCTCCGATGTTGGAATAGGGGCTGTGCTGAGCCAGGCGCACCCAACTGGAGAGAAGGTCGTGTGCTATCTCAGCCGATCGTTGTCACAACAAGAGAGGAAGTATTCCACAACGGAGAAAGAGTGTCTGGGAGTTCTATGGGCCATCGAAAAGCTCCGACCCTACATTGAAGGGACTCATTTTGTTGTAATCACTGACCATCATTCGCTCGTCTGGCTGAACAGATTGAAAGACCCGACGGGTAGATTAGCTAGATGGGCAGTGCGGTTGCAACAATTTGATTTTGAGGTGGTCCATAGGAAGGGAAAAGAAAATCTGGTTCCGGACGCGCTTTCGCGGGCAATGATAGACGTAGGCGACGTATCCACGCCCCGGGTCACAGAGCGCTGGTATCAAAGCATGTTGGACAAGGTTGGGAAAAACCCAGATAGGTTTCCGGACTGGAAGGTGATCGGAGATACCTTGTGGAAACAGCTCACAGTTCGAGCGACAGGCAGTGGGACTGCTCAAGTGTGGAAGCGAGTTGTCAGCAAAGGTGAGAGACCAGCGATACTGGAGCGTTATCACGATGACCCAAAAGCGGGCCATATGGGAGCGACACGAACGATAGCCCGTATTACGCAGAGCTACTACTGGCCGCGGATGAATATGGATATCCGGGAATACGTCCGAAGATGCAAGGTGTGCCAGACATGCAAAGTGGAACGGAAAGCTCCGATTGGGTTAATGTCAACTCGTGCGGGTGAAGCGAAAGTCCCGTGGGAGATGATCGGTGTAGATTTGGTAGGGCCATTGCCGAGGTCGTCGAGAGGTCATTCTTATATCTTAACGGTCCTCGATTACGTCTCAAAATATTCAGTTTTATTACCTGTGCGAAGTGCGACGGCAACGACTGTTTTTCGTCTGTTAGAAGAAAATGTTTTTTTGGTGTACGGTGTCCCCAGGATACTAATTTGTGATAATGGAGTGCATTTCCGGGGCAGCCAATTCAGGAAAGCGGTGGAAGCTAACCCGGCCGAAAGGCGTAACCAGGATGTTAAATGCATGTTAAGGTGTTACGCGTCGGAAAACCACCGATCTTGGGATCAGTATCTAGCAAAAATCGCCTGCGCCTTGCGGACTTACAAACATGAAGTAACGGGGTTCTTAGCCTATTTCGTAAACTTTGGTAGGGGGATGGTCACATTCCGGGAAAAGTCAGAGCCTCCGGGAGGTCAGCAGATTGACTTCTCACCATCGAGGAGCGCGACGATGCTGGAAACGATTCGAGCGGAAGTAGTCAGGAGAATGAGGCAGGCTCCTGAATCTAGTAAAGTGAGGTATAATCTACGCCGAAGGTCGGAGCCTTTCCAGGTCGGGGATCTAGTGTGAAGAAGAAACTACGTCCTGTCGGATGCCAGTAAACATTTTACGGCGAAGCTCGCACCAGCGTTCGTTGGCCCTTTTAGGTTGTGGAAAAAGTTGTCAGCGTGGACGCATGAACTCGTGGACATGAAGGGAAAGTCCGCGGGAACATGGCACGCAAAAGATTTGAAGCGCTGTATAGAAGTTGACCGTCAGCCAGACGGGAGCTCGGAGATAGTAGGCGCGTGAAATAGTGAGTAATGGGGAAGAACGTATATATAATGTAGTGATAGTTATTGTCGGTGGTGGGTGTAATACTAAAGAATTCCGTTAGAACAGAATTAGTAGTAAGTACATATGGTGGTGGGATAATCATAATATATTCTAGGATTAGTTTTAAAGAGAATGATAGATTATTTTAAATAAAAATGAAAAAATTACCGATGGTTTGGTGGTGGTTCCGTTTGGGTTTTTAGTTTTTCTCCTTTTTTTTTTTCTTCTTTCCTATTCCTTTTTTTTTTTGTCATTTATTATATTTTTTTTTTTCGTCCTCATTCTTTATCTTCACTAGGTTATCTCTAGTAGTCATAGTGTCCTAAAAACGAGTTCAATACGCATTAGTTTCTCATAGAATAAGTACAGAGACACCAACACCATACTAGCTACTAGACGACACCTACAATCAATACATACAATACATATAATCATGCACTAGGAAGTAATATAGTTGATATTTTTGTGTTTTTGCTTAGAAAGTAGGCAACGCACCATAGTGATTGCGTGGATGAGTGGCGTATGAGTGTCGATGGTTGTCTTTCAGTTAATTGAGTCGTAGAACAAACCAAAATTCAAATAAGAATTAAGCCGTTCGAGAATCTGAGATACAAAGGTGTGTGGATCGTGTATGGATTGAAACTTAGTACGGCGTTAAATCCGGTAAAGAAGTAAAGTCGAGAATTTCTACGAAATTCTCTGAAGCGAGGGGGGTGTCACGGTTTATCGATATTTGGGACCTAACGGCTAGCAATTGGCGCGTCAGAAGAGGACACACCAATGTAGCAGGTTAATGATACACGAAGTTAGAACTAAGAATTAGAGACAGGTAGTCACAATGTTGTAGGTTGTACGAGTTAGGAAAGGGAATATGGCGTAAAATATACATCATAGTGATTCTGTTGTCTAGGATCTGCAGTTTGGACCCTGCCGCACCCTGCGATCCGTAAATGTCCCGAGATGGGTAGGCACAGATTCGTGCATCAATTCACGACGACTTGAAACAACGAGCCGATGGCAATCTGCCAGGTCCTTCCAGCCCATGGCGTGTCGTTCGTCGATACTGTTGGGGGAAAACCAAGGCCTGACGAATCGAAAATCGACTGAAACTCACTACACTTGAACTTGTCGTCCCGATGCGAACCGAATTCGCGGTAATGGCTTGGCGACGCGATCGCGGACAGACGATGATTTTCCACAAAATTCACACAAGAGAATAATTCCGACGCAAGTAGATACAGACAGATCCCATACGTTCACCGCCGCATCTGATCTGATTCACCACCGCATCCGATCTTAAGGTATTCAGCACGATAAATCCAACTGAGGCTAGGTTCGTCCCTGACAAGGACACCAAAACGAGCCGCATGACGGGCACAGGCACTTCTAAGTCAGACATGGACTATATCGTTCGAGACAGGAAGTAATTATACTGCAGGAAAAATGGTGTTTCATCAAATGAGTCAATTTCATGTACTGATGCTGCGATTGAAGATACACTTGTAAGTGTAAAGGTCGAAATCTAAAATTCTTCGGAACATTTCTGCTACTATTGTTGTTAGTTTCAATTGAAAATCTTCATGCATATAATTCAATAAATGAAATGCATTCTGCCGCTGTTGATGGTAGACAGCTTTTAATAATAGTTTTTGGATTTGGACAGCAAAGGGGTACCTACGCCAAACCATACCCCAAAACAAACTCGAGCCAGCCACCATTTCGAAACTCTTGGTGTTTCCAGCGAAGCAGCGAGCCCGAAACAGTGTCGAAACAAAGCAGAATAGAAGATTACTTACCGGAGGCTGAAATCCTGCAGGCTACTGGCCCAGACTCGCACGACGGCGGTCTCAAAGGAATCCAAACACCGGGTTTAAAAACTCGCGCAAACGACAAACTAAAAATAAACGGACATCTGACATTTGTCAGTATGTCACGAGTCTGACAGGTCGAATGGTCAACCTGCGCAGAATCAGAAGTGCGGGATGACGGGATGTGGAACATCGCCAGATCGTCATATGGCATTGCCAGTCCTCAATTCTAATGAGACAAAGTGCAATGACCGGGAACTGAGTGCAACGGCCGAAATGCATTTGAAATGCATTGAGATATTCATTTCGCCAAACGGATAATCTAGGATCCCGTCTAAGCGGGATCAGAAAGCGGAGCCGAGGTTTCCTGCGAGGCGATCATGACATGGATCGCTCTCTTATTTTCTGGACGTGGTAAGGATCACATGCAATCTGGCTATCGAGCTCAAATTATAACCGACAAATTTGATTTCATACACTTGCATATCTGGCGGGCTCGAAGAGGAAAAGGATTGAAGATCGGAATCATTTGGCGGATGGGTGAGAAAATTTGAGACGAGCTGGAGGCGACCGGTTGGGACGTTGTTGGCGAAGTCGAGCTGGCGAGATTGAATTGGCTGAGACAAAAGGGGATCCAGCGTTATCTTGTAATAAGAAAGGTGTTTAACGTACTGACGCAGTGAATAGTTCAGCGAGACGGCGGAGATATAAGAAGTGATTTGGCGAAGGGTCGTGACGAAGATATTTACGGAGGTATTGGCTGCTGTGCGAGTAGGCTGAAGAAGCTGTCCGACAAACCTGGTCCTAAAGGGGATGCTCGAGCACTTGGATTTCGATCAACGCAAGAAGTGATGTCCTGAGTAAGTAAGATAAGATTTGAATTGTATGTAGGGCGAATTTAAGTAAATATCGAGTGCAAACGTGTAGTTAGATAAGTTTAAAAACGCGGCGCCGTTTCATAGTTTGTGAACAGAGCTAGGTTAACGGATTATCCGAGGAAACAAAGTTGTTGTAGCAAATTGTGAACGCTGGTGTGTCCTTTCGGGCTAGTTTTTTCATTAGTGCGCGAAGCCGTCGCAACACTTCTCGCTTCCGGGCGACGGACGAGGGTTAGTTTCGGGATTGGGAAGCGAGTGGCGCCCATCCACCCTATCTCCGGTGAGTTCAGGCTCCCGAAACTAACCCCCTTTGACTTTTTGTGCTAAAAGGGGTGCGTAGACGCTCAAGAGATTTAAAAACGATAACAAATTGGCGCCCAACGTGGGGCTTAAAATAGCGAAAATAACGGTAATAACGGTTTGAAAAGGCTTTGTCGGATTTAACGTTCATATCGGAGTTAACGGGACGCGGAAAATTTTAGAGTCCCTTTATCGGAATTCACGGCTTAAGAAGGCGTTGAAAAGCAAATTTTGGTGCATGATCGATTGAATATTTTGCTTAGTTATTATTTACTTGAGTTTTCTTTATTTATTTGAATTTTGGTTTGGTTGTGTGACAGGAAGATTGAGAGTGAGTGGTTTCTGTAAGTGAATTTTGTGGGTGAAATAAAATCAGAACTTGGAGTGCGTGTGTCATATGTACTAGCTTGTAAGAGGCCATTTCATTCAGGTTTAGTTAGTAAGTTCCGGGGATAAATTTTATCGCGTCGAGTCACAGGGGGGTGTTTTTAGTGGAATAGGTGATTTTGAACAGTGAAAATATCGTCATTAGCTATTTTTATTTTTGCTGGGGGGTGCATTTGTTATTCGGTGATTAAAGTTTTCCACTCCTGCGTGATTTAGAAGTCAGTATTTTAGTGATGAAGATTATAGTGGATCGACTTAGCAAGGATGAGCTCACGTATGAGCTTGCGATCCGAGGTTTCCCGGCGGATACAGTCGATAATATGCGAAAGACCCTGAGGGCGACGCTAAAATCGGAAGCAGCGTTGGATACATCATACGTCGAAACGGAGTACCCGTTCGATTATGCGACGGATTATGCGGAGCTTACGGCAAAAGCGTCAGAGGTCGAGGAGCTTATAGCTAGGGTGTCAGGAGATAGAGCGGCATCGGACTATGTCAAAGCGAAGGTTAAGGTCGAGTTTGGATTCCGGCGTTGGGCAAACATGCAGGCAGTGACCATCGAGCAAAAGAAGGGAGCGAGGTCTCTCCGGAATAGGTTTATCCTGGCGATGGGTTCTTTGGAGGAGAGAGTAGGTGACTCGAGTGGCGATGAGGCGGAGCACCCGAACGAAAACCAAGCGACAAACGCAATACCAACAGCACGGAGCACAAGTCTTGCGGAAGTGGCGAAATGGGGCCTTAAGTTTAGTGGCGACTCGTCAGGCTCTATCAATGCCTTTTTAGAGCGGGTCGAAGAGCTACGCCAGGCACGAGGGCTTACCAAATCTCAGCTCTTCCGGGCAGCAGTCGATCTCTTCGATGGGCGGGCGTTGATTTGGTTTAGGGCCAACCGCAACCATGTGGAAAGCTGGGACGCATTAGTAGAAGAGCTGAGGGCAGAATTCTTGCCCTCCGACTATGAAGATCGCCTCTGGGAGGAAATCCGAAGACGGACTCAAGGGGAAAACGAGTCGATGGGGGTTTATGTGGCGATAATGGAGCGCCTTTTTAGTAGGTTAAAGAAGAGTTGCTCCGAAGGAAAAAAACTTCGGACCCTGAGAAGGAATATCGCCCCCTTCTATCAGCAGCAGCTATGTCTGAAGCCAGTCGAGTCAATATCCGAATTGGTAAGAATGGGGTGCACATTGGATGCAACGAGGGCTTCTGTAGCGGCGTTCGTACCACCGACTACCCGATCGAGGAGGTGTTTAGAGCCAGATTTGGCATATGTGAGTGCGGAGACTACAGCGCAGGTGGCGGTGATGTCCGGGGGCAGTCGCGTGCGGTGTTGGAACTGCCGCAAAGAAGGTCACGTATCCAGGGAGTGCTCTGAGCCCAGGCGATGTTTTGGCTGTGGTCGTCAGGGGGTCATGCGTGCTTCATGCTCATCATGCCAAGGGAGAGTTAGTGGGACGGAAAATCGGGCTCGACAAGATACGCAGGGATCGGGAAACGATCGTCGTGCTCGTTAAGCGGCCGAGCGAACACGATATCAAGGCCGGAACGGAGTAGTCATCAGCCGATCGTAGACTATGCGTTGGTGGAGGATAATCCCGACAGTCGACCGCACTTACAAGTGGAGATTGAAGGTACGATTTTGGAGGGATTATTAGATTCAGGGGCGAGTCGTACGATTCTGGGATGGAAAGGGTGGTCTCGGTTGGCAGGTAAGGGTTTGACACTGAAACAGGACGGAATCGAAGAAGTACGGCTCGCAAACGGCGTAACGTGTGCGGTAGATGGAGTTGTTGGACTGGAGTTTGCTTTGAATGGACGAAAGCATACTCTCGAAACGTTGGTGATTTCATCGATTCCGCAAGAAGCGATTTTAGGCATAGACTTCTGGCAGCGTTTTGGCGTCGTGTTGGATATGAGAGGCCGGCAGTGGACATCGATCGCTTCAGTCGAGGTGGAGACGGGTAAGGCGCTGCGAAGTCGATCCCATTTATCGACAGGGGAAGCAAATACTTTGGCGAGCTTGTTGGAAGAAGAATTCGGGTTAATTCGGGTGAATTCGGGTGCGCGAATTCCGTGGAGCACGTAATCAAAACCACGGCTTCCCCAATCAAGCAGAGATACTACCCAGTCTCACCAGCGGTGCAAAAACAAATTAATGCGGAGTTAGACGAGATGCTACGGATGGGAGTAGTCGAGCCGTCATCTAGTCCGTGGTCTTCGCCGATATTACTAGTTCGGAAGAAAGATGGGTCATTCTGGTTTTGCGTGGACTTCCGAAAAGTGAATGCGGTGTCGGAAAAAGACGCCTATCCACTGCCGTACATTTCAGCTACGTTAGACAAGTTAAGAAATGCGAAGTACTTGTCGGCGCTGGACGTCAAATCCGCGTACTGGCAAGTACCGATGGCAGAGGAATCTAAGCAATACACCGCATTCACCGTGCCAGGAAGAGGTTTGTACCAATTTCGCAGGATGCCTTTCGGACTTCACAATGCGGGGGCCACATGGCAACGGCTGATTGACACGGTGCTTGGGCCTGCGCTAGAGCCTTTCTTTTTACGTATTTAGATGACGTAATAGTCGTAACTGAAACCTTTGATCGTCATATAGAGGTGTTGCGTGAGGTTTTCGTTCGATTGAGGGAAGCAGGTTTACGTGTTTCAAGGGAGAAATGCCAATTTTGTAGAGCGCAACTGAAGTATCTGGGCTACTTGGTTGATGTGGAGGGACTGCACGTAGATCCCGAGAAGGTAAGGGCAGTAAGCGAGTTTCCTCGTCCTACCTCGGTCAAGCAAGTGAGGCAGCTCTTGGGCATGGTGTCCTGGTACAGACGCTTCATACCAGATCACGCGACAATGGTGGCGCCGTTGACCGACTTAATCAAGAAGGGCCGTAAGTTTGTATGGACTGAGGAATGTGATCGCGCGTTCGTGTTCTGCAAGCAAAAGCTTACAACTGCACCCGTACTATCTTGTCCGAACTTCGAACTTCCGTTCAAGGTGCAGACTGATGCCTCCGATGTTGGAATAGGGGCTGTGCTGAGCCAGGCGCACCCAACTGGAGAGAAGGTCGTGTGCTATCTCAGCCGATCGTTGTCACAACAAGAGAGGAAGAATTCCACAACGGAGAAAGAGTGTCTGGGAGTTCTATGGGCCATCGAAAAGCTCCGACCCTACATTGAAGGGACTCATTTTGTTGTAATCACTGACCATCATTCGCTCGTCTGGCTGAACAGATTGAAAGACCCGACGGGTAGATTAGCTAGATGGGCAGTGCGGTTGCAACAATTTGATTTTGAGGTGGTCCATAGGAAGGGAAAAGAAAATCTGGTTCCGGACGCGCTTTCGCGGGCAATGATAGACGTAGGCGACGTATCCACGCCCCGGGTCACAGAGCGCTGGTATCAAAGCATGTTGGACAAGGTTGGGAAAAACCCAGATAGGTTTCCGGACTGGAAGGTGATCGGAGATACCTTGTGGAAACAGCTCACAGTTCGAGCGACAGGCAGTGGGACTGCTCAAGTGTGGAAGCGAGTTGTCAGCAAAGGTGAGAGACCAGCGATACTGGAGCGTTATCACGATGACCCAAAAGCGGGCCATATGGGAGCGACACGAACGATAGCCCGTATTACGCAGAGCTACTACTGGCCGCGGATGAATATGGATATCCGGGAATACGTCCGAAGATGCAAGGTGTGCCAGACATGCAAAGTGGAACGGAAAGCTCCGATTGGGTTAATGTCAACTCGTGCGGGTGAAGCGAAAGTCCCGTGGGAGATGATCGGTGTAGATTTGGTAGGGCCATTGCCGAGGTCGTCGAGAGGTCATTCTTATATCTTAACGGTCCTCGATTACGTCTCAAAATATTCAGTTTTATTACCTGTGCGAAGTGCGACGGCAACGACTGTTTTTCGTCTGTTAGAAGAAAATGTTTTTTTGGTGTACGGTGTCCCCAGGATACTAATTTGTGATAATGGAGTGCATTTCCGGGGCAGCCAATTCAGGAAAGCGGTGGAAGCTAACCCGGCCGAAAGGCGTAACCAGGATGTTAAATGCATGTTAAGGTGTTACGCGTCGGAAAACCACCGATCTTGGGATCAGTATCTAGCAAAAATCGCCTGCGCCTTGCGGACTTACAAACAAGAAGTAACGGGGTTCTCAGCCTATTTCGTAAACTTTGGTAGGGGGATGGTCACATTCCGGGAAAAGTCAGAGCCTCCGGGAGGTCAGCAGATTGACCTCTCACCATCGAGGAGCGCGACGATGCTGGAAACGATTCGAGCGGAAGTAGTCAGGAGAATGAGGCAGGCTCCTGAATCTAGTAAAGTGAGGTATAATCTACGCCGAAGGTCGGAGCCTTTCCAGGTCGGGGATCTAGTGTGAAGAAGAAACTACGTCCTGTCGGATGCCAGTAAACATTTTACGGCGAAGCTCGCACCAGCGTTCGTTGGCCCTTTTAGGTTGTGGAAAAAGTTGTCAGCGTGGACGCATGAACTCGTGGACATGAAGGGAAAGTCCGCGGGAACATGGCACGCAAAAGATTTGAAGCGCTGTATAGAAGTTGACCGTCAGCCAGACGGGAGCTCGGAGATAGTAGGCGCGTGAAATAGTGAGTAATGGGGAAGAACGTATATATAATATAGTGATAGTTATTGTCGGTGGTGGGTGTAATACTAAAGAATTCCGTTAGAACAGAATTAGTAGTAAGTACATATGGTGGTGGGATAATCATAATATATTCTAGGATTAGTTTTAAAGAGAATGATAGATTATTTTAAATAAAAATGAAAAAATTACCGATGGTTTGGTGGTGGTTTCGTTTGGGTTTTTAGTTTTTCTCCTTTTTTTTTTCTTCTTTCCTATTCCTTTTGTTTTTTTTGTCATTTATTATATTTTTTTTTTCGTCCTCATTCTTTATCTTCACTAGGTTATCTCTTGTAGTCATAGTGTCCTAAAAACGAGTTCAATACGCATTAGTTTCTCATAGAATAAGTACACAGACACCAACACCATACTAGCTACTAGACGACACCTATAATCAATACATACAATACATATAATCATGCACTAGGAAGTAATATAGTTGATATTTTTGTGTTTTTGCTTAGAAAGTAGGCAACGCACCATAGTGATTGCGTGGATGAGTGGCGTATGAGTGTCGATGTTTGTCTTTCAGTTAATTGAGTCGTAGAACAAACCAAAATTCAAATAAGAATTAAGCCGTTCGAGAATCCGAGATACAAAGGTGTGTGGATCGTGTATGGATTGAAACTTAGTACGGCGTTAAATCCGGTAAAGAAGTAAAGTCGAGAATTTCTACGAAATTCTCTGAAGCGAGGGGGGTGTCACGGTTTATCGATATTTGGGACCTAACGGCTAGCAATTGGCGCGTCAGAAGAGGACACACCAATGTAGCAAGTTAATGATACACGAAGTTAGAACTAAGAATTAGAGACAGGTAGTCACAATGTTGTAGGTTGTACGAGTTAGGAAAGGGAATATGGCGTAAAATATACATCATAGTGATTCTGTTGCCTAGGATCTGCAGTTTGGACCCTGCCGCACCCTGCGATCCGTAAATGTCCCGAGATGGGTAGGCACAGATTCGTGCATCAATTCACGACGACTTGAAACAACGAGCCGATGGCAATCTGCCAGGTCCTTCCAGCCCATGGCGTGTCGTTCGTCGATACTGTTGGGGGAAAAACAAGGCCTGACGAATCGAAAATCGACTGAAACTCACTACACTTGAACTTGTCGTCCCGATGCGAACCGAATTCGCGGTAATGGCTTGGCGACGCGATCGCGGACAGACGATGATTTTCCACAAAATTCACACAAGAGAATAATTCCGACGCAAGTAGATACAGACAGATCCCATACGTTCACCGCCGCATCTGATCTGATTCACCACCGCATCCGATCTTAAGGTATTCAGCACGATAAATCCAACTGAGGCTAGGTTCGTCCCTGACAAGGACACCAAAACGAGCCGCATGACGGGCACAGGCACTTCTAAGTCAGACATGGACTATATCGTTCGAGACAGGAAGTAATTATACTGCAGGAAAAATGGTGTTTCATCAAATGAGTCAATTTCATGTACTGATGCTGCGATTGAAGATACACTTGTAAGTGTAAAGGTCGAAATCTAAAATTCTTCGGAACATTTCTGCTACTATTGTTGTTAGTTTCAATTGAAAATCTTCATGCATATAATTCAATAAATGAAATGCATTCTGCCGCTGTTGATGGTAGACAGCGTTTAATAATAGTTTTTGGATTTGGACAGCAAAGGGGTACCTACGCCAAACCATACCCCAAAAAAAACTCGAGCCAGCCACCATTTCGAAACTCTTGGTGTTTCCAGCGAAGCAGCGAGCCCGAAACAGTGTCGAAACAAAGCAGAATAGAAGATTACTTACCGGAGGCTGAAATCCTGCAGGCTACTGGCCCAGACTCGCACGACGGCGGTCTCAAAGGAATCCAAACACCGGGTTTAAAAACTCGCGCAAACGACAAACTAAAAATAAACGGACATCTGACATTTGTCAGTATGTCACGAGTCTGACAGGTCGAATGGTCAACCTGCGCAGAATCAGAAGTGCGGGATGACGGGATGTGGAACATCGCCAGATCGTCATATGGCATTGCCAGTCCTCAATTCTAATGAGACAAAGTGCAATGACCGGGAACTGAGTGCAACGGCCAAAATGCATTTGAAATGCATTGAGATATTCATTTCGCCAAACGGATAATCTAGGATCCCGTCTAAGCGGGATCAGAAAGCGGAGCCGAGGTTTCCTGCGAGGCGATCATGACATGGATCGCTCTCTTATTTTCTGGACGTGGTAAGGATCACATGCAATCTGGCTATCGAGCTCAAATTATAACCGACAAATTTGATTTCATACACTTGCATATCTGGCGGGCTCGAAGAGGAAATCATTTGGCGGATGGGTGAGAAAATTTGAGACGAGCTGGAGGCGACCGGTTGGGACGTTGTTGGCGAAGTCGAGCTGGCGAGATTGAATTGGCTGAGACAAAAGGGGATCCAGCGTTATCTTGTAATAAGAAAGGTGTTTAACGTACTGACGCAGTGAATAGTTCAGCGAGACGGCGGAGATATAAGAAGTGATTTGGCGAAGGGTCGTGACGAAGATATTTACGGAGGTATTGGCTGCTGTGCGAGTAGGCTGAAGAAGCTGTCCGACAAACCTGGTCCTAAAGGGGATGCTCGAGCACTTGGATTTCGATCAACGCAAGAAGTGATGTCCTGAGTAAGTAAGATAAGATTTGAATTGTATGTAGGGCGAATTTAAGTAAATATCGAGTGCAAACGTGTAGTTAGATAAGTTTAAAAACGCGGCGCCGTTTCATAGTTTGTGAACAGAGCTAGGTTAACGGATTATCCGAGGAAATAAAGTTGTTGTAGCAAATTGTGAACGCTGGTGTGTTCTTTCGGGCTAGTTTTTTCATTAGTGCGCGAAGCCGTCGCAACACTTCTCGCTTCCGGGCGACGGACGAGGGTCAGTTTCGGGATTGGGAAGCGAGTGGCGCCCATCCACCCCACCTCCGGTGAGTTCAGGCTCCCGAAACTAACCCCCTTTGACTTTTTGTGCTAAAAGGGGTGCGTAGACGCTCAAGAGATTTAAAAACGATAGCAAATTGGCGCCCAACGTGGGGCTTAAAATAGCGAAAATAACGGTAATAACGGTTTGAAAAGGCTTCGTCGGATTTAACGTTCATATCGGAGTTAACGGGACGCGGAAAATTTTAGAGTCCCTTTATCGGAATTCGCGGCTTAAGAAGGCGTTGAAAAGCAAATTTTGGTGCATTGTCGATTGAATATTTTGCTTAGTTATTATTTACTTGAGTTTTCTTTATTTATTTGAATTTTGGTTTGGTTGTGTGACAGGAAGATTGAGAGTGAGTGGTTTCTGTAAGTGAATTTTGTGGGTGAAATAAAATCAGAACTTGGAGTGCGTGTGTCATATGTACTAGCTTGTAAGAGGCCATTTCATTCAGGTTTAGTTAGTAAGTTCCGGGGATAAATTTTATCGCGTCGAGTCACAGGGGGGTGTTTTTAGTGGAATAGGTGATTTTGAACAGTGAAAATATCGTCATTAGCTATTTTTATTTTTGCTGGGGGGTGCATTTGTTATTCGGTGATTAAAGTTTTCCACTCCTGCGTGATTTAGAAGTCAGTATTTTAGTGATGAAGATTATAGTGGATCGACTTAGCAAGGATGAGCTCACGTATGAGCTTGCGATCCGAGGTTTCCCGGCGGATACAGTCGATAATATGCGAAAGACCCTGAGGGCGACGCTAAAATCGGAAGCAGCGTTGGATACATCATACGTCGAAACGGAGTACCCGTTCGATTATGCGACGGATTATGCGGAGCTTACGGCAAAAGCGTCAGAGGTCGAGGAACTTATAGCTAGGGTGTCAGGAGATAGAGCGGCATCGGACTATGTCAAAGCGAAGGTTAAGGTCGAGTTTGGATTCCGGCGTTGGGCAAACATGCAGGCAGTGACCATCGAGCAAAAGAAGGGAGCGAGGTCTCTCCGGAATAGGTTTATCCTGGCGATGGGTTCTTTGGAGGAGAGAGTAGGTGACTCGAGTGGCGATGAGGCGGAGCACCCGAACAAAAACCAAGCGACAAACGCAATACCAACAGCACGGAGCACAAGTCTTGCGGAAGTGGCGAAATGGGGCCTTAAGTTTAGTGGCGACTCGTCAGGCTCTATCAATGCCTTTTTAGAGCGGGTCGAAGAGCTACGCCAGGCACGAGGGCTTACCAAATCTCAGCTCTTCCGGGCAGCAGTCGATCTCTTCGATGGGCGGGCGTTGATTTGGTTTAGGGCCAACCGCAACCATGTGGAAAGCTGGGACGCATTGTCACCCACCCGGTCTAGGGTGAACAAGGTATCTGGTTAGGCTCCTGTTGGATTCGTTTGCTAACTCGTCGGAGACGGGTCGAGGGTGGGCGCCACTCGCTCTCCAATTATTCGAGCCTCGAGCCGCTGAGCGAGCTTCGACTCACCAGATAGACGCATGCAATACGGACCAGTCCGTTTCTAGTTCGGATAACACCCGAACCGTCTCGCCAATCGCGATCAGATACTTAACAACTGGACTGCCCCCACAACTACTACAAGTCGTCAAACAAAAGAAACCTACTAGATATACCGAGTAAAGCATCTACTCCCGCCTGTTGAAATTTCTTTTCTCTTCGGGCATTCACGAGACCAACTGAAGTTCGAATTCAAGAGTTTTATTGATATCTATACAGTCGGTTACTGCCCAATGGGCTACTGGATAAACTTTTCTATGCTAACTCGCACGGTACACAACGGTGAATTCTCTGACTTTTACCGGTTTGCTTCCACATGCACTAACAAATCGTACTATACCCGCAAGTTCCTCAGTTATCTGAATTCACCGTTTTTTTACCGCGCGTACCCGACAAATTTCGGATTTCTTTCTACAATCCTCACCACCACTCACTTTTTACACTTTTATATGAAATTCTCTATGCCTCTTTTCTTAATCCTAATGAAATAAATTTTATCCTGCTTAAAAATAAACTAACCTTACTATTCTGGATCGGCTGTCGGCTACTCGTACTTTTTCGGGATCTCCAGATACAGCTTGGGTATCTATTTCCCACGACGATCAGACATAAACCGGATGGATTCAGTGAAGGAAGAAAATGAAAGTCTAAAAAAAACTAACGGCGTTCGCCAGCACCGAACCGTCGCCTCGAGCGTGCTAGTCGACGTCTTCCTTGCCTGCGCTGTCTAGACCTTTAAACTTTTTCGTTCCTGTTGTCGCTGATTATTGGTGGATCTCGTCTTCGCTCCGACTTAAGGATCTCATTCCACGAATCACTCGTTGCGTCGCTCCGTCTTCGTCCGTCCAGTCACTCGTTTTTAACGTTCGTCTAAGAAGTTTGCGACTTCCGCTGCAAGGCCGTTACGTGTTCTCCTTCGTTTTATGAATCTGCAGTAATAAATTAATTTTTCCCTTTAGTTTTGGCGCTGCACTTCCTATTCCTCTCAGGGCTCAACTTCGAATTCTTAAGATCACTATCGACAATTACCTGCAGTAATAAATTAATTTTTCCCTTTAGTTTTGGCGCTGCACTTCCTATTCCTCTCAGGGCTCAACTTCGAATGCCCTCGACGGAAAATTTTCCAAGTGCCGCCACTTCTGCCTAACTGCAGGGTATCCCGCTACTCCAGTTAGGAGCAACGATCTGGTCACTCCTGTGACCGTCCGGGATCCACACCATCAATCTGCCTTTTCGATACTCGACTCATACAAGTTCGAGGTTTCGATGGGTTGGAGGATGGTAGCCATCCGAACCGGTTCTAATCCGACCCTGTTAATACACTCAACCTCCGAAGCCTATTTTCCACTTGGCTGCATTTCTGGGTTTAAAGGAAAAATACTCCCTCCGGATTTCGCCGTAATATTGACGGTTTTTATTATTGCCGGGTTAAATTAGTTTGATGCTCTCGATCCGGGCTCATCTTCTTTCATTAGCGATCCCCGAATAGAAGAAAATCGCACAAAAAGATAAAATCAAAGCGACGCCACCGAGCCATGAACCACTGTTTACCACGTAACAGCCTCGCGTCTCTACGCACTACTCCACGTTGATGTTGATAATATGCTGACGACTTATCATATTGAAGACGTCTACCCGACGCTTTGTCCTCGGTCGGTAATGAAGAAGCATTCGTATACGACGATGCCCAATGCTGACGGCCGTTCCGTTCATCCGTCGGCTCGTCTTGCAGCATGAAATACGCTCCCGACGACGGCTTGTGACGTGACTGTGTGGGTGTGTCGGCGGTGTGGTGATCGCTTAACTGCTGCACGTTACTCGAGCCGTTACCTATCGTATGGCATGAAATGACATACGGTTGCCTACCGTATGGCATGAATTTTCCTGAGTAATTACTCATTGCGGAAATGTCGCGGATGTCGATTTTAGCTAATGTTTTTAAAAGAAATTGAAAAAAAGAAATTCCAGTCGCTGCAAATAATAACGACGCTGACCGGCATCGAACTCGCAATTTTGTCGTGAGAGCCGCATTCTCCACCATCCGCTCCACGTAACTCGTTGTAATTTCATTGCTGACTTGTGATTATCAGCACGATGATATCACCGATTATGCCAATTTAGTTCCATTCTGCTACCCGACGGTCGCCAACATTCTACACATGAATGTTTTCGGTTGCTTCAGCCTGCCGACTCTGATGACGACGTATAACCTACGTTACTAGCTTAAGTTCTATAGTATGATATTGATAATTGCACTATCCGCCAGGTAAAGTACACAAGGTAAATACCACAACGCCTAATGCCCTACGAGTGGTGCTACATTAGGAAACCTAACAAAGTGAGTGGTGGATACGTAATTATGAGCCGAATTATTAATCTTGGAACGAGTTATAAGCTTTTGATTGAGATCCGGTGACCCAATTTGTTACAACGTAACAATTCCCCCCTTACCTCGGGAGGATTTCCCCGAAATCCTAACAACAATGTTGGATTTACACTTGATTCATGGTCGCTTGTTTATAAGGAACAAAAGTGAAAGAAAATTGTCGTTTGATAATACGTGTTCTTTCAGTCGAACTCAGTTAACCTCTGTCTTGCCTAATCCACGCTACTCTCGTCAACACTCCTCTAGCTCTTCCATCCCTCTTCCAAAATTTATTACTGGTACTCAATACTTGATAATCTTACTCACAATAATACGATTGACCCTTAAACGCACCTTATAATCTAATTTATAATTAACCCGATCTATCCTAATGAATACACCCAATTATACGATAATCCTAATCTTCCACAGTAATTGTTTTACCTCCTATCCCCAAATATCAAGATAATACTATTTCTCCAACACATTAATTCAAGGCTAGCTCTAAGGAAACGAATTCTGTTTTGAGGAAAGGATTACTATTTTCCTCTATCCTACGACTTTTACCGTCTAACACCTAATAGTACACTAATTATATTCCACCACCGTATTAATTTTAAAGCTAACGCTAACGATACGAATTCTAATTTCAAGAAATTATTATTATTTTCCTCTATCCTATGACTCTAACCATCTAACACCTACTAGTACACTAATTATATTCCACCACCGTATTAATTTTAAAGCTAACGCTAACGATACGAATTCTAATTTCAAGAAATTATTATTATTTTCCTCTATCCTATGACTCTAACCATCTAACACCTTTTACAGCCTAATACGTTCTGACATTAACATACTGTAATTCAAATCCAATTCTGATTCCACTTAGATTGTTACTGCCCTGACTACTAGCGAGAATAGAGATTGAGGGAAGTAACCAAGTTAAGAAGCGCCTACCCACATTAAAGTATTCCCTGGGGGTCTATCATCCGTCCTGCTAAATGTATGCGTACATATTCAGCAGGAGCCTAGCACTGGCTGTACAGGTGAAATGGCGTTGGGTATTATTTAGTGTCTTAGTGATAAGCTGTTTTCCGAGGCCTTCTTGCTGGAGATACGGTTTCAAGTCTTTCGTGTGCCATATGCCCGCTTCTTGTCCTTTCTCATCCCTCAAGCGATATGTCCACCCTGACACACGCTTATCTACCCAAAAAGGACCGATATATTCAGGCGCCAGCTTTGCGGAGTAATATTTCGTCGCATCGGAGAGAGTATAATTTTTCCGCCACACGGTCTCCCCCTCGTCAAACTTTACATCCCGCCTCCGCAAGTTATATCTTTGCGTACTTTGACGAGTGGCTTGCTTCATTCGCTCCAATACATCCTTCCGCACCTTCGAGAGTTCGCTCGCCCTAGCCTCGGGTCCCGGTATATCCTGAATCCCCCCAGGTGACTCTTTCTGCTCGTGAAATATCACCATCTCACGCCCGAAATTAAAAAAGTACGGCGTGACCTGGGTCACCTCGTGCTTGTAGGTTCTCAGTGCACACGCTATTTTTGCCAGGTTCCTGTCCCACTCGCGATGGTTGTCGGCCACGTAGGATCGTAGCATGCGTTTAATGTCCTGGTTCCGTCTTTCTGCGGGATTAGCTTGGGGGTGGTACAGCGCGGTGTACTTGATTTCCGTACCAAAGGAGTCAGCCAATTGTTGCATCTGTCGACTTCGGAACTGAACCCCGTTGTCGCATACCAGCCATCTTGGGACTCCAAACAACAAAAACACCTGTTCTTCCAGTATGCGACAAACCGCGGCAGCCGTCGCCTGGCGCAAAGGAAATAATAACGTGAACTTTGTTACGTAATCCAACACCGTGAGAATCACAGTATGTCCCTGTTTGGAGCGTGGCAAGGGTCCTATTAGATCCACGCAGACCATTTCCCATGGGTGCTGAGGTGCGTTATTCCGAGATACCATCAATCCCCCCGCGGCCCGCCTCTCCACTTTGTTGGCTTGGCAAATAGTACATTTTTTTACGTAAACTCTCACGTCGACCGACATTTTCGGCCAGTAGTACCGCGCTGCCACTCGTGCTAGAGTGCGACTGGACCCCATATGTCCCGCAGTTGGGTCATCGTGACATCTGCGCAGAATATCCTTCCTTTCCGACTTGGTCAATACCCTTTTCCACGAAGTACTCTCCTCCAAACTTGGATAACGTCCGGCCACATGCTTCCACAGCACTCCATCCTTTACCCGCCAATCCCCGTAACTTCCTGGTGCTTCCTCCACCTTTTTGCACATCTTCTCATACCAGGGATCGCCTGTGATCTCTAGCGTTGCTACTTCTACCCTAGGCAACATTCTAGACAATGCATCTGGTACGAGGTGCTCCTTCCCTTTACGGTGTATGATTTCGAATGGATATTGCTGTAGTCTGACCGCCCACCTGGCCAGTCGTCCAGATGGGTCTTTGAGATTACTCAGCCACACGAGAGAGTGGTGGTCCGTAATCACCGCGAATTTCGCACCCTCTACATAAGGTCGCAACTTTTCCACCGCCCATAGCACTGCGAGGCACTCTTTCTCAGTGGTTGAGTATTTCCTTTCGGCTTTCGTCAAAGACCGACTCAGGTAGCAAACCACCTTTTCTCCATCGGGATGCTTCTGAGAAAGCACTGCCCCTAAACCCCGATCGGACGCGTCTGTCTGGATGTAGAAAGGCAAGTCATAGTCCGGACAGGTGAGAATTGGAGCCGTGGTCAGTTTCACCTTTACCTGTGTGAAGGCAGCATCGCATTCTTGGGTCCAGACAAACTTCTGGTTTTTCCTGAGAAGGTTTGTCAATGGCGCCGCCATCGTGGCAAAATCGGGGATGAACCTCCTATACCACGAGGCCATTCCCATGAACTGCCTCACTCCCTTCACATTCGTAGGCGGAGGAATTTCAATCAATGACTTTACTTTGTCCGGATCTACATTCAAGCCCTTTTCATCAACGACGTAGCCCAGATACTTCAGTTGACAACGGCAGAATTCGCACTTGTCGCGGGAGACCCTTAATCCGGCCTGCCTGAGGCGACCAAACACTTCCCGCAAGATTTCCAGGTGTTTTTCGAAATCCTGAGTCACCACAATTATGTCGTCTAGGTAGGTGAAGACATATGGCTCGAGGTCAGGGCCCAGTACCTGATCAATCAAGCGTTGCCACGTTGCAGGAGCATTCTGCAGACCGAAAGGCATTCGGCAGAATTGGAAAAGGCCGCGATGAGGCACCGTAAAAGCCGTGAATTTCTTAGACTGCTCTGCCATGGGCACCTGCCAATAGGCCGACTTCACGTCTAGAGAAGACAGGTATTTAGCCTCGCGCAGCTTGTCCAGCGTAGCCGAAACATAAGGTAGGGGGTACGCGTCATGTTCAGTGACTTGGTTGAGCTTTCGGTAATCCACACAGAAACGGTACGTGTTATCCTTTTTCTTGACCAATAAAATCGGCGACGCCCATGGACTCGAGGATGGTTCAACTATGCCTTGCTCCAGCATCTCGTTCAACTCTTTGTCAATGTGTTTCTGCACGGCCGGTGACACCGGATAATATCTCTGCTTGATGGGCAAAGAATTAGTCTTAATCACGTGTTCCACACGATTCGTGCATCCGACCCCATCTCCCATGAGTTCGAATTCTTCCTGCAATAAACGACTAAGGGCGGCCTCTTCTATTCGTGTCAGTCGGCTGCGCGACTTCAGTTGTTCCCCCGCGTCTCCTTGAAGTGCACTCAGAAAACTCCAGCTCTCGTCTCTCAACGTTAGGACCAACCCGAACTGGCGTACGAAATCTACACCGAGAATAAGTGCTTGCGGTAATGACGGCACCACCAGCACTCGTATCCACTCCACCTTCTCTTTTAGCTTCACGGGCACTGTAATATATCCCGCAATTACACAGCCTTGACTGTTGGCCATCCGGATTACTCGCTGATTGGAGCTCACCAACTCTACTCCTAGTTCCTCCAGAACCTGCCAGCTCTCTCCGCCCATCACCGTGTGGGTAGCCCCAGAGTCGAGGAGTCCCAGGAACTTCCGTCCGAATATATCCACCTCTAAGTGCGGTCGGTTATCCCCTTCCCTCTGCGCCAGCAAATAGGTGAGCTGAGCTTCTGTCGCGGCCCCTGCTTCCTCCTCCCTAGTGTCCAGGTAGCCGCCTACTGGACACAGTGCCCGTTTCCCGAAGGTTGTCTTGGTCGCTCACCCGATGCCGTACCTCGTTGAGGGGGATTACCAGGCGGAAACGTGCTGGACTTTCGCGGTGAATTCGGGTTTCCTTCTCGAGACCCATGACAATTCGGACAGGATGCCTTCCGAGCCCCCCTTCGACCATAGCCAAAGCACCGTTGAGGTTCTGGGCAATTCCGAGACGTATGTCCATTCGCTCTGCAGTTCCAGCACTGCAGCTGAATGGTTGCCAGGTCACCTTCGACTGAACAACTCGCATAGGCCAGGTCTGGCTCTAAAAGTCGTTGGGACTTTCTGGTTGGTGGCGGTAAATAGGCCTCTACGGATACTCGCGTCGCCTCCAAAGAACGGCCCACACGGATGAGATCCGCAATTGTTCGAACTGGGGTGAGAGCCAATTGGGTTTGATAAAAGGGTGCGAGGTTTTTCCGTATTATCTTCAGCTTCTCCTCCTCAGTACATGGAATGGCCCGGCGTCGGAACAAACCCTCCATCGCGGACACGTAAACACCCATCGACTCCTCCGGTCCCTGCGTTCGTCTCCCAATCTCTGCGAGCAACCGGTCATCGTAGTCAGGTGGTAAAAATTCGGCACGCAACTCTGAGACCAGTTCCGACCATGAGCTAACCCGAGACCGATTTGCCCGGAACCACACCAGCGCCTTCCCTTCAAACATTTCCACCGCCGCCTGAAATAGCTGACGCGGGGAAACGCCTCTTGCTTCACGTAACTCCTCCACCCGTTCTAAGAAGGCACTCAGCGAGCCAGAGTCGCCACTGAAATGAAGTCCCCATTTGGACACATCTTGGCCTTTGCTGCTAACAGTTGCCGCTCGGGGCGTAGAAAATAGAGGGTTAACGTGTGCTTCCGGCTCCTGTTCGGGCTGTGATGGCCCTACCGCTAATCTCGCCAAATCGAAACCCGCGTCCTGAACAATATTCTGCTCACAAACCTGGTCTTCATTGGGTACCGACTCAGCATCCTCATCTCCGCCCTCAGCTTTCACCAGGAGTTCCCCCATCGCCATGATGAGGCGAGTCCTTAACTTGTGAGCCTGTTCACCCATTTCTTGCTGTTCATGTGGCGCGTTCTTGAGTCGCCGCATTCCAAATTCAATCTTCGTTTTTAATTTTAAAAACTCCGACGTCTGGGTGTTGCCGTGGAAAACCGCGATCAGTCCCTGTATTTCTGCTAATTTCTCTTGGACTGCCTCCAAATCCTCCTCTAGCGTGTATGGGTAGTCCCGCACCGAAATCAGTGAGGTGTCCATGGATGCTTCTGCTCTCAGCGCCACCCGAAGCGTTTTCCGCATGGCTTCTACCGTTCCGGTGGGTTGACCGCGAATCTCCAGCTCGTACGTCAACTCATCTTTGCTCAGCCTGTCTATTAGCACCTTGGCTTTCGCTGACATCCTGAATTCTCTCTATCAACTATCGACTGGTATACCTAGTACAAGGATTTAACCTACTTGACTAGGTTGCAAATAAAACACAATTTGATTTGATTCCGAATTCAATTTCTTCTTTTTTTTTCAAAATACAACTTCAAACCTTAAATATATAAACTACTGTTTCAATCGCCACTGGCCTATAGTGGGCTCCGATTTCACCCGGGATAAGGTTACGCTACTATCGCCTGTCCTCGGTTTCCACCTGATCTCTCCGAAATCTCCTCAGATGTGAACTGATATCTCGCTGTTGGTCCGTCTGGTTTTGCTGAAAATTGAACACTTTTCACTACGCCCGACAACGACTATTCTTTTCTATTGTTCCCGCCGCGATAATTTTCAAAAGGCCCCACGTTGGGCGCCAATTTGTCACCCACCCGGTCTAGGGTGAACAAGGTATCTGGTTAGGCTCCTGTTGGATTCGTTTGCTAACTCGTCGGAGACGGGTCGAGGGTGGGCGCCACTCGCTCTCCAATTATTCGAGCCTCGAGCCGCTGAGCGAGCTTCGACTCACCAGATAGACGCATGCAATACGGACCAGTCCGTTTCTAGTTCGGATAACACCCGAACCGTCTCGCCAATCGCGATCAGATACTTAACAACTGGACTGCCCCCACAACTACTACAAGTCGTCAAACAAAAGAAACCTACTAGATATACCGAGTAAAGCATCTACTCCCGCCTGTTGAAATTTCTTTTCTCTTCGGGCATTCACGAGACCAACTGAAGTTCGAATTCAAGAGTTTTATTGATATCTATACAGTCGGTTACTGCCCAATGGGCTACTGGATAAACTTTTCTATGCTAACTCGCACGGTACACAACGGTGAATTCTCTGACTTTTACCGGTTTGCTTCCACATGCACTAACAAATCGTACTATACCCGCAAGTTCCTCAGTTATCTGAATTCACCGTTTTTTTACCGCGCGTACCCGACAAATTTCGGATTTCTTTCTACAATCCTCACCACCACTCACTTTTTACACTTTTATATGAAATTCTCTATGCCTCTTTTCTTAATCCTAATGAAATAAATTTTATCCTGCTTAAAAATAAACTAACCTTACTATTCTGGATCGGCTGTCGGCTACTCGTACTTTTTCGGGATCTCCAGATACAGCTTGGGTATCTATTTCCCACGACGATCAGACATAAACCGGATGGATTCAGTGAAGGAAGAAAATGAAAGTCTAAAAAAAACTAACGGCGTTCGCCAGCACCGAACCGTCGCCTCGAGCGTGCTAGTCGACGTCTTCCTTGCCTGCGCTGTCTAGACCTTTAAACTTTTTCGTTCCTGTTGTCGCTGATTATTGGTGGATCTCGTCTTCGCTCCGACTTAAGGATCTCATTCCACGAATCACTCGTTGCGTCGCTCCGTCTTCGTCCGTCCAGTCACTCGTTTTTAACGTTCGTCTAAGAAGTTTGCGACTTCCGCTGCAAGGCCGTTACGTGTTCTCCTTCGTTTTATGAATCTGCAGTAATAAATTAATTTTTCCCTTTAGTTTTGGCGCTGCACTTCCTATTCCTCTCAGGGCTCAACTTCGAATTCTTAAGATCACTATCGACAATTACCTGCAGTAATAAATTAATTTTTCCCTTTAGTTTTGGCGCTGCACTTCCTATTCCTCTCAGGGCTCAACTTCGAATGCCCTCGACGGAAAATTTTCCAAGTGCCGCCACTTCTGCCTAACTGCAGGGTATCCCGCTACTCCAGTTAGGAGCAACGATCTGGTCACTCCTGTGACCGTCCGGGATCCACACCATCAATCTGCCTTTTCGATACTCGACTCATACAAGTTCGAGGTTTCGATGGGTTGGAGGATGGTAGCCATCCGAACCGGTTCTAATCCGACCCTGTTAATACACTCAACCTCCGAAGCCTATTTTCCACTTGGCTGCATTTCTGGGTTTAAAGGAAAAATACTCCCTCCGGATTTCGCCGTAATATTGACGGTTTTTATTATTGCCGGGTTAAATTAGTTTGATGCTCTCGATCCGGGCTCATCTTCTTTCATTAGCGATCCCCGAATAGAAGAAAATCGCACAAAAAGATAAAATCAAAGCGACGCCACCGAGCCATGAACCACTGTTTACCACGTAACAGCCTCGCGTCTCTACGCACTACTCCACGTTGATGTTGATAATATGCTGACGACTTATCATATTGAAGACGTCTACCCGACGCTTTGTCCTCGGTCGGTAATGAAGAAGCATTCGTATACGACGATGCCCAATGCTGACGGCCGTTCCGTTCATCCGTCGGCTCGTCTTGCAGCATGAAATACGCTCCCGACGACGGCTTGTGACGTGACTGTGTGGGTGTGTCGGCGGTGTGGTGATCGCTTAACTGCTGCACGTTACTCGAGCCGTTACCTATCGTATGGCATGAAATGACATACGGTTGCCTACCGTATGGCATGAATTTTCCTGAGTAATTACTCATTGCGGAAATGTCGCGGATGTCGATTTTAGCTAATGTTTTTAAAAGAAATTGAAAAAAAGAAATTCCAGTCGCTGCAAATAATAACGACGCTGACCGGCATCGAACTCGCAATTTTGTCGTGAGAGCCGCATTCTCCACCATCCGCTCCACGTAACTCGTTGTAATTTCATTGCTGACTTGTGATTATCAGCACGATGATATCACCGATTATGCCAATTTAGTTCCATTCTGCTACCCGACGGTCGCCAACATTCTACACATGAATGTTTTCGGTTGCTTCAGCCTGCCGACTCTGATGACGACGTATAACCTACGTTACTAGCTTAAGTTCTATAGTATGATATTGATAATTGCACTATCCGTCAGGTAAAGTACACAAGGCAAATACCACAACGCCTAATGCCCTACGAGTGGTGTTACATTAGGAAACCTAACAAAGTGAGTGGTGGATACGTAATTATGAGCCGAATTATTAATCTTGGAACGAGTTATAAGCTTTTGATTGAGATCCGGTGACCCAATTTGTTACAACGTAACAGCATTAGTAGAAGAGCTGAGGGCAGAATTCTTGCCCTCCGACTATGAAGATCGCCTCTGGGAGGAAATCCGAAGACGGACTCAAGGGGAAAACGAGTCGATGGGGGTTTATGTGGCGATAATGGAGCGCCTTTTTAGTAGGTTAAAGAAGAGTTGCTCCGAAGGAAAAAAACTTCGGACCCTGAGAAGGAATATCGCCCCCTTCTATCAGCAGCAGCTATGTCTGAAGCCAGTCGAGTCAATATCCGAATTGGTAAGAATGGGGTGCACATTGGATGCAACGAGGGCTTCTGTAGCGGCGTTCGTACCACCGACTACCCGATCGAGGAGGTGTTTAGAGCCAGATTTGGCATATGTGAGTGCGGAGACTACAGCGCAGGTGGCGGTGATGTCCGGGGGCAGTCGCGTGCGGTGTTGGAACTGCCACAAAGAAGGTCACGTATCCAGGGAGTGCTCTGAGCCCAGGCGATGTTTTGGCTGTGGTCGTCAGGGGGTCATGCGTGCTTCATGCTCATCATGCCAAGGGAGAGTTAGTGGGACGGAAAATCGGGCTCGACAAGATACGCAGGGATCGGGAAACGATCGTCGTGCTCGTTAAGCGGCCGAGCGAACACGATATCAAGGCCGGAACGGAGTAGTCATCAGCCGATCGTAGACTATGCGTTGGTGGAGGATAATCCCGACAGTCGACCGCACTTACAAGTGGAGATTGAAGGTACGATTTTGGAGGGATTATTAGATTCAGGGGCGAGTCGTACGATTCTGGGATGGAAAGGGTGGTCTCGGTTGGCAGGTAAGGGTTTGACACTGAAACAGGACGGAATCGAAGAAGTACGGCTCGCAAACGGCGTAACGTGTGCGGTAGATGGAGTTGTTGGACTGGAGTTTGCTTTGAATGGACGAAAGCATACTCTCGAAACGTTGGTGATTTCATCGATTCCGCAAGAAGCGATTTTAGGCATAGACTTCTGGCAGCGTTTTGGCGTCGTGTTGGATATGAGAGGCCGGCAGTGGACATCGATCGCTTCAGTCGAGGTGGAGACGGGTAAGGCGCTGCGAAGTCGATCCCATTTATCGACAGGGGAAGCAAATACTTTGGCGAGCTTGTTGGAAGAAGAATTCGGGTTAATTCGGGTGAATTCGGGTGCGCGAATTCCGTGGAGCACGTAATCAAAACCACGGCTTCCCCAATCAAGCAGAGATACTACCCAGTCTCACCAGCGGTGCAAAAACAAATTAATGCGGAGTTAGACGAGATGCTACGGATGGGAGTAGTCGAGCCGTCATCTAGTCCGTGGTCTTCGCCGATATTACTAGTTCGGAAGAAAGATGGGTCATTCCGGTTTTGCGTGGACTTCCGAAAAGTGAATGCGGTGTCGGAAAAAGACGCCTATCCACTGCTGTACATTTCAGCTACGTTAGACAAGTTAAGAAATGCGAAGTACTTGTCGACGCTGGACGTCAAATCCGCGTACTGGCAAGTACCGATGGCAGAGGAATCTAAGCAATACACCGCATTCACCGTGCCAGGAAGAGGTTTGTACCAATTTCGCAGGATGCCTTTCGGACTTCACAATGCGGGGGCCACATGGCAACGGCTGATTGACACGGTGCTTGGGCCTGCGCTAGAGCCTTTCTTTTTACGTATTTAGATGACGTAATAGTCGTAACTGAAACCTTTGATCGTCATATAGAGGTGTTGCGTGAGGTTTTCGTTCGATTGAGGGAAGCAGGTTTACGTGTTTCAAGGGAGAAATGCCAATTTTGTAGAGCGCAACTGAAGTATCTGGGCTACTTGGTTGATGTGGAGGGACTGCACGTAGATCCCGAGAAGGTAAGGGCAGTAAGCGAGTTTCCTCGTCCTACCTCGGTCAAGCAAGTGAGGCAGCTCTTGGGCATGGTGTCCTGGTACAGACGCTTCATACCAGATCACGCGACAATGGTGGCGCCGTTGACCGACTTAATCAAGAAGGGCCGTAAGTTTGTATGGACTGAGGAATGTGATCGCGCGTTCGTGTCCTGCAAGCAAAAGCTTACAACTGCACCCGTACTATCTTGTCCGAACTTCGAACTTCCGTTCAAGGTGCAGACTGATGCCTCCGATGTTGGAATAGGGGCTGTGCTGAGCCAGGCGCACCCAACTGGAGAGAAGGTCGTGTGCTATCTCAGCCGATCGTTGTCACAACAAGAGAGGAAGTATTCCACAACGGAGAAAGAGTGTCTGGGAGTTCTATGGGCCATCGAAAAGCTCCGACCCTACATTGAAGGGACTCATTTTGTTGTAATCACTGACCATCATTCGCTCGTCTGGCTGAACAGATTGAAAGACCCGACGGGTAGATTAGCTAGATGGGCAGTGCGGTTGCAACAATTTGATTTTGAGGTGGTCCATAGGAAGGGAAAAGAAAATCTGGTTCCGGACGCGCTTTCGCGGGCAATGATAGACGTAGGCGACGTATCCACGCCCCGGGTCACAGAGCGCTGGTATCAAAGCATGTTGGACAAGGTTGGGAAAAACCCAGATAGGTTTCCGGACTGGAAGGTGATCGGAGATACCTTGTGGAAACAGCTCACAGTTCGAGCGACAGGCGGTGGGACTGCTCAAGTGTGGAAGCGAGTTGTCAGCAAAGGTGAGAGACCAGCGATACTGGAGCGTTATCACGATGTCCCAAAAGCGGGCCATATGGGAGCGACACGAACGATAGCCCGTATTACGCAGAGCTACTACTGGCCGCGGATGAATATGGATATCCGGGAATACGTCCGAAGATGCAAGGTGTGCCAGACATGCAAAGTGGAACGGAAAGCTCCGATTGGGTTAATGTCAACTCGTGCGGGTGAAGCGAAAGTCCCGTGGGAGATGATCGGTGTAGATTTGGTAGGGCCATTGCCGAGGTCGTCGAGAGGTCATTCTTATATCTTAACGGTCCTCGATTACGTCTCAAAATATTCAGTTTTATTACCTGTGCGAAGTGCGACGGCAACGACTGTTTTTCGTCTGTTAGAAGAAAATGTTTTTTTGGTGTACGGTGTCCCCAGGATACTAATTTGTGATAATGGAGTGCATTTCCGGGGCAGCCAATTCAGGAAAGCGGTGGAAGCTTACCCGGCCGAAAGGCGTAACCAGAATGTTAAATGCATGTTAAGGTGTTACGCGTCGGAAAACCACCGATCTTGGGATCAGTATCTAGCAAAAATCGCCTGCGCCTTGCGGACTTACAAACATGAAGTAACGGGGTTCTCAGCCTATTTCGTAAACTTTGGTAGGGGGATGGTCACATTCCGGGAAAAGTCAGAGCCTCCGGGAGATCAGCAGATTGACTTCTCACCATCGAGGAGCGCGACGATGCTGGAAACGATTCGAGCGGAAGTAGTCAGGAGAATGAGGCAGGCTCCTGAATCTAGTAAAGTGAGGTATAATCTACGCCGAAGGTCGGAGCCTTTCCAGGTCGGGGATCTAGTGTGAAGAAGAAACTACGTCCTGTCGGATGCCAGTAAACATTTTACGGCGAAGCTCGCACCAGCGCTCGTTGGCCCTTTTAGGTTGTGGAAAAAGTTGTCAGCGTGGACGCATGAACTCGTGGACATGAAGGGAAAGTCCGCGGGAACATGGCACGCAAAAGATTTGAAGCGCTGTATAGAAGTTGACCGTCAGCCAGACGGGAGCTCGGAGATAGTAGGCGCGTGAAATAGTGAGTAATGGGGAAGAACGTATATATAATGTAGTGATAGTTATTGTCGGTGGTGGGTGTAATACTAAAGAATTCCGTTAGAACAGAATTAGTAGTAAGTACATATGGTGGTGGGATAATCATAATATATTCTAGGATTAGTTTTAAAGAGAATGATAGATTATTTTAAATAAAAATGAAAAAATTACCGATGGTTTGGTGGTGGTTCCGTTTGGGTTTTTAGTTTTTCTCCTTTTTTTTTTCTTCTTTCCTATTCCTTTTGTTTTTTTTGTCATTTATTATATTTTTTTTTCGTCCTCATTCTTTATCTTCACTAGGTTATCTCTAGTAGTCATAGTGTCCTAAAAACGAGTTCAATACGCATTAGTTTCTCATAGAATAAGTACAGAGACACCAACACCATACTAGCTACTAGACGACACCTACAATCAATACATACAATACATATAATCATGCACTAGGAAGTAATATAGTTGACATTTTTGTGTTTTTGCTTAGAAAGTAGGCAACGCACCATAGTGATCGCGTGGATGAGTGGCGTATGAGTGTCGATGTTTGTCTTTCAGTTAATTGAGTCGTAGAACAAACCAAAATTCAAATAAGAATTAAGCCGTTCGAGAATCCGAGATACAAAGGTGTGTGGATCGTGTATGGATTGAAACTTAGTACGGCGTTAAATCCGGTAAAGAAGTAAAGTCGAGAATTTCTACGAAATTCTCCTAAGCGAGGGGGGTGTCATGGTTTATCGATATTTTGGACCTTACGGCTAGCAATTGGCGCGTCAGAAGAGGACACACCAATGTAGCAGGTTAATGTTACACGAAGTTAGAACTAAGAATTAGAGACAGGTAGTCACAATGTTGTAGGTTGTACGAGTTAGGAAAGGGAATATGGCGTAAAATATACATCGTAGTGATTCTGTTGTCTAGGATCTGTAGTTTGGACCCTGCCGCACCCTGCGATCCGTAAATGTCCCGAGATGGGTAGGCACAGATTCGTGCATCAATTCACGACGACTTGAAACAACGAGCCGATGGCAATCTGCCAGGTCCTTCCAGCCCATGGCGTGTCGTTCGTCGATATTGTTGGAGAAAAACCAAGGCCTGACGAATCGAAAATCGACTGAAACTCACTACACTTGAACTTGTCGTCCCGATGCGAACCGAATTCGCGGTAATGGCTTGGCGACGCGATCGCGGACAGACGATGATTTTCCACAAAATTCACACAAGAGAATAGTTCCGACGCAAGTAGATACAGACAGATCCCATACGTTCACCGCCGCATCTGATCTGATTCACCACCGCATCCGATCTTAAGGTATTCAGCACGATAAATCCAACTGAGGCTAGGTTCGTCCCTGACAAGGACACCAAAACGAGCCGCATGACGGGCACAGGCACTTCTAAGTCAGACATGGACTATATCGTTCGAGACAGGAAGTAATTATACTGCAGGAAAAATGGTGTTTCATCAAATGAGTCAATTTCATGTACTGATGCTGCGATTGAAGATACACTTGTAAGTGTAAAGGTCGAAATCTAAAATTCTTCGGAACATTTCTGCTACTATTGTTGTTAGTTTCAATTGAAAATCTTCATGCATATAATTCAATAAATGAAATGCATTCTGCCGCTGTTGATGGTAGACAGCGTTTAATAATAGTTTTTGGATTCGGACAGCAAAGGGGTACCTACGCCAAACCATACCCCAAAACAAACTCGAGCCAGCCACCATTTCGAAACTCTTGGTGTTTCCAGCGAAGCAGCGAGCCCGAAACAGTGTCGAAACAAAGCAGAATAGAAGATTACTTACCGGAGGCTGAAATCCTGCAGGCTACTGGCCCAGACTCGCACGACGGCGGTCTCAAAGGAATCCAAACACCGGGTTTAAAAACTCGCGCAAACGACAAACTAAAAATAAACGGACATCTGACATTTGTCAGTATGTCACGAGTCTGACAGGTCGAATGGTCAACCTGCGCAGAATCAGAAGTGCGGGATGACGGGATGTGGAACATCGCCAGATCGTCATATGGCATTGCCAGTCCTCAATTCTAATGAGACAAAGTGCAATGACCGGGAACTGAGTGCAACGGCCGAAATGCATTTGAAATGCATTGAGATATTCATTTCGCCAAACGGATAATCTAGGATCCCGTCTAAGCGGGATCAGAAAGCGGAGCCGAGGTTTCCTGCGAGGCGATCATGACATGGATCGCTCTCTTATTTTCTGGACGTGGTAAGGATCACATGCAATCTGGCTATCGAGCTCAAATTATAACCGACAAATTTGATTTCATACACTTGCATATCTGGCAGGCTCGAAGAGGAAAAGGATTGAAGATCGGAATCATTTGGCGGATGGGTGTGAAAATTTGAGACGAGCTGGAGGCGACCACTTGGGACGTTGTTGGCGAAATCGAGCTGGCGAGATTGAATTGGCTGTGACAAAAGGGGATCCAGCGTTATCTTGTAATAAGAAAGGTGTTTAACGTACTGACGCAGTGAATAGTTCAGCGAGACGGCGGAGATATAAGAAGTGATTTGGCGAAGGGTCGTGACGAAGATATGTACGGAGGTATTGGCTGCTGTGCGAGTAGGCTGAAGAAGCTGTCCGATAAACCTGGTCCTAAAGGGGATGCTCGAGCACTTGGATTTCGATCAACGCAAGAAGTGATGTCCTGAGTAAGTAAGATAAGATTTGAATTGTATGTAGGGCGAATTTAAGTAAATATCGAGTGCAAACGTGTAGTTAGATAAGTTTAAAAACGCGGCGCCGTTTCATAGTTTGTGAACAGAGCTAGGTTAACGGATTATCCGAGGAAACAAAGTTGTTGTAGAAAATTGTGAACGCTGGTGTGTCCTTTCGGGCTATTTTTTTCATTAGTGCGCGAAGCCGTCGCAACACTTCTCGCTTCCGGGCGACGGACGAGGGTTAGTTTCGGGATTGGGAAGCGAGTGGCGCCCACCCATCCATCTCCGGTGAGTTCAGGCTCCCGAAACTAACCCCCTTTGACTTTTTGTGCTAAAAGGGGTGCGTAGACGCTCAAGAGATTTAAAAACGGTAACACCAAACCGCACAACATTAAATCTGATTTGTCAAGCTATGTACAAATATAAACTTAATTAAACAATCACTCGACACTGCCACTGATATGCATAAGGGACCGAATTCATCATTTTTTTTATTGCACAAACCGATTACGATTTTTAAGACATTTTATAAATGCGCAGCGTGAAGACATTCAATTTTACAAAAGTCGCGTTGACAGTCCCAGTTACTGGAACGATGATCAAATACCTGGGAATATCAGAACACTTCGTTTTCACCCATATTCAGACAAATGGTTCTGGCAACAGACACGTACAGTATACGTAGATGCTATTCGCATATCCTCTATACTTTTATATCAATGGTTCGCACGTATGAATGAACAGAAACTGTCGAATATCATCATCTGGCAACACACCTTCGGGGTAAACTGGACTTGATGCCCCAAACCCGGGAAATCCCACCACCAGAGGGCGAAAAGGTGGTAGAAGGGCTGAAAAAATGAAGAAAAACAGACAAAATTATACAAAAAAAGAAAAAAGAAGATAAAACAATTAAGAAAAAGAAAAAAAGAAAGAAAAGAAGCCCCAAAAGCAAACGCACAACCACAAAAACACAAACATATTAGCCCGACATCTATCGGCGAAATTCATGTAACAGCTGTGTGGGGCATCAAGTCCAGTTTTACCCATCTTCGTACATTGAAATCTGACAGATGAGTGTTAGTGTGTTTTGTGACAGGCCTTCTGCCTCATGTTTCTGCGTTTCCGTTTTTGTGCTATCCAGTTATTGAAATAGAACCATAAGAGTTAACACTGTACTGTCTAGTTATTTGACATACAATCGTTGAGCATTTAACAGTTGGCGACGAGGACATGGATGCAGCTCAGTTGAAACCTGTGTTGGCCTTATTTCAACACCAAAATATAGAATTAATCTCTTCCTTGCTGAAGCAGAACCGCGAGTCGCTGGAGGCGTTAACTCCTGCATCAGTGCATAGTGGCGGTGTTCCCAGCTTCCGTAAATGCGACAAGGCCATGGAAAGTTGGATCATATACAAGCAGCAGCTGGAACAACATTTTGTAGCAAACAACGTGTCAGCAGACGCTGCGGAGCCATTCGAATTGCTGCAAAAGTTGTGCGACGGAGACAGTAGTGGCAAGGAATATACGACCCTCATTGAAAAACTTGATGCCCATTACACAGAGAAGCAGCATGTGTTGGCAGCAAGGTATAAGTTCTACGCAACAAAAATGAAGCCAAGTCAATCATATGGAGATTGGGTAGCAGAGTTACGAGGTGCAGCTAGGCATTGCTTGTTCATATGCTCAAAGGCAGATTGCAACGAATCGCATGCAGACACAAGCATCAGAGATATGCTCATTATGCATTCTCCCCACGACCAGGTACGTACTGCAGCTCTACAGAAAGCTAACCCTACTTTAGAAGAAGTGCTACAAATAGCAACAGTTTATGAGGCTACATTAAAGACGTGTCTGCAAATTAGAAATGATACGGCATCGGTAAACGCAATAAGCAGGGCACAACCACCAGCACAATATAACAAAATAGAGCGGACAAGAAGCAAATCTCGAACAGTGGGCAAGTCATGTCCAGAGTGTGGAGTGGGGCACCAGCGCTCTCAGTGCTATCATTTCAAAAATAAGTCGAAATGTGAAGCATGTGCAAAATTCGGGCACATTGCAGCAGTCTGTCGTGCAGTCAACGCTCTACAAAGACCTAATAGTAGCTGGAATAAAAGCAATAAAGAAAAAGCGAATGTCAACAGCACAAATACGTCGAATTGCGAAACAATAAGTTCGGTAGATTTCTGTATAAACGAAACAGAATTAAGGCAATCCGAGATGTTGTATACTAATAAATTATTTGTGAATTTAGTAATCAAAAACAAACCGTTCCAGTTTCAAGTGGATACAGGCGCGTCATGCTCGTTGATTAGTCTCAAAACGTACGAAGCATTAGATACCGTGTGTGTTCCCACCAACAAAGTGCTTAAGGCTTATGGCGGAAATGCTTTGACACTTTGAGGCTCTATATCTGTAGAAGCCAGTTTGAACAACGTAATCAAGACGTTATAATTTCTTTTGGTTGAAAACGATGAGGCAACAGACATTTTAGGCTTGGATGGGCTTCAAAAATTTGAGTTTCAGCTCACTAGTCCTCCACCTGGAAATATGGTTGTCAATTTAAAGGTCAATGAACTCAGTATAACATCGCAAGAAACTCATCAGCGCTTAATTCAAGCAGTACAAGACCTAGTATCGCAATATTCAGAGAGGTTCTCGTCCGAGTTGGGGCGTTGTAGAACATGTACAGCTGATTTGAGGCTAAAGGCAAATGCTCAACCGAAATTTTTCAAGCCGTACAACATACCATTCGCACAATTTGATGCAGTGCGTACGGAAATCGAGAGACTGGTTCAAAGCGGAGTGTTAAAGCCAGTGAACACAAGTGAATGGGCAGCTCCTAAACGAAGTTTTACAACGATTGTCAACTCATGTTCTCAAGTGCAAATTAGACAAATGCAGCTTCGCAGTAAAATACATCGAATACGTAGGTCATCGCATAGACGCTAATGGCATTTTACCAACAGACACGCGCATAGAAGCCATCAAAAGAATGCCGAGTCCAAAAAACCTACAAGAAGTAGAATCATTCATAGGCAAGGTGAACTATTACAATAAATTCATAGAGAATTTCGCAACAGTCGCAGCACCCTTGAACGCACTACGACGAAAACATAGCGACTTCAATTGGACTCATCGAGAAGAAGAAGCGTTTCAGTTATTGAAAAAACCTTAGAGTATAAAGATATTAAGAGCAGTGAGATAGTAGAAATGGAGTGGACATGCCCATAAGATTGTAGTATATGCGCTACTAATTGTCAGATAATGAAAGACGATATAAATGAGAAACTAAGAAAACAATTTATTGACTATAAAACTAAAAGATAGGAAAGTTAATACTGAACGCGTCCACGGCCGACCTGTTCGGTCGGCTGATGAAATAGAAGTCTGCTAATAGTTCTGCGTAACTGCCGATGGTTGTGCAGTGCAGGCAATTGGCACTGCCGTACCAGTGCGTCCAACCATGCCCCTACAGCACTCCCCCCTAAGTGTTCACACTGATGTATGGCGCGATGTACGTTGCCGATCAATGGGGCTGATCTGCCGTAGGGGGCCCCGAGGACAGCTCGATGGGCTGCGATGAAACATCGCGCTGTCGCAGCAAAATAGCTCGCCGTTGCGGCGATCTGTTGCTACGCCAGTTGCTGAGATGACGGCGTTGCTCCTCGTGGCATCAATGATGCAGCTGTTGAGGCGACGCTTGCCAGGATGTAGTTTTCGGATGTTCGTAGGCATCAATGTAGCGCCGAGGTGACAATATCCGGCCTCGTGTAACTAATTGATGCGGCATCACATGGCAATGGCTACCGCGGCGACAATGTCGGGCCTAATTGTAGCAAGCTGATGCGTCGTAATTACCGTCAGAGCTGTCGTCGGGATGTTCTTTTTCGCACGCTCGAGGGTCACCAATGTAGCAAATGCGCTACTAATTGTCAGATAATGAAAGACGATATAAATGAGAAACTAAGAAAACAATTTATTGACTATAAAACTAAAAAATAGGAAAGTTAATACTGAACGCGTCCACGGCCGACCTGTTCGGTCGGCTGATGAAATAGAAGTCTGCTAATAGTTCTGCGTAACTGCCGATGGTTGTGCAGTGCAGGCAATTGGCACTGCCGTACCAGTGCGTCCAACCATGCCCCTACAAGATTTACATTGAAGGGGATGGTAGTAATTTTTTGTCTGCTCATTGTCAAATCGGGTCAAATCCAAGTAATTCCCCTCCAATTTGACAATGAGAGCGAAATGGCGTAAAGGCAGCTTTAACATGCTTTGTGCGCGAGAGGATTGAAGGGGCTAATGGTGGAAAGTTATACCGTCCGTGTCCAGGGGCTGATTAAAGGTAGAACTATAATGCAATTAAGTGAGCTTTAAGTAGCTTAAGTGACAGTACGGTTGCATAGAAATCAAGCGGCATACCCATAATGTACTTATCTGCCGTTTCGTTAAGTTTCGTTCAATTCGGGCCACTTAAGTGGCCTACGACTGGGACCGTACATCAATTAAGTAAATTTGACAAGAGGTTTGCGTAACGACTACAACCAATAGAAGGCATGTAAAATATTTGAATATGTTTTCGTGGATAGCTTGGTATTTTTGCAGGAGGTAGAAGTAATGATCGTTCGTATGCGGTATTGTAGACGCAATAATAGGTATGTGAAATATTTGAATATTTTAGGTCTGTTCGCGTACTTTCAGTCACTGAATTCTCCTGAATCATGTGGTGGGGTACATTCATGAAAAGTACAAAAACGTTCACATTACATTTCCTGAAAATTGACAAACAAAAGTGTCAGTTGTCGGTTTTCAGGAGAACAATATTGATTATAAAGTCATCCTAAGCGGTGATAAAGTATCGTCACAAAAATATTCGTCCATAATATTATAACATTAGGCCAAAAACCGTTTGACAGTTTTCAGTATTTTGAAGTAGCTCAGACCCTACTGAAAAACGGGAAATTTTCCGTTTTCAGTAAAACGGAGTGCAAAAACTGCTTGATTGCAATTAATTGCAATTAATCGTGGTACGCGAACATACCTTTCATTGTTAAACGGTTCATTGACAGTTTACAATATAAGAAGTAGCAATTAGATGTCTCGAATATGATTCTGCACGACATTGTAAACAGAATAACCGGTATCTAAAATATTTTTTCGTCGATCACTTAAATGATATTTTTACAGGAGGTAGAAATAATGAGTTTGAAACATAATTTCGAAGAGAAAACGCGTTGAACAACATACGAAATAATAAATTATATAGTAGTTTATTTACTTGTATCTTTAAATTACTTACTTTTAAAAATACAAGTACATAAACTACTTAAAATGACGTCTCACCGCTTTTTTCATTCAAAGAAAAACCACACACCATGCTTCAGCTGTCCACTATTGGATATTAAACTTCAGCAGTAAAGACTTTTTTGATTAAATATATTCCGGTTGCATACCAATATTGCTCAAAAAACATTTCTTTCGTACACTTATTTGAATATAAGTACAAATTAAGTGCCTGCACTAAGCCCATCTTTATAGATCTAATAATCTACAGCAAAGTGCCGAGGTTCAGCTCATCTACAATTTTCTACGATTTCTTGCAACAGAGCTAGGAAGCTATGAAGACAACTATAGGTATGTTTCCGTATTTTCAGCAAACTGCAGCAGTAACAGAATTTGGCAGCTGGCTTCTTTTTGCTGCAAAATTTGGCTTGCATTTGGCTTGCAGCAAAAGTACGGAAACGACTTGCTGTGAATCTATTTTAATATATTATAATAGATTCAAGTACGGAAACAGACCTTATATTTCAATTGCAGCAAAAATCTATTCAAATATATTGCGTAAACGCTCACATCAGTTCATCTCAGATGCCTGCAAATTCAAATTCATATTCGCCACTCTGACGGCAGCTTCATGAAGCTTCACTTAATTCTATTATGGGCAAATTAGCCGATCGCCTTCAATTGAGTGGATTTTCGTTCAGTTTCAGCGCTCACTTAAGTTCACTTAATTGCATTATAGTTCTACCTTAAGAGTAGCAGAAACACTGTAAACGCCTGTAGGTGTGTGTCGCGATTTTAGGCCTTTTTCTTTTTATCTTTTCCTTCCCCTTGCCTTTCACTCTATCACTATATGGGAGCACAAAATCCGGTTGCTGTCAAATTTTGCTAGCCACGTAAAGCAAATGTAAACAATCTACCGAGACGCAATAGAAATCGATGTGAAACAACTAATGAAAAGAGGCTTTTTACAAAACGAGCTATGATAGGTGACTGGGAAAAGTATGCAAAAGCACTTAAGTATTGGAAATAGAAGCGACATAGACTAAAGTTATTCAAAAAAGGCAAAGACAACTGAGCAGCGAGACATCGCTCAAACAAATAACACTATCTCACTTTTGAAATGTTTATTCACAAGAAACTTTCCACTATAGCACTTGCTGTCAGGTTTTGAACGAAATCCGACAACTTCCAATTATAAATAATACGCTGAATAGAAATTATTTCCGATATCCCGGGGTGTGTTTAATGTGCATGCTATAGCTGCTCCAAAAGCATAGCATAGCATCACTTTAGCAAGTGTCAAAATTCGCAGTAGCTAGGTGAAGCAGCTATGGATATTGAACAGCCAAGAGCTGCTACGAAGGTCAGCCTTTACACAGGAAATTCAAAAATGATTTTGTTTCAATTTTTTTATTGTAATTTTTGCATTTTCGTGGATCAATTCAATGCTTCCATTGCACTTTGGAAACTGTATGAAATTTAGGAGTTTTCAACATAGCTTTCAACATAGCAACATAGTTTTCAACGTACAAGCATGGCCGTGTACAACCCAACTTAAAATTCGAGTTGAGTTTAAGTGTTTAAAAGCCCGTATTTAATTTATGCTGTCACTATTTTCAAATTTATTCCTCATCTCCTGTGTCACGAAAGCGCAAGAACTTCTTTTCATTTCAATTTCCAATTGAAAATGACGTTTAAACTGCATGTCAGCTGTGTACGCACGGCCATTTTGCCTTAGCTACTTTCTTGCTATCCTCCAGACTGCGAGCAGCAAATAGCTGCTACCCTAGCAGCTATGCCGGAATCTTGGACAGCCCAACTGTCAAATAGCAAGCAGCAGAAAGTAGCTATTTCGTGACATTGGACAGCCAGAGCTGCTAAAATAGCAGCTAATAGCTGCTATAGCATGCACATTGAACACACCCCTGATTGACTCTGCGAGTTAGCGTCTTTGAACGCGACACTTTGACAGCAGCCGGATTTTACTTTTTCAAGATGGCGCGAGGACTGTCGAAGGTCAATGGCGTGAGTAAGAAGATGATGCATAGGGGCGTATGATTTGTAAATTAAATTTGTTTGAAAATTTCGAGAGGCAATTTAGATATGGGTAGAACACTAGTTAGCAATGTAAAGAATTATAATAATATAAACAATTATTTTATGTGCAGGTATTATTTGGACATGTTTTAACTGCACAAAAAATATTGCAAAAAAATTCAAATACGCGCTTCGAAAGTAATTCATAAAGAGCAGCCTGAAAAAAAAACTCCGAACAGCCAGATTAAAAAAAAATCGGACTGCTGTCAAATTAATACTATACAACACACACACACACACACACATATATATATGTATATATATATATATATATATATATATATATATATATATATATATATATATATATATATATATATATATATATATATATATACATATATATATATATATATATATATATATATATATATATATATATATATATATATATATATATATATATATATATATATAAATATATATATATATATATATATATATATATATATGTATATATATATATATATATATTATATGTGTATTTACATATGTGTATGTAAGTATAAATGTATATAATTTATATAAATATATATATATATATATATATATATATATATATATATATATATATATATATATATATATATATATATAAATATATATACAGTAGTCCCTCGACTTACGTCGGAATTAGGTTCCCAGAATATGCGACGTAAGTCGAAAACGACGTAACTCGAGGGTAGAAGGAACCCCAGGCGATAAATGTATAAATTTCCTTTTTTTTGTATATGAATGTATTTAGTTTTTAAATTTCTACATAATTTATTTGTTTAAAAGAAAATCGTGGGTTTTCGTCCACATAGTTTTTATACTTGGACCCTTCATCAAGTGCTTATACACGACTACACGTTAAATTGCAAATAGAAATGAAGACAACAAGTAGAAACCAGAATACGTATTTATAAAACTTACGAAGAAGAAAGTAGACGGCTTTAAATATGTACAAATATGTACATATTTGACATAAAGCACTAAAAAGCAACCCATTAATTGTTATCATCTTTAGAATGAATAGCCTCTATTTCTACTGTTTGTGGGTTGACTGGTTTACTGGCGAAGAAGGTCGAAATTCACGTTTGGGGCCAAGTTTGTTTTGTTTTTTCTTCCACCAACTGCTTTGTAATCGTTGACAGAAGTGAAGACTTCGTTTGAAATTTCTGCCCTTCTTGATTTGTCAGGGTCATTTTCTTTGAAGATTTTTATATATATGATTAGTAATGCTTTATGAGAAAGATTATTGGCTTCCAAATATTTTTTTATTGTCGGACAGAAACGTTGACCAAACCAATGACGGACCCAATGACCCAGGCCTTTTTGTTGCACCTCCAAATAACCGGTCGATTTTCCTTGCATACATTTTTGAAAGCCCTTGGATTTTCTGATTGATAAACAGCAAGAGGTTTCAGTTTCAAATCACCTGATGCATTCCTTCCAAGAAGCAAAGTATGTAATCCTAGATTTTTCTACCTCCTGCTCCTGGCTTTAGGTCTTCTTTCTTCAATCGAAAGAAATGTTCTTGAGGGCAAGCGTTTCCAAGACAGGCCTGTTTCGACAACATTAAACACCTGCTGTGCTCAATATCCTCTATTTTCAATAATAGCATGTAAAGTGTTTGGAAAGATCTTCGCTGCGTCATAGTCCGCAATATCCGCTTTACCTGTTACTTTTACATTGTAGATTTTATTTCTTTTCTTGAAGTTTTCAAACCATCCATTGCTGGCAACGAAAGTATCTCCTCGATTCAAGTTTGCTTGTTTGAATAAGCTTTTTTCCTTCGCCTTTTTTAATACCGAATCGATATTTTAAAGTGCTCACCGGCATATTTTGATGGTTCAGGTCTTTGATCCAAATAATCAATATTTTTCCCAATGCAAACGCCAAATACGAAAACTTTCCTACGAAAATCGCGCTCACACAATTCTGGGAATTTCCTTTTACCAGAGGAACAGTTTTCATATGAACAAACATCTGTTCTATGAAAACGGCGACTTAAGTCAAGGGACGGACGACGTAATTTCAAGGGTTTGGTCTCAAAGTAATGAACGACGTAAGTCGAAAAAACGTGTAACAAGGGAGATGTATATATATAATTATTTATATGTATATATGTATATATAATTATATATAATTAAACATAAATATATGTACATGTATGTAGCATCCAGTAATTTTTATTTGTTTTATATAAAAATTACTGGTCACATATCTCCGACCCACACTGTATGGATCGGAGACGCTACAACATTTTTACAAAAATAAAGTCCCGCAAGTCCCCCGGTGACCTTATTTTTGTTTTCGCACAGCAACGAAATCCCTAACGGGATTTCCTCTTGCTGTGCAATCGGGCATTGCGAGCTTGCAGCGCAGGATTCGGGACAGTCTTTGGAGTGTTGCTGTGGCGACGAGTCGCTTTTGGCGTGGCGGGTCGGATCGAAAATTGTTACCCATTAAAATCGCCTGAATAATTTGAATATTCGATAGTTTTCCGGTGGTGAAAACATTTTAAAGAAGCAACAGGCTTGCGTGAAATCAATTGAATAAACCCGTCGGTATGTTCAGTGTCATTTGCCTGAAAAGTAAATTATTATTCCTGTGAATGTGTGTTTTAAAACTATTAGAGGCACTGGTGATTTGAATTAAGTGCGTTTTGGAATGAAAAACGGAATAATAATGATGAAACATATATGATGTCTCTGAGTGCCTCAAAGTGGAGTTGAAGACTTTGATCCAAAGCTGTGACGATCAAAAAGAACAAAAGTGCTACGGCGCGGCAATTCACGTGTGTGAGTGTGATTCCGTTAAGTGAATTGCCCATGGAATACAGTGCGGTACATTAAAATTTAGAACTCATGCTTAATTGTCGTGCCACGTTTATCTATCTGCGCATCACCCAAACCCCCTGTTTCTTAGATTAATTACTAAAAACGTTTGGTTCCATGAATTGGAAGTTCAGAAACGAAGCAACAAGAAACTGAAGCAAGAAACTCGTCGTACAATCTTCAATTGTGATAGTGTATCCAAAGTGTCATAAGTGATTGATGTGCCGCCCGCGCATTCATTATCCGACCCTGTGCCCACTGGTTTGCGATTGTCGTTTCCGTCGCGACACAGCAGCTGTCAAGATCAAAGACGTTCTGATCACAACTATTGGATAGAGAAAGGACTCCAGCACCTTCCCTATGTGGATATCTTTTTACCCAGAACGCTAAGGGAGTACTCGGCTCGAATGGATTTTTCAATTCAGCAACAACCATTAGGCACGGAGCGCCATATTTTATCAGGATTTCACTCATTCGATGCTGAATCGATTGTCAGTTACGGTGACTTCGATACCGAATCTGGCATCTTGGCTGGGGGCGATTCCAGTGTACGACGAAATGATTCAATGTCATCGTCGATATAACAACCACAATAACAGCAGCAACCACCCCAATCCCAGTCTGTACACTTGGTACAGCCAAATTTGGCGGGGTCTTGATGGTGATTTCTGGATACGAGACAGCGAAACAAATCTCGGCGACTATTTCGTTTCATTAAAAGCGCCTGGGCGTAATAAACATGTTTGTGTTCACGTCAAAACGATCGCTACCATAGGGCGCACATCTATACGAACGAACAAGGCTGAAAATTATACTTAGTGCGATCATTACCGAAAGCGAATGGTCCTTCAAAGTCACATGCCCATGCATAATACTCATCGATCATCGACATTAAATCCATATAATTCCTATTAAAGTCAACCTGGAAAATTCAATCTATTCGTAGAATTCTTGGACGAGTTCCGAGGGGCTAGTGAACTTGAACCTCAGCCAGGTGGAAGAAAGCTCGTCACAAATCTACGTGCTGGTGAGAGCATTTCAAGAAACATTTCCTTGGAGAGTCGACAGCGAATTGCGTGACTACCCTCAAACGGAATCCTGTCTATCAATATTTATTTGTGGTGATTACTTTTAATGTACAAGCAGCCTTCGGTCGTCGCTTCGAGTTTTCTTCGACGGGATGTGAGTTTTAATCGATGTTTGCGTTTCAGCTACTTTAGAAACCTTGCAGCAATCTGAGGTGGCACAAACGCACTCCGAATATTTGTTCCGGTTTTTTTTTTATGGCCTTCTCATCCGAACAACTTCTCCAGCACCATTTCGTTCGCTAGTCGAGTAAGCAGTTTCAACAACCTCTGTTCATCGTGGGGTGATGCCCATGAACCAGCAGCTCGGACTAAGTCAGTCCAAATTTATACATCATGCTGAAGTATCAGCTGCGTCAAGGTTGGATATACTACGTTTGTTGTCGGGAACCAGGTACGTCCAATACATTTGTTCATCAGATCCGGCTCGAAATTACAAATCGAAGAAGAAGGTTTGATTTGCAGAGATACCTACGAATAACTAAGTAGATATTTTACTATAAGAAAAAAAAAAGAAAATAAGACTTTTTTTTGCTTGCCCAAAATAATTAGTACATTGAAGCTAGGGCTGAAGATGATTGTCTAGAATTCATTAAACGTATCAGAGCTACTCAAGCAAACATCGAATTGGAGTTGAAAGCATTATTAAAGCTAGAAATGAATTATTTGAATATTTTTTAGATTCTTTCCCTAAGATTCAGGTGAAAAACAATTTTTACATTTAAGCCAGATTAAAGAAAGGAAGAAAGGGCAGAACTCTGAATTAAGTAGTAAGTGCTACATATGGGCCAGTGTGCATGAATCCGAGCGGAAATGAGTTGCTGGTGTGTGTTGTGTGTAGTTTGCGGGTGCGAACGTAAATGAATGCAATGTTTTTGACCCTTCTTACATTATGAATGATATATGGGTAAACTTTTTGAACTCTAATGGAATACAAATGACTATGAATATTCGAATGAAAGGAGTTTGAACGGACAATCGAATGTTTATTGTGAAGGGGCGAAGAGAGAAAGAGGAAGAAAAAAAAAATATTATTTGATAAGACAGAACACATTTTTATTGTTACAAACGTTCTGTTGGCAGTCTAGTATTTTCTTTAGTGTTATTGAAGATATTTAGAGTCGTCTCGGTGCTGATTAATTTCTAAATTGTATACTTGAGCCAAGAAAAGGGAAATAGAAATAATAACTTCTTTGAAATCAATTTTTTTTCGAGTGTTAAACCATTGGTTGGTATTAGTCGATATCGATCTAGTAGCACTTGACTACTCGTAGATGCCCTATTTGTATTTTATTTCATGAACAATAGTTTCGTTTTCGCATTCGGAATTCAAATATCTCGAAGTAAAATCAAAAACAATCATCGTCGGTCGTCAACCGTGACTATATTTTTGGGTGTTACCTTATTGCGCATCCTACTTAGAACGCAAGGAATTTATAAATTTGCTAATTAAGTAAAAAAAAAAAAAAAGCAAATAATCAGTGCATTGTTATACTGTATGCGCACTATATAAAAGTAATAATAATTATAAGGAAAATTCCTTATTCTGAATAATAATGAATTGTTAAGTTGAAACTGTTAGCCTTCTTATTGGGCGGAAGCTCAAGAAGTTCTTCTTCTTTTCAGGGTCCACGCATGGCCTGGCTGGCCTATAAATGATAACAACAGTTTTGTGAATTTTCGTGGCTTTTTCAGCATCTTTTAAGGGAGCGATACTGGACAAATAGTTTAGTTTCAGTTTGTTTTCGGTTTTGTTAGATTTTTGAATTTTTGATTATGTTGGCCAGTATCAGAGGGTGGAGGACCCCAGACCATCGGGGTCAGGGCTCCACTAACATCGGGGGCCCGGGGCTGTCTGCCTCACCCGGGTTCCTAGTAAAAGAGAGGTAGCGCATTATCCTGTTTTCCCTTTTATAGATTTTCAATTTTCTGGCTCCGTGCGTTGTCCCGAGCACTGGGTCTGCTTAGTCAGCCCATGTTGCAGAGCCTGGGTGGTTTCCTTTACGGAACGATGCCCCCTTTTTGGTCCCTGGATATGTTTACATATCAGTTTGCGGCTACAATTCATGACGGATGAATATACGTAGCATCCCGTTTCTTGAGAGCCAACCAACTCCATTTTCAAGAACCCACCCCAGCCGCAGCGAGCTAGCAAAGCGGCAAACCAGCATCCGTCGGGGTTGGTTAAAGAGTGCTCCGCTAATGCGGACGAGGGGCCTTCACGGCCATTTCTAGGGCACCCTGCTCTCGGGGCAATTCTTTTTTTTTGTTTTGCCTCTTGAATGGCAGTAGCCATTCCACTTTTAGACCTTAGCACTCTTGGTTCTGGACTTCGGTCTGGTTCTAGGTTGTGCTAAGGCCATCTCAATCCTCCCAATACGCTACAAATGGCGCCTAACGTGGGGCCCGAAACTCGTTTTTGGGTGACCCACCACAGTGAGAAAATACTTATGAGTTTCGACTTATACTCCCCTTAAGACTTTACGTCTTCAAACCTTAACATTCCATTCTCACTCGCAGGTCTTCGAATCGCCTCCTTTGCGATTCAATATAATTTCGTTCGAGAGAACAAAACCCATTTATTAAGACCTGCATTGCTCGCTCTTCCTTACTAGCCGCAAACATCCTTCCCAATCCTTTCCTTTTAAAATCATTTCCTTTTAGCTTACCTCTTGGGCAGCTTCCTGTTGTTTTGTCTTTTTGAGTTTTTTGACTCTGGGTGCAACCTGGAGGCTGGCCGCGGATAACAGGTTGTGGTGGTTTACCGCCACTCCTGTCCCGGTCAACCGAAGGGCCCCTGCCCCACTTTATGTTGGGAAGCTGTCCCACATTTTGAAATCCTTGTTGTCTTGACCCAGCTTCGGCTTTTGGCTTGGGTCTGGTTCAGGCTGTGGTGGATTACGTGGGGTTGGCGTGGTGCCACCTACACGTCTCTGCAGCTTGGCCAAGCTTGAACCATTTGCTGAAGTTGAGTCAAGCAGCAACATAGTTATTTTTGGTCCTTTGCTCCTCTCTTTTCGAGGAATTTCGGGTGGGTGAACAGTCCCACAAACTGGGCATTCCCCTCTGGAAACGACCCATGTACATTTTTGATTCATACATACCTTTGTCATCTTTTGCGTAAATTCATTCATACTTTAACTTACTTAAATTCATTCATACTTCAACAATGTAATAGTCACTTGAACAACATTACTTCGAATTATGCGTCTTGATTCAAAAGCCAGCCAGCCAGCGGACCTGAAATGGAGAGGAATGGATCGGGCTCAGCTCAATAAGAGGGCCGATCTTTAAGAATTAAATTTTGAAAATTAAGTTTTGTACTTATCTTTTTGAAAAGGAAATTTTGATTAAAAACTTTTGAAAAATTAAACTTTTGAACTCACCTTTGAAGGTAAAATTTTGAATTTGCCTTTGAAGATTAAATTTTGAATTTACCTTTTTGAAGGTTAACTTAGAAAATTATTTTTCTTATGCGTTCATTTGGTTAGCCTCACTCTAGCCATCTGGCTTTGAATAAGTTGTTGAAAATCTTAATTAGTTAGTCACACCACAGGTGTGCACACCCTTATATATATCTTATATATATTTTTCACTTATATATATCTTATATATATTTCACTTGGCACTTTGGCCTATTAGCTATTAAGTTACTTTTTGGAAAGAGTTAGTCACACTTATTGTGCACTGGGTTGCTATTTGAATTTGCAGCAAACCCACTTAGTTTAAGCGTTTGAATTTCGTTAGCCACGGTTATCGTGCATTAATCTTTAAATTTGTCATATTACATAAAACTTTCACAGACTGAACAATGCCACTGCGTCACAGTAGTGAGGATCTGTCTGGCACCACAGTGGAGGCTCAGTGCTCCATATGCCAGCAGTCATTCGCTGCTGCCCAGGACACGTATACCACAAAATGTGGACATACATTTCACGAAACGTGCCTGGAGCAATGGCTCAGAAACCGTACGGATTGCCCGCTGTGCCGTGGACCACTGAGTCTCCCCTTAGGAGCCAGACAGGCCCCCACTGCTGCAGCATCAATGCCACGAGGCGCTCGGACTAAATCGCAACGGCCGGGAGTGAAGACCCGAGGCATGCGATCCGATGAAGTAGACACCCGGGGCATGAATCACAACCGACGATAGACGATATCGACTGTCGAAATTTTCGAGATTTGAGATCACGAAAATCAAAAAACGACAGCGATTATCGAAATCTCTGGCGATAGTCAAACTACTATCGATATGTCATCGATATCCATCGGCTTGTGACATGAAGTGAGTCCATATCGAAGTTTTGTATTTGAAGATGATTGGTAAAGAGTGGTCGAAACGATTCCGGTTTTTTTCATTGAAAATGTAAGTATTATGATTAATTTATAAAATTTTGTCTAAAAGAAAGTGTATTTTCCGGAAAGTGTATTTTAACGAATATCAAAAATTCATGGCGGAACATGGAACACTTACGAGGAATGCAGAGATGAATGCGAGTGAAAGAAGACTCCGCAACGCTCAACTTTGGGGACAGTTAACAAACAAGTTAAATGCGGCTGGTCCAATCATCAAAACTGAAAAAGCTTGGAGAAAGGTTGGTAAACAATATTTGTTACGTGTCACTGATTTTAATTTTTTTTTTATAGGTTTGGGTTGACATTAAGCACAAAACAAAACAAAAACTCTAGCGGACGCAAATATTTGTCACGGCGTCCTAAAATTGCACGCATTTAGATTTTTTTTTGATAAAAAGGAGATTTACGAACCGTAATAGCTACGTGAGAGCTCCGCCGTCTAAATTAGCCTAGGTTAGTTACGTATAAAATTAGTTGTAATAAGTAAACAAACCGCCGTTGCCGTCACACAATGTACGTAGACGATTAGTTAGCTGTTAATTTTATATTAGATTAGTAGTAGGTAAGTGCAGAACCGAATCACCTCAATATCAACATATAATATCATCAGTACATAATCACATCACATCAACGAAAATCAGCACAGCCATAAACATGCCGAACACTGAACACCACCATCAACAACAATCACAACATAAACAAGTTCACATTCTACCGGCAGCAAATCACGACACATTCAAATCCTTAATCTACCAGCGACAAATCACCTCAATATCAACAAATAATAACACATCACATCAACGAAAATCAGCACAGCCATAAACAGGCCGAACACTGAACACCACCATCAACAACAATCACAACATAAACAAGTTCACATTCTACCGGCAGCAAATCACGACACATTCAAATCCGCAATCTGCCAGCGACAAACCACAATACAAAAATGGAAAAACGACACGAAGATGATAAACGCGATCACCAAAAGGATAAAACAAGATAATTTAGGGGATACACTTACGAGTAGCCTGGAAATGATTTTGACGTGCGAGTCGCGCTGACAGCTCGGTTTGTCAAACAGCGAGCGGAATGATCGAACGGAATAAGTGGGAATGGGCCGAGGTGGAATTCAGCTGGGGATCGCACGAGCCCACAGCTGAGTCTATTGAACTCAACGGATTAAGATAAATTCCGTTGCCGCCAAAAAGCAAGTTAGATTGGGCGCCGACAAGGGAAAAATTTTCTCTTTCAAATCGAACTGGGTGAGTGGACGGATGTCCGAGAAGGAAACGGCCGAGAGTTAACATTGAGATTTCTTTTATATGTTCGAGCTGGATTTGTGGAGCTGGAAGAAAATAAACCAACAATCAAAAACCAACAACATCTTAACAAAGAGATCTTTTTATTGCGGAAAACCAAAGGACGTACTCGAAGGAGGCAGCGAAGGAAGCAGAAATCAACGTAAAGGGCCCCAGCGAGACGAATAAGCGACGAGGAGTAGTAAAAAGGTAGTGTGCACACTATATTTTAAGTTTCCTAGGTTTTTATTGTAATTTTGGATCAGCTGGTATACAAATCGAGATAGATGATAATTTGATAGTGATAGTGTAAGAAAGAATAAAGTGCGAAGTGTTTCTTTTATATACTAGAAAGAACGGCTATTAATTTGCGGCGATCCAATTTAGACTGCGGAATTCTAACCGTTCCGACGTTTTTCTAATATATTCGCGTGAGCCTATTTTTTTTGCATTTTAGTGCGCGCCGTCTCGACTTCTCGCTTCAGGGCGACGGTAGCGCGGCAGTGTTTCGGTCAGATTGAAGCGAGTGGCGCCCACCCGCGACCTTTTCTTCGCGAGCAAGCCACCCGAATACTGCCGCCCTTGTATCCCGGATGGGGATAAAGGGTTTTAGGGACGTGTCGTACGATTAAACGGTAACAAATTGGCGCCCAACGTGCTAAGGGTTAAAAATTGAAGATAAGCTTGAATTCAGAATCGGATTGTTGGAATCGTTGAATTGAATTAAATTGCGGGTACGGAAAACGTGACAATACGGCTCGTCGAAGGTAGTATTATTTGGAAGCGGTCATAACTTTCATAACGGCCTTTAGTAGTACGAATAAGAGAAAAGTTAGAACTGTCCCGTTTTGAGTGGCGTTACTGTAGATAGGCGCGAAAATCCGTTTTCCTTTTCGGGAATCGGTCGTATTTCAATTGATTTTACACAGGAAACGGTGGAAATTGATGAAATAGGTTATATCGGAGTTGTTCGAACTCATTTCATATTTCATATTATATTTCATAAGATAACATTTTGAATTCTGGAATTATAGCGTGTGGTCTTGAATGAAAAAAAAAGAATTTTGATTTGAGTGTGTGTGTTTGAGAGCATAGAATAAAAATTGAAATTGGAAGGTGTGAGTGATTTTAGTGAATAAGGAAAACTATTGCTAGAAACAGTAGAGGGTTGGTTCTGTAATCTTCGGGGTGCTCCGCTGATTGCAGCTTTACACTACTCGTATCAGAGTATAGCCGAGCTGCTAGTGTTTTTGCAAGGTGAGGATTAAAGCGGCCAGTTTCAAATTGGGGTAATATCAGCAGATGCGGTATAGGGGTTATTGTGTAAGATATACCGTTGGAAATTAGTTCTACTTAACGATTTGTCAGATACATATTTATGATATAGTGCGGAGTAGGTAGAAGACTGGCTGCTTGAGGTGGTTAACGAGTGTCGAGAGAAGAAGATTGGCGGTCAATTTTAAGTCGTAGGTGTGTGTCTATGAGCTAAAAGTTGGGAGTTTACGGGCAGTGCTGTGGAAGTCGATTGTATTTACGTACAGAACGAGATTTAACCTCTTTTACTACTCTTTTACATACTTCCGGTGTAGTGAAGTGATTTTAATCGAGTTGTAGCTTAGGTGAGTGCAGACTCTTTGTTCAACCCTTGTTTTTTTTTGCGTTCAGCGGGACAGGCGAGATGAAGATCCTAGTAGATAGATTAAGTAAAGATGAGCTCACCTATGAGCTGGCCATCCGTGGTTTTCCGGCGGACACGGTGGAGAATATGAGGAAGACGCTACGAGCCACGCTGAAAGCGGAGGCTGCGTTGGACACCTCATACGTGGAAGCAGCGTATCCATTTGATTTCCAAACTGACTACACAGAATTGTCGACTAAGGCTTTGGAGGTTGAAGAGTTAGTGTCGAGGGCGTCAGGGGAAAAAGCAACGTCTGACTTGTTAAAAACGAGAGTGAAAATCGAGTTCGCTTTTCGGCGACTGAACAATATTCAGGCAGTCACTCCGGAACAGATCGATGATGCGAGAAAACTTCGCAACCGATTCATAATTGCGATGGGGACCATGGTGTCCAAGACGGAGGAGGTTAGCGACGACGAGGTGGAACCTGCTGTTGGCGGACAAGGTATGACCGCTCCGTCGGAGGTGAAACTGTCGAAGGTAGCGGAGGTGGCGAAATGGGGACTCAAGTTTAGCGGAGATTCATCGGGTTCGGTGAATGCGTTTTTGGAACGGGTGGAAGAGTTGCGACTGGCTAGGGGGCTAAATAAACAGCAACTCTTTAAGGCGGCGGTAGACCTTTTCGACTCCCGAGCCCTGATTTGGTTTCGAGCCAACCGAGGTCTAGTGGGGAGTTGGGACGAGCTGGTGGAGGAGCTCAAGGCGGAATTTCTACCATCGGATTACGAAGATCGATTATGGGAGGAAATTCGTAGACGAACTCAGGGTGAGGGGGAGTCGATGGGGGTCTATGTGGCCATCATGGAACGCCTTTTTAGTCGCTTGAAGACGAGTTGTACCCAAGAAGAGAAGCTACGCTTGTTACGCCGAAATATTGCCCCATTTTATCAGCAGCAGCTGAGTTTGACGCCGGTGACGTCTATCGCCGAACTGATAAAAATGGGCAGGACACTAGAGGCCACTAGGGTATCAGTTGGGGCTTTTGTACCTCCTAACACGCGATCTAGACGCTGTTTATAGCCCGATTTAGCTTATCTAGGGTCAGAAACGAGGATGGAACGAGTTTCAGCGTTGACAGGGCCACGTGTGGTGCAGTGCTGGAACTGTAGAAAGGAAGGACACATGTCCCGGGAGTGTCCGGAACCGCGATGTTGTTTTGGATGTGGTCGTCAGGGAGTCGTGCGATCCGCATGCTCCACATGTCGGTCCAGGGCGAATGAGCCGGGGGGGCGAAGGCAAGCGGATATGCAATCTTCGGGGAACGGTCGGCGTGCTCACTAAGCGGCAGAGCGGGCACGAGATCGAGGCCGCAGCGACTAGGTCATACATCGGATGTGGATTATGCCTTAGTGAAGAACGACGGAGATAGTCGTCCACACATCCAGGTCCATATAGAGGGTATGGAGATGGAAGGGCTGCTAGACTCTGGGGCTAGCCGAACGATACTGGGAAAGCGAGGATGGTCACGATTAGAGTCGGGAGGAGCGACAATGAGCCGAGACATAGTGGAGGAAGTGCGATTAGCGAACGGAGAGACGTGCGTTGTAGATGGAGTGGCGAGGTTGAATTTTACCCTGGCGGGACGCAAGCATGAACTGGATGTGTTGGTAATTTCGACTATTCCTCACGAGTTGATTCTAGGAGTCGATTTCTGGAAATGTTTTGGAGTCATACTCGACCTGAAGGGGCAACAGTGGACATCTGTAGCTACGGTAGAGGCAGGAGGGGTGAAGTCGTTGCAAAGCCGTTCTCATTTGTCGGAGGGTGAAACAGAGGCTCTGACGGAGCTGCTGAGGGAGCAGTTCGAACTAATGGGAGAGGGGCTGGGTTGTGCCAAAACTGTCAGTCACGTTATAAAAACTCAGTCGGACCCTATCAAGCAGCGATATTATCCTGTTTCACCCATCGTACAAAAACAGATTAATGTGGAGCTGGATGAGATGTTGAAAATGGGGGTTGTCGAGCCCTCGACAAGCGCCTGGTCCTCTCCAATATTATTAGTGCGCAAGAAGGATGGCACATTCAGATTTTGTGTCGATTTCCGGAAAGTAAACGCAGTGTCCGAGAAAGACGCGTATCCGTTGCCATATATCTCCGCAACGCTCGACAAGCTTCGGAACGCGAAATATTTGTCGACTTTGGATATAAAATCTGCATATTGGCAAGTGCCAATGGCAGAAGAATCGCGTAAATACACGGCTTTTACCGTACCGGGGAGGGGGTTATTTCACTTCCTACGGATGCCGTTCGGCCTTCATAACTCCGGGGCCACCTGGCAAAGATTGATCGATACGGTTTTGGGGCCTGATCTCGAACCAGTGGTATTCACCTACTTGGACGACATTATTATCGTAACGGAAACTTTCGATCGGCATTTGGAGGTGTTGCGAGAGGTTTTCTCGCGGTTAAGGCAGGCAGGCCTTCGCGTTTCAAAGGAAAAATGTCAATTCTGCAGGGCGCAGTTAAAGTATTTGGGGTATTTGGTAGACGAAAAGGGCTTGCATGTGGATCCAGAGAAAGTGGAGGCAGTCAGGGTGTTTCCTCGACCGACTTCAGTCAAGCAGGTTCGTCGACTATTAGGAATGGTGTCGTGGTATAGACGGTTCATTCCTGATCACGCCACCTTGGTAGCGCCAATGAGCGACCTGTTGAAGAAAGGGCGAAAGTTTGTATGGTCCGACAAATGCGAGGAGGCGTTTGTTTCGTGCAAACAAAAACTTACGGCTGCACCGATATTAGCCTGCCCTGACTTCGGACTTCCATTCAAGGTCCAGACAGACGCGTCCGATGTTGGTTTGGGTGCTGTCTTGAGTCAGGCTCACCCATCTGGGGAGAAGGTGGTCTGTTATTTGAGTCGAGCGTTGTCCAAGCAGGAGAGAATCTACTCTACTACCGAGAAGGAGTGTTTGGGAGTTGTCTGGGCCATAGAAAAGCTTCGGCCATACATCGAGGGAACACGTTTTGTGGTTATCACAGATCATCATTCTCTGATCTGGCTCAATAAATTAAAGGACCCGACCGGCCGGCTGGCGAGGTGGGCCGTCCGACTCCAACAGTTCGATTTCGAGATTATTCACAGGAAAGGGAAGGATCATCTGGTGGCAGACGCACTCTCGAGGGCTGTCACGAACGTTGATTGCGTTTCCACCACCACGGGCATAGATAAGTGGTATCAGAGTATGATGGGGAAGGTGCGGAATAACCCTGGTAAATACCCAAAGTGGAAGGTGGCTGAAAACGAGTTGTGGAAGCGGATGGAGGGTAAGTATCCCGAGCTCCAAGAAGCCAATCGTTGGAAAAGAGTAATCCCTTCCTACGATCGGCCAAGAATTTTGGTCCAATGTCACGACGACCCGACAGCGGGACACATGGGGGTTCAAAAAACCTTCGATCGACTGGCGCATGAGTTTTATTGGCCTAAGATGAAGGTGGAGGTGAGGAAATACGTCAAGAGATGTAAAATTTGCCAGGCAGTGAAAGTAGAGCGGAGGCTTCCCAGTGGTCAGATGGTATCAAGGGTTTGGGAGGCCACTTCGCCCTGGGAGATGATATGCGTGGATCTCGTAGGGCCTCTACCACGATCTCTTCGGGGACACTCTTATATTCTAACCGTGGTGGATTATGTTACCAAGATGCCATTGCTATTTCCCCTAAGGAAGGCGACCGGGGCAGCTGTGGTGCACCTACTGGAGGATCACTTCTTATTTTTGTTTGGAGTGCCACGTGTGATAGTGTCTGATAATGGGGTACAGTTCCGCTCTAGAGAGTTCGCGCGGATGGTCGAGACGCATGGGATTACGTTGAGATTTACCGCCTTGTATCACCCTCAGGCGAATCCCGCGGAACGCGTGAATCAAAACGTCCAGCGCCTACTCCGAACTTACGCATCCGAGAATCATCGGGAATGGGACAAGGAGCTACCGAAGATAGGCTGTGCGTTGAGGTCCTCAACGCATGAAAACATGAAGGTTACCCCATATTTCCTGAATTTTGGAAGAGAGATGACTATCCATCCTAAGACTATTACAGGTCCGAATGCGCGCGAGAATGAAAATGAATGTGAGGACGGAACCAAGAAAGCACAACTGCTACAGAAGGTGCGGGAAAAAGTTCACGAACGACTAAAGATAGCGGCACGTGAGTCAAAGTCGCGCTATGATCTGCGGCGACGAGACGAACAATTTCTTCCAGGAGATCTAGTGTGGCGTCGTAATTATGTCCTGTCAGACGCGGCAAAGTATTTTTCCGCCAAATTGGCCCCGGAATACATAGGACCGTTCTCGGTGAAAAGAAGGGTGTCTGGATGGACGTATGAGCTGCAGGATTCCAACCAGAAAGCCATGGGGGTGTGGCACGCTAAAGACCTCAAGCGGTACGTGGTGTGATGAATAAAAAAAGGTGGCGGGAATAGTCAATAAGTTGTAGGTAGGATTAGCTAGTATAGTAAATTAAGAAAAGGTGGCGGGAATAGTCAGTAAGAGTGCCCGGCTATAATGTAGGAATTAATGAATATCATGAAATTCGAGAAACCATGAATGAATACTAACGTTAGGAGGTGGCGGGTCGATAGCATAAGTAAGATTGTGTGTGGAGTAAGGTACGATAGTCGCATGAGAAGTGCGAATAATATTGGCAGAATATCGCTAATGCGTGTAGTTAGATAATATATTTAGAACTAGCGTCGGTGAAGGGTGTTATGTTTAAGGGTTTAATCTGGATAAGTCAGGTTACGGTGGTGTTGTGATTTGTTGTAGTATTCGTAGTTAGTAGGATTAGAAGTAAGTTCTTTTGGCGGCGGTGGGCTATCGGGCGGTTAGAATCAATATCGGGTTAGTTCTACATTTAGTCATATGTTTTAGGGTTAGTTAATGAGTATTAATGAGTGATTCGGATTGATAATGAATATAAGAAAAAAATACCGATAGCGGGGTGTAGTTCCGGCTGGGCTTTTGGCTTCTCCTTGTCATTTTATTTTATTTTGTTTGTTTCTTTCCATATAACTTTAGTGGATCCTTTTTCTTTTTGTCATCCATTGTTCCTTCTGGTTATGCGTTTTTATATTGAAATATCTTCGTGTAGTACAGTACCGTATCCTAAAAACGAGTTCGAAGGGCATTAGAATTAGATATGGTAAGGGTAAAAGTACCGACTCCAGGCTAATCTACAACATGCAACCTACAAACATGCATTGAAAATGATGGTTAGAGGAATAGAGACGTAGATGTAATAAAAGTGTACATGCGTGACGAGAAGGGAATGAGTGATGTGTGATATTGTGGCAAGAAATTCAGAATTCAAGTACCGAGCGAGGTGTACGGACATTGAAATCGGCTTAGGGTATCGGGTACCAAACGGTTTTTTTTAACGTCGGTAAATCGAACGGAAAGGGTCGAGAATTTCTCTGAAATCCTCTGAGGCGAGGGGGGTGTCACGGCGTCCTAAAATTGCACGCATTTAGATTTTTTTTTTTTTGATAATAAGGAGATTTACGAACCGTAATAGCTACGTGAGAGCTCCGCCGTCTAAATTAGCCTAGGTTAGTTACGTATAAAATTAGTTGTAATAAGTAAACAAACCGCCGTTGCCGTCACACAATGTACGTAGACGATTAGTTAGCTGTTAATTTTATATTAGATTAGTAGTAGGTAAGTGCAGAACCGAATCACCTCAATATCAACATATAATATCATCAGTACATAATCACATCACATCAACGAAAATCAGCACAGCCATAAACATGCCGAACACTGAACACCACCATCAAAAACAATCACAACATAAACAAGTTCACATTCTACCGGCAGAAAATCACGACACATTCAAATCCTTAATCTACCAGCGACAAATCACCTCAATATCAATTCAATTCAATTCAATTCCATTTATTAATCACAAATCATAACATCAGTAACAAAACTTAGAATAACTAACATAAGTTTGTGTAAAACGCCTCTCTATAAGCATAGCTTGTGTGGAGAGGCTTGTTCAGCTCTTAGGAGTCTGTCTTTTTTGTGTTAACACTTACTAATAATACAATAATTCATTTATAATTATAATAACTAATGCTAATAATTCGGAAATATAATATATAATTTACAAAGGTGAGCTTAATATAAAATTAAATTTAGCTTGAAATTCTTCATTAGATATTGCTTGGAGCCATTTTTTAACATTATATTTGAACCTAATAAACGTATTAATATTTTGTAGATGTTCAGGTAGTTTATTAAAGCACATCGGTCCTTTGTATGATACGTATTTTTGCGTTTGAGTTTTCTTACAAGCAGGAACAGCAATTCTAAATTGGTTTGATCTAGTTGCGTGGCCAGTTTGGATAATGTTAGTTCGATCATATTTGTAGGTATAGCATAGGATAGAAACTAGGTAAAGTTTTTTAAAGTCAAATACTTTAGCTAAGGCAAAGAGCGCAGACGTTGGAAATAGACGAGGTAACTGGTATATGACCTTTAGAATCTGCTTTTGTGTAGTAATAATATTCGAAAGGTGAGAAGAGAAGGTACCACCCCACGCTGCTATGGCATACTGTAGTATAGACTGCACAAGTGCATAATAAATAATTTTTAGCTGTTCCTTTGTTAATACGTCTCTTAGAGAGAAGAAAATGTGGATACTGCGTCTTAACTTTTTATTTACTTCTTCTATGTGTTTATTCCACTTTAGGTTTTTGTCGATTGTTACGCCGAGGTATTTAGTATGGTCTACAGTACGAATTAATTCACATTTTCCATCGCAAGGTTCATTGATTGTATTCCTACATTTGTGGCCGTATATGGAAAAGTTTACTCCGTTTGGTTGTTCTGCCACAGTGGGTGCAAAAGTAATTAAACATGTCTTCTTTAAATTAAGTTTGAGGTGGTGGTAGCGTAACCATCTTTGCACGTTATCAATGTATAGTTGCCCTATTCTAAAGCTCTCATCCCAACTAGGAGACGAAATCAGCAATACTGTATCATCAGCGTAAGAAATTATTTGACCAGAGGTTGCCCCTTCGTACAGATTACAAAAGTCATTTACATAGATGAGGAATAATAAGGGTGAGAGGACAGTACCTTGTGGTAGACCTACATCCGATTTCGAACGCCAATCACTATAAGCGTTGTTAGCTTTCACTCTTTGTTGTCTTAAGCTAAGATAAGAGCTTAGCAACATTAGCGGTTTGCCTATGATTCCAATTTGACTAAGTTTATTAACTAGCAATTCTTTTGGAACGGTATCGAAAGCTTTTTGAATATCCATAAATACAGCTATGGGCTTATTATTTTTGTCGATTTCAGAGTAGAGGAAGTTTGTTACCCGTAACACTGCATCTTCTGTGCCTAATTTTTCTCGGAAGCCGTACTGATTCTTAGATACAATGTTGTTTTCCGTCAAATATTTACTTAATCTATTTTTTATACATCGCTCAAAAATTTTTGCTAATGAAGGTAGAAGTGATATGGGTCTATAGTTATTTGCATCGAGACTATTGCCACCTTTGAATACCGGGATAACAATTGCTTTTTTGAACTCCGTCGGAAAGATCCCATTCTTCATACATTTATTGAGAAGTTTGGTGAGGGGGGCTATAATACTGAGCTTTATTGCTTGTAGCAGATTATTATTTATATCGTCCCAACCTGGAGCTGATTGCTTTTTAAGTGAATTAATTATAGACAGCAGCTCATTACTGCTTACTTTATGTAGATGAAAATTTGAGCTGATGTTACTTGAGTTGGGTAATACAATTTCGTTGTTATTTTCAAAATTTTTTGCTATTTGCTCTCCAATATTTATGAAATGTTCATTCAAGTGATTAGCCAGGCATATGTTCTTGCTACTAACAGATGAAGAGGCTATCTCCGGCTGAATTGTCTCAATTATTTCCGTTGGAATATTCATTGTAGTCTTACTGCTTGTCATATTATTCACTATTTCCCATAACTTTTTGTTGTTGTTAGCATCAATAATACGCTTTTGGTAGAAGTTTTTCTTTGCTGCTTTTATGATGGTATTTAACTTGTTTCTGTATATTTTATAAAATTTTTTTAGATTGGTGTTGAATGGTTCCCTATTAATTCTTTTTTTTGTTTCATCTCTTTTTCTTATCGATGTTATTATTCCTAAAGAAATCCACTGTTTCAAAGGTGAAAGTTTTTTGGGGATGAATTTAGTAGTTGTGGATTCCTTAATTATATTGATGACCGTCTGGATAAATTTATAAGATGATAAATTAGCATCTTCATCGTCATTGATGACTAAGTCCCAATCTACTAGACCAAGCTTCATTTTCACTTCATTAAAATTAATTATTTTGGTAGTTCGTTTATTTGGTAGAAAATTATTTACTTCCTGATAGTTAATGTCTACTTTAATTAGTGTCGTGAAGTGATCAGTGATTGAGTTTTGTAATATAATGGGAATGGCGTGGTACCGAGTGGAGTTTTTCCTTAGAAGAATGTGATCAATGCAAGATTCGCTACAACCGTCTATTCGAGTCGGTTTATTTATGCACGAGATATAACCTAGGCCATTAAAAGTAGTTAGATAGTTGTTGGTAGTACTAGTATTATCTAATAAGTTAATATTAATGTCCCCTATTAATATGTCAATCGCAGCAAATCCCGTGCATAAAACTGTATTGTATGCATCAGAAATGAAGTTCTCGTTGCATATCGTTGGTGATTTATAAATCGCGAATATCCTTGCTTTGTTTTTATTCGTTAATTCTATATTTAACTGAAGACCTGTGAGATTGGGAGTACTTATTTCATCGCAGGTGTGCTTAATTATTTGCCTAATGTACACTAAAACTCCATCATTTTTGTTAAGGCATTGAGATGTATAATACATCGAATACATCGGTATATTTAAGGAAGGCGAGATTATATCAAAGTCGGCTAAGTAGCTACCATGTTGTGTTTCCGACAAGACAATTACATCCAAGTTAGCGTCTAATTCATTTATTAATATAACTAATTCGTCAAAATTTTTTTTTATGCTCCTAATGTTTAAATGAAGAATTTTAAGCCCTTTACATTCCGATCTACCAAATAATTGCTTACATTCACTTACACAATTAGCAATGTACGTTTCAACTTCGTTATCTATTAGTATTTCATTATCACAGTCCATAGCAGAGATTTAAAAAAAAAAATTACAACGGAACCTCAATTAATTTTTAACTTATTTTAGGTAATTATTATCTAACTCTTCAACGCAGTTAATTTTGAAGACTCTCCCCTGCTCAGTTTTTCTGATGAAAATATTTTCGTCATGAATCCACACAAACTTAAAGTAATTTTCTTTCGCAAATTTTTTCGTTTCGTAAAGAAGTTTCTTGTTTGTTTTGGTGAGACGACTGTTGACATAGAACTTTGTAGGGGGCAGGGCATCATGCAAGTTCTTGCAGACCAAGTCCAATTTTTTCAATTTAGCTTTTTCTAGCCACATGTCTCTATGCTCTCTAGTGGCGAAACGAGCAATAAGCGGCCTTGATGAATTGGACTTTTGACTACGTAGTAATTGTCTTTTGGCAAAAATAGGCTTTACCGTTGACTGGATGTTAATAAGCTCTGCAACGCTATTTAATACATCTGCTACATTTTCGTTGGGCGTTTCGACTAGTCCATTAATTTCAATGTCGCAGCTAAATTTTTCTTGTTCGAATTGATTGACTTGATTCGCCAAAGTTTGCACTTGTTTTTTTAAGTTTAGGTTTTCAGCATCTAATTTAGCACATATACTTGTTAGACTATCTACTTTTTTACCGTATTGGTCAATTTTTAGTTGAAAATCATCAATTTGATTACAACAATAATCCAACGATTTCCTATACTCAGACAGCTCTTCCTTGAACATATTACGCATGTCCTGCAGTTCTTTAGAATGCGTACGCATTTCCCGCATGATTATACCGATGTTTTTTTCAATGTCTTTTTTGTTAGAATCATCATCCTTCGGTGTTCTCGGTGGTGATTCGGTTGTAAGCATTTTATTAGCACCCAATGATGATTTACAACTTTGGCATTCCCAATTTTTCTTCTTCTCTTTATTCAACTTTCTAAAGTTGGATTCGTTATAGCCACCACAGAAAAAATGAAAGCTTTTCTTGCAACTTAAGCATCCCAAAGCTTCAGTTTTATCCAAGATACCCTCCAGGCATCTCCCACATTGAGTTATTGTCGCCATGCTAGATAAATATCAGGTCGCGTCTTGGCTAAGATGAGGTTTGAGCCAAAGATAGGATAATGCAGTATCAAACAACACGGATCACAGTGGTGACGATACCGACTGAACCGTTCCTCTTGAAGTCTCTTTGTTCCGACTCGCCAACAAAGCTCCCGCACAATGATTTTCTTTTTCCAAGATTGAGAAGTGTATGACTTACTGCGCTCACTCCTTGTGTTGGTATACGAAACGTCTCCAGTTAAAGCTACACACTCTCAGCACACGCGATTCAATAGAAGGCAGGAACACTCTTGTTTTTTTAAATTAAGTTGGAGCGATTGTAAACATCGACTGCTTGACAGACAAACTGTATATGATATCAACAAATAATAACACATCACATCAACGAAAATCAGCACAGCCATAAACAAGCCGAACACTGAACACCACCATCAACAACAATCACAACATAAACAAGTTCACATTCTACCGGCAGCAAATCACGACACATTCAAATCCGCAATCTGCCAGCGACAAACCACAATACAAAAATGGAAAAACGACACGAAGATGATAAACGCGATCACCAAAAGGATAAAACAAGATAATTTAGGGGATACACTTACGAGTAGCCTAGAAATGATTTTGACGTGCGAGTCGCGCTGACAGCTCGGTTTGTCAAACAGCGAGCGGAATGATCGAGCGGAATGATTGAACGGAATAAGTGGGAATGGGCCGAGGTGGAATTCAGCTGGGGATCGCACGAGCCCACAGCTGAGTCTATTGAACTCAACGGATTAAGATAAATTCCGTTGCCGCCAAAAAGCAAGTTAGATTGGGCGCCGACAAGGGAAAAATTTTCTCTTTCAAATCGAACTGGGTGAGTGGACGGATGTCCGAGAAGGAAACGGCCGAGAGTTAACATTGAGATTTCTTTTATATGTTCGAGCTGGATTTGTGGAGCTGGAAGAAAATAAACCAACAATCAAAAACCAACAACATCTTAACAAAGAGATCTTTTTATTGCGGAAAACCAAAGGACGTACTCGAAGGAGGCAGCGAAGGAAGCAGAAATCAACGTAAAGGGCACCAGCGAGACGAATAAGCGACGAGGAGTAGTAAAAAGGTAGTGTGCACACTATATTTTAAGTTTCCTAGGTTTTTATTGTAATTTTGGATCAGCTAGTATACAAATCGAGATAGATGATAATTTGATAGTGATAGTGTAAGAAAGAATAAAGTGCGAAGTGTTTCTTTTATATACTAGAAAGAACGGCTATTAATTTGCGGCGATCCAATTTAGACTGCGGAATTCTAACCGTTCCGACGTTTTTCTAATATATTTGCGTGAGCCTATTTTTTTTTGCATTTTAGTGCGCGCCGTCTCGACTTCTCGCTTCAGGGCGACGGTAGCGCGGCAGTGTTTCGGTCAGATTGAAGCGAGTGGCGCCCACCCGCGACCTTTTCTTCACGAGTAAGCCACCCGAATACTGCCGCCCTTGTATCCCGGATGGGGATAAAGGGTTTTAGGGACGTGTCGTACGATTAAACGGTAACATATTATGCAAAGGGGCACAAACGTTTGCAAATTGTGCAACCTTTTCTGGTTTGTATCTCGCTTTACGTTCGTCGAGAAGAATCCTCCATCTGCCTTTGTACACCCCGATGCAACGTTCAACAATACATCTCGCTTTAGAGTGAACTGTATTCATGTTGGATTCGGGTGTATTCACGCTCGGCAACCGGTAAGGTTGCAGAATGGCTCCAATGGATATCCAGAATCACCTGAAGAAATGCGATTATAAACAAGCTTTGAAAATAAACAAGAAGTTGACAACAGTACCGAGGAGCCAGCTTTGCGATGTTCGTTCGAGAAACAACCTTTCTTTCGATTGTGCCCAGACAAACGAATCATGTGATGCACCACCAAATATACTGTCGACTGCCAGGATTCTGCCCTTATGATCACATATCTAAAAAAAATTTTTTGATTATTACTGGTCATAATATTATAAATACACGATAATTACTATCATTGCATTCAAACTGTGTCTTCCTTTGCGGTTGTAAAACATGTATTCATTTTCGTTCGGCTGCAACAAAGATATATGGGTTCTGTCAATACATCCGATAACTGTAAAGAGAGAAAATGTTTTAGTATTACTATATTCATTCAATATTCATATATCGTACCTCCTGGAATACCATATTTTTCTAGAAACCAAATCTTGCACTCCTCAAAAGTGAATTTTATCCACTTGGGGCACAGTTCTTCCATTTCGTCTATTACACATTTCAAAATTTTCGAAACAGTGCTTTGAGCCAATCCGATCAAGTAATCGTTGCCTACTTGATGCTGGTACGCTCCACCCGCCAGCAACGATAACGTACATGCTACTTTTAATATAGGCGGGATAGAGGAGCTTATAGCACCTGCTACATCCAACTCGCTCACTATATATTTAAAGGCTTCCTTCGTTACACGAAAACGTTTAATGAACATACAAGATACATTTGAATTACAAGATATTTTAAGATCTTTATTTCTTACTTCCGTTCCGGTAACTCCAATGGATTACTAGAATGCCTCAAATTCCTTCGCAACACTTTTTCACTATCATCTTCAGATGAAGAATCAAAAAGTATGAATTCTTCCATTGATTTTCGCTCTGATTTAAATTACCGACAAACTTATCACGTGTTAGCGGCTCACTATTCGAATTTTCAAATGTCATTACCGCTCATCAGATGCTGTCAAATGTCACGAAAATCTACCATGGACTTATATTTCAAAAAATAATTTCGATACATCATATCGTTGAGGTTGTGATGCCGACATTCCTAAGTCGATAATCGCTATCGTTTTTATTTGACGATAGGCGATATCGCCTATCGAAATCTCGTGATTCATACCCGGGACTTCGATCTACAAGCCGAGTCGGGGGCGGAAGGTTTAATTCAGCCACCTGGCCCGTCATCGAAAGCGTCCCCAATATCTGAAGTACAATCCGAAGCCGCCGGAGTGCGCTCTATAGTGCACCAAGAATTGGGCGGACTTCAACACCAAATATCTGACTTACAGAGCGGCATGCGTGCGATGCTGGAGCGCATGGCGCAGTTAAGCCTTCCGTCCCGGACTGGGAATGCGAAGTCGCCGAGACTCAACCCTCGCGCGCAATCGTTCGTACCCGTGCAGCGTTCATACTCACCGCGCACCCCTCGTGGCAACAATGTCCAGTTTCACCACGATAAGGTGGCTGGTATCATTGGTGGGTGGGGCCTAAAATTCTCAGGTCGCGAATCTACTGTGCCAGTTGAAGTCTTTATTAACAGGGTAGCGGCTCTCACCAGAAATACACTGGGCAGAAATTTTAACGTTCTATGCCAGCATATGCACCTGCTTTTGATTGGACCTGCCGCTGATTGGTTCTGGAGGTTCTATAATACCAGACGAGACTTCAGTTGGAGAGATTTGGAGTCGGCCCTGAGCGATCATTTCGCTGATCGCTTCACGGATGCCGACCTGATGAAGCAAATTAGGAACAGGAAACAGCGTCCGAATGAAACTTTCGACGATTTCAGTGCGGCAATATACAAATTAGTTGACCGCCTACAGCGCCCTATCGCTGACGCTGACTTGGCAGATATGCTCAGGTGCAATTTGCTGCCAGATATTCGTCGTGGACTGCTTCAAATACATCTTCCTTCTGTCCGACTGCTCCGTCAGGCCGTCATCCGTGCGGAGAGCTTTGAAATGGAGCTCGGAGGTCGACGCCGATCCTCACAATGGAGAAATACCGTGGAGGAATTACATGAAGAAGACTCACTGGACCAATTTCAAAACTCATCTGAAGAGCATGGAGTGGAAGCAGTCGCGGTCCTGCCTACTTGCTGGAACTGTAAGCAAGTGGGACACCGTTTTGATGACTGCTTGGAGGCCAGAACTATTTTCTGTTATAGCTGCGGAAAGGCAGACACCTACAAGCCAAATTGTGCTAACTGCCAAACAAAAAACTTACAACAGGGAGCGCGGAACAAGATCTCACGCCTCCCCCAGAGAAAACAGTCTCCACCACCCTCCAGCAACTAGGTAGGACCGGTGATTTGTCACCACATTCCTCTGGCCCAGTCACCAATGATACTAGCATTCAGCCGTGTGGGGAATCCACCACCTTATCTATACCACACTTACAGGCTGAGCCTCCTACACCTTTGGCTTTTCTGCCATATCACCTAAGATGGCAGAAATATACGGCGGTCCGAGACCGAATTTTTAATTCAGAAATTTCACGACCGAACCATATTCGTTGCAAGCGCTCAACGCTGAGGATGAGAGCATTCTATTCTCGCTTTCGGCATTGGCGCTACCAGCTCAACTGTGCTACTCTGATGGACGTGCCTTCAAGTGACGTCCGTCCATACGCGCAGGTTCTGCTGTTTGACCAACCAATTGCAGGCTTGATCGACACGGGAGCTTCCGTGAGCGTGATGGCGGCTGACTTGGCAAAGTCCTTCCTCGAGAGGAACGCTTTTCATTGGAAAAGAGCTTCTCTCGGGTTGAAGACTGCAGACGGCACACAACATCAAGCCGTAGGCCGAGTGTCAGCTGACATCACGTTCAGGGGAGTTACCAAGTCCTTGACGCTCTGGATAATTCCCACTCTCAGCCAAAACTTATATTTGGGAGTGGATTTCGTGCGTCAATTCGCCTTAGCAGCAGACCTGTTCGCGCCATCCCAACAAGTCAACACCACTAGTAGCCTCGAACAACTCGACGATCACGCCCACCCTCTCACACCGGAGCAGCGTCGCAGACTTACGTCTGTGATTGCTAGCTTTCCGTCGTTCGCCGTAGAGGGTTTAGGAAAAACAGCGCTGATCGAGCACGAAATCGACACTGGCGATCAAAAACCTATTAAACAGAGGCACTTCTCTGTTTCGCCAGCTGTCGAAAAACTCTTATATAAAGAGATCGATCGTATGCTCGCGCTGGGCGTGATCGAAGAGTCCAAGAGTGCGTGGTCCTCGCCAGTGACCCTAGTGGTCAAACCCTCCAAGGTACGCCTGTGCTTGGATGCGAGAAAGGTTAACTCGGTCACAGTGAAGGACGTCTATCCCTTACCACTGATAGACGGCATCTTTAAGCAGACTCCCTAAGGCCACTTTTATTACGAGCCTGGATCTAAAAGATGCCTTCTGGCAGATTCCTTTGGAGGACTGGTCAAGGGGGAAGACGGCTTTCACTGTGCCCGGGCGACCCTTGTATCACTTTGTTGTGATGCCGTTTGGTTTGTGCAATGCACCCCAAACGATGTCGCGACTCATGGACAAAGTGATACCTCCGCATCTTAAGGGGTTACCCCCACTTGTAACTTTTAAGTTTTTCGTTTTTTTTTTTGTTGCATTTTTTTCAGTATAACTATCTAAGAATACGTCCTTCAAATTTCAAGTCGATCCAAACATAATTAACCGAGATATGAGCGTTGAAAGAGAAGAAACTGTTGCTTACACAACCGTTACTTAAACTTATAAACGCGTTTTTCTCGAAATGACATCTTTGAAGTCGGTGACCAAAATTACTCGAAAACTACTGAACCGATCTTTTTGAAACTTAGCAGGCTTATTTAATACATAAAAATGTTGTGTTTGATCGTTCGATTTATTTTTTTAATAAAAAATGGCCGTTTTATAGCAAAAAGACGACCATTTTTTTAAGTGAAAATCGAAATATTAACTTTGACTGTCCGCCATTTTGCGGAAAATGGATATTGTTTTGAATCCTTCGATCAAACACTAGTTTATACTGTTATTTAACTAAGTCCATCGCAATTTTTTGTTTCAGATGATCCACTTCAACACAATTTTGGTCACCGCAAAAGGTGAAAATTAAAATTCCATTGTTTTGACGGCCATTTGTAATTAAATCATGTAATATTTTTCAATAAAAAAAAACTGAAAGGTGTTCAAAGTATGTTCTTTAAGAAAATATAACAGTCGTTTAAAAACATTTCGTAGTTTTGTCAAAATAAATTCATGAAAATGACCTATTTTATTGCGCTACAAGTGGGGGTAACCCCTTAAGCACCAAGTGTTCGTATACTTGGATGACTTGTTGGTGATAACCGATGCCTTCGACGAACACCTGAAGGTACTGCACCAGGTCGCATTCCATCTGCGACAAGCTGGCCTTACCATCAATGTGGAGAAGAGCAAGTTCCTCTTGCGCGAGGTAAAATATCTTGGCCACATTGTTGGTAATGGGATGATTAGGACAGATCCTGACAAGGTGAGATCCATTATGGATTTCCCTCTTCCAACGACTACGAAGCAGCTGCGGAGATTTTTGGGAATGTGCGGCTGGTATCGACGCTTCGTCAGAGAATATGCGTCTTTGTCAACGCCACTGACAGACATGCTTTCGAAGAGGACTCAATTTGTGTGGACCGACGAGAGGCTAAATGCTTTAAAGCAATTGAAAGTGAGCCTTGTTTCGGCTCCAGTGTTGCACAGCCCCGACTTCAACAAGCCCTTCTCCATCCAATGTGACGCGAGTCAACATGGAGTAGGTGCCGTGCTAGTGCAACTGACGGAAGAAGGAGACGAAGCCCCCGTCGCCTATATGTCCCAAAAATTGAATCCCGCTCAGAGAAATTACACCGTCACTGAGCAAGAATGTCTGGCAGCGGTGTTGGCAATCAAAAAGTTCCGTGCCAACGTGGAAGGTCACGAATTTGAAATCGTGACCGACCATGCTTCCCTAAAATGGCTAATGCACCAACCTGATCTAAATGGTCGCTTAGCCCGGTGGGCCCTTAAACTTCAAGGGTTCAATTTTACCATCACCCACCGAAAGGGAAGCCAAAACGTAGTGCCCGACTCTTTGTCGCGCATGTTCTCTGCCGAGGCGTTGATGCCGGCAGAAGGCGAGGAGACTCCAATGGAGCTAGATTTGACTTCGCCACACTTCAAAAGTGCTTCTTATATGGAGCTAGCGGCTAAAGTCCAGGCAGAACAAGACCAACTGCCGGACCTAAAAGTTGTAGACGGGTTCGTGTACAAGCGGACCGGGTATGCGACCGGAAACGGACTTCAAGACCAGTTGGCCTGGAAGTTGTGGGTGCCGTCAGAAATGACGGCAGAATTAGTGAAGGGAGCTCATGACCCACCCTTGAGTGCGCATGGTGGCGTGGCCAAAACCCTCGGGCGATTACGTCAATGGTTTTACTGGCCACGAATGGCCGCTCAAGTGCGTGAATATGTGGGATCATGCCTCACATGCAAAACCACCAAAGCCCCTTCACACACCCTTCGTCCACCAATGACGCTGCAGTCCGTTCCCGAGCGTATATTCCAGCGCTTGTACATAGACATTATAGGCCCCTACCATAGGTCCAAGTCTGGCAACATTGGAGCTCTCATCGTCCTCGACCATCTTTCACGATTCCCATTAATCGAGCCGCTTCGAAAATTCACTGCGAAAGCAGTCATCGACATCCTGAGGAAGAGGATATTCCATCTTGTTGGAGTCCCGGAAAGTGTCGTGACTGATAATGGTGTGCAATTTCGTTCTTCTGCATTTCAAACCTTCTTACAGGAATTCGGTATCGGACATACCTTTACCACCGTATATTCCCCTCAAGCTAACGCCTCGGAACGTCTTAACCGTTCCATACTGGCAGCCATTCGGGCTTATATTGACCCTGCTCAAAAGGAGTGGGATGGCAAGATCTCGGACGTAACCTGTGCTTTGCGCTCAGCACCTCACGCGACGATAGGGACTTCGCCCTATCAGGCAGTCTTCGGGCAACCAATGGTCACCCATGGCCGCACCTACCATCTGTTGCGGCAACTTCATCTGTTGGATGATCCCGAGACCACTCTGCCACCCCCTGACCACCTGGCCATCCTACGCCAGTCCATCCGCGACCTCACCACCAAAGCCCAGTCTCGCAATGCCAAGGCCTATAATCTTCGTTCCAGGTTGGTTACATACCAGCCTGGCGAAGTGGTCTACAGGCGCAACTTCCGGCAAAGTGACGCAGCCGCGCACTACAATGCAAAGCTGGACCGGAAGTTCTTACCTAGTAAGGTAATTAAGAAGATCGGCGGTGCTTACTACCAGCTGGCCGATCAAAATGGACGATCAGTGGGCGTCTTTCATGCGAAAGACATCACTAAGTGATATACCCACTAGTTCACCAGTTCACGATCTGTTTCCAAATTTTATTTGGAGATCGTCCATTTGCGCCTATTTCAGGTGTCACTCCTGTTCCAATTGAAAAGTATCTAGAGATGTTCACCTCGTTCACCATTCCCTCTATCAAAGATACTTTCGCCATTAACTTAGCATACGTGTTCACGATATTTCCTTCAATTACATTTACCCCTTTTATTTGCTCACTAGTTCACGCAATAAATAGAAAGGATTGGATAGTAAAAGACATGATCACCTGTTCACGTCATTGTCCTACACATATTACTTCCATCCTTCAGCTCTTTCCACGCACTTGCCCTTGTGGAAAGATCTGTGTTGTAGCATCCAGTAATTTTTATTTGTTTTATATAAAAATTACTGGTCACATATCTCCGACCCACACTGTATGGATCGGAGACGCTACAACATTTTTTCAATTGAAACGCATTTCAATTGCACAAAAATAAAGTCCCGCAAGTCCCCCGGTGACCTTATTTTTGTTTTCGCACAGCAACGAAATCCCTAACGGGATTTCCTCTTGCTGTGCAATAGGGCATTGCGAGCTTGCAGCGCAGGATTCGGGACAGTCTTTGGAGTGTCGCTGTGGTGACGAGTCGCTTTTGGCGTGGCGGGTCGGATCGAAAATTGTTACCCATTAAAATCGCCTGAATAATTTGAATATTCGATAGTTTTCCGGTGGTGAAAACATTTTAAAGAAGCAACAGGCTTGCGTGAAATCAATTGAATAAACCCGTCGGTATGTTCAGTGTCATTTGCCTGAAAAGTAAATTATTATTCCTGTGAATGTGTGTTTTAAAACTATTAGAGGCACTGGTGATTTGAATTAAGTGCGTTTTGGAATGAAAAACGGAATAATAACGATGAAACATATATGATGTCTCTGAGTGCCTCAAAGGGGAGTTGAAGACTTTGATCCAAAGCTGTGACGATCAAAAAGAACAAAAGTGCTACGGCGCGGCGATGCACGTGCGTGAGTGTGATTCCGTTAAGTGAATTGCCCATGGAATACAGTGCGGTACATTGAAATTTAGAACTCGTGCTTAAGTGTCGTGCCACGTTTATCTATCTGCGCATCACCCAAACCCCCTGTTTCTTAGATTAATTACTAAAAACGTTTGGTTCCATGAATTGGAAGTTCAGAAACGAAGCAACAAGAAACTGAAGCAAGAAACTCGTCGTACAATCTTCAATTGTGGTAATGTATCCAAAGTGTCATAAGTGATTGATGTGACGCCCGCGCATTCAGTATCCGACCCTGTGCCCACTGGTTTGCGATTGTCGTTTCCGTCGCGACACAGCAGTCTTGACAGCTGACGTTCTGATCACAACTAGTGGATAGAGAAAGGACTCCAGCACCTTCCTTATGTGGATATCTTTTTACCCAGAACGCTAAGGGAGTACTCGGCTCGAATGGATTTTTCAATTCAGCAACAACCATTAGGCACGGAGCGCCATATTTTATCAGGATTTCACTCATTCGATGCTGAATCGATTGTCAGTTACGGTGACTTCGATACCGAATCTGGCATCTTGGCTGGGGGCGATTCCAGTGTACGACGAAATGATTCAATGTCATCGTCGATATAACAACCACAATAACAGCAGCAACCACCCCAATCCCAGTCTGTACACTTGGTACAACCAAATTTGGCGGGGTCTTGATGGTGATTTCTGGATACGAGACAGCGAAACAAATCTCGGCGACTATTTCGTTTCATTAAAAGCGCCTGGGCGTAATAAACATGTTTGTGTTCACGTCAAGACGATCGCTGCCATAGGGCGCACATCTATACGAATGAACAAGGCTGAAAATTATACTTAGTGCGATCATTACCGAAAGCGAATGGTCCTTCAAAGTCACATGCTCATGCATAATACTCATCGATCATCGACATTAAATCCATATAATTCCTATTAAAGTCAACCTGGAAAATTCAATCTATTCGTAGAATTCTTGGACGAGTTCCGAGGGGCTAGTGAACTTGAACCTCAGCCAGGTGGAAGAAAGCTCGTCACAAATCTACGTGCTGGTGAGAGCATTTCAAGAAACATTTCCTTGGAGAGTCGACAGCGAATTGCGTGACTACCCTCAAACGGAATCCTGTCTATCAATATTTATTTGTGGTGATTACTTTTAATGTACAAGCAGCCTTCGGTCGTCGCTTCGAGTTTTCTTCGACGGGATGTGAGTTTTAATCGATGTTTGCGTTTCAGCTACTTTAGAAACCTTGCAGCAATCTGAGGTGGCACAAACGCACTCCGAATATTTGTTCCGGTTTTTTTTTATGGCCTTCTCATCCGAACAACTTCTCCAGCACCATTTCGTTCGCTAGTCGAGTAAGCAGTTTCAACAACCTCTGTTCATCGTGGGGTGATGCCCATGAACCAGCAGCTCGGACTAAGTCAGTCCAAATTTATACATCCTGCTGAAGTATCAGCTGCGTCAAGGTTGGATATACTACGTTTGTTGTCGGGAACCAGGTACGTCCAATACATTTGTTCATCAGATCCGGCTCGAAATTACAAATCGAAGAAGAAGGTTTGATTTGCAGAGATACCTACGAATAACTAAGTAGATATTTTACTATAAGAAAAAAAAAGAAAATAAGACTTTTTTTTGCTTGCCCAAAATAATTAGTACATTGAAGCTAGGGCTGAAGATGATTGTCTAGAATTCATTAAACGTATCAGAGCTACTCAAGCAAACATCGAATTGGAGTTGAAAGCATTATTAAAGCTAGAAATGAATTATTTGAATATTTTTTAGATTCTTTCCCTAAGATTCAGGTGAAAAACAATTTTTACATTTAAGCCAGATTAAAGAAAGGAAGAAAGGGCAGAACTCTGAATTAAGTAGTAAGTGCTACATATGGGCCAGTGTGCATGAATCCGAGCGGAAATGAGTTGCTGGTGTGTGTTGTGTGTAGTTTGCGGGTGCGAACGTAAATGAATGCAATGTTTTTGACCCTTCTTACATTATGAATGATATATGGGTAAACTTTTTGAACTCTAATGGAATACGAATGACTATGAATATTCGAATGAAAGGAGTTTGAACGGACAATCGAATGTTTATTGTGAAGGGGCGAAGAGAGAAAGAGAAACAAAAAAATATTATTTGATAAGACAGAACACATTTTTATTGTTACAAACGTTCTGTTGGCAGTCTAGTATTTTCTTTAGTGTTATTGAAGATATTTAGAGTCGTCTCGGTGCTGATTAATTTCTAAATTGTATACTTGAGCCAAGAAAAGGGAAAGAGAAATAATAACTTCTTTGAAATCAATTTTTTTTCGAGTGTTAAACCATTGGTTGGTATTAGTCGATATCGATCTAGTAGCACTTGACTACTCGTAGATGCCCTATTTGTATTTTATTTCATGAACAATAGTTTCGTTTTCGCATTCGGAATTCAAATATCTCGAAGTAAAATCAAAAACAATCATCGTCGGTCGTCAACCGTGACTATATTTTTGGGTGTTACCTTATTTCGCATCCTACTTAGAACGCAAGGAATTTATAAATTTGCTAATTAAGTAAAAAAAAAAAAAGCAAATAATCAGTGCATTGTTATACTGTATGCGCACTATATAAAAGTAATAATAATTATAAGGAAAATTCCGTATTCTGAATAATAATGAATTGTTAAGTTGAAACTGTTGGCCTTCTTATTGGGCGGAAGCTCAAGAAGTTCTTCTTCTTTTCAGGGTCCACGCATGGCCTGGCTGGCCTATAAATGATAAAAACAGTTTTGTGAATTTTCGCGGCTTTTTCAGCATCTTTTAAGGGAGGGATACTGGCCAAATAGTTTAGTTTCAGTTTGTTTTCGGTTTTGTTAGATTTTTGAATTTTTGATTATGTTGGCCAGTATCAGAGGGTGGAGGACCCCAGACCATCGGGGTCAGGGCTCCACTAACATCGGGGGCCCGGGGCTGTCTGCCTCACCCGGGTTCCTTGTAAAAGACAGGTAGCGCATTATCCTGTTTTCCCTTTTATAGATTTTCAATTTTCTGGCTCCGTGCGTTGTCACGAGCACTGGGTCTGCTTAGTCAGCCTATGTTGCAGAGCCTGGGTGGTTTCCTTTACGGAACGATGCCCCCTTTTTGGTCCCTGGATATGTTTACATATCAGTTTGCGGCTACAATTCATGACGGATGAATATACGTAGCATCCCGTTTCTTGAGAGCCAACCAACTCCATTTTCAAGAACCCACCCCAGCCGCAGCGAGCTAGCAAAGCGGCAAACCAGCATCCGTCGGGGTTGGTTAAAGAGTGCTCCGCTAATGTGGACGAGGGGCCTTCACGGCCATTTCTAGGGCACCCTGCTCTCGGGGCAATTCTTTTTTTTTTGTTTTGCCTCTTCAATGGCAGTAGCCATTCGTCTTTTTTTGACCTTAGCACTCTTGGTTCTGGACTTCGGTCTGGTTCTAAGTTGTGCTAAGGCCACTCCCATCATCATTTAATCGCTACATGTATTCATATATATATATATATATATATATATATATATATATATATATATATATATATATATATATATATATATATATATATATATATATATATATATATATATATATATATATATATATATATATATATATATATATATATATATATATATATATATATATATATATATATATATATATATATATATATATATATATATATATAAAAATATGTATATATATATATATATATATATATATATATATATATATATATATATATATATATATATATATATATATATATATACATATATACATATATTAGTTAATTCTTTATATATTTAGTATAAAGAATATTCAAGCTTGAATATTCATACGCACAACATTTATATATTTTCAAATTTCCGTGCCAAGCCCCTACACCCGAAACGAGCCATTCATCTACGCCCTGAACAATTTGTCCGAATGTTCGTAAATTTTCATAGTATGGGTGAAATCTTGGTAAAATGAAGACGGTCTGCTTGCGTTATTGCGACTCTTAATATCTTTATACTCAAAGGAAAAAACCCATAATAAAAGCAACAAAATTAGTGCATTACTATGGCAAAAAGCCAATTATCCTAGCAGTGGACGCTTCACAACATGGAATTGGTGCAGTCATATCTCATCGATATAGCGATGGATCGGAAAGGCGGATAGCATTTTCTTCAAAGACACTAAAGACACATCAAATCGCGCACTCTCAAATAAAGAAAGAAGCTCTAGCTATTTACTATGGCGTAATCAAATTTCATCAATACCTGTATGGGCGCCAGTTCGAACTTGTTACGGATCACCAAGCCTTAACTACGCTATTTCATCCAAATAAAAGACTTCCGGTTATGGCTCTTCATCGACTACAGCGATGGGCAATCGTGCTACAGGCATATGATTATACGATCTGATATAAGAAATCTTCGGACAATGCAAACGCTGACGCATTGTCACGGTTACCAGCTGGAGGGGACGAAACCCTCGATATGAAAGAGGAACAGCTGAGTAGTATTGAAACTTCCTATGAAATTACCGTCCAGGAATTCCCAATAAATTATAAAATAGTCGAAGAAGAAACGAAGAAAATACTAATGCAAGTATTCAAATATGTGCACAAATGTTGGCCTAATCAACTAACAAGAGCAGATAAACATTTAGAACCATATTTCAATCGGAGACACGCCTTATCAATACAGAATGGAGTCATTCTTTTACAAACAGAGTATCTACGGGTCGTAGTACCAAAAACTCTGCAATCAAAAGTGCTATCATTGCTACATGAAGGGCACTGGGGCAAGAGCCGTATGAAGCAGTTAGCCAGAAGAAACGTATGGTTTCCAACGATAGACAAAGCCATTGATCGACTACATGAAGGCTGTTTGGTTTGTCAGGCATCGGCGAGCCAACCAAAAAGAGATTTTTCATCATGGCCAATAGCTACACAACCATGGGAAAGAATTCATCTGGACTTTGCGGGTCCATTTTTCAACCATGTGTGGCTCGTTATAGTGGATTTGTTCTCAAGTTACCCACATGTGGTGCAGCTTTCATCTGCAACAACAACTTCAACGTTAGCTTGTTTACAAAAAATTATCACCATCGCGGGGCTACCACAAACCATAGTTACAGATAATGGCCCCCAATTTTCATCGCAAGAATTTAACGATTTCTGCAAAGTGAACGCAATTGAACACTTGACGAGTGCTCCATTCCACCCAGCTTCAAATGGTTTAGCGAAGAGACATGTTCGTACCTTCAAAGAGGCGTTCAAAAAGATAATGGCTGATGAAAATAAAACAGAGAAGGCATTATATAAATATTTAACAACATTTCGTAGCACGCCAAATCCAATATCGGGAAAGTCACCGGCAGAGTTGTTGCACGGTAGGCAACCACGTACTATATTGTGTGCCTTATTTCCAAAGAAAAACCTGAATACTCTCCATCAAACCAAATTCACAGTGGGAGAGCGGGTGTTTGCAAGGAACTATGCGGGATCAAAACGATGGATAGAAGTGGAAGTGGTCAAATTACAAGGCAAAAAAATGTATATTCTCAAGACTGGAAAAGGGACAACAAGACGCCATCAGAACCAGATCCGACGTTGTAGAAATCCAGGACTGAATCCTTCTCCAAAAGTTCAATTTCCGAATACATCATCTACGTTATTGGATTTTGAAGTGATCGTGCCAACGAAAATAGCAGATTCCACAGCACGTTCAACAGCGACTTCACAGGCAGGTCTAGAGGGCAACCCTATCGAAATTATGAGCCAGCCTCAGACTGAATCATCACCAACGAATGTCACAACCGACCAAGCATCAGAAGGAGGGAAAAGTGGTTTAAGTAATTTTAGACGTTCAAATCGCAATAGAATTCAAAATGTTAGATTTGATCCACAAACTTGGATATTGGAATGAGTAAAGTAAATTATGAACAATGTTATTCTCTAAATTTAGTCGGAGGAAGTGTAGAATATCATCATCTGGCAACACACCTTCGTACATTGAAATCTGGCAGATGAGTGTCAGTGTGTTTTGTGACAGGCCTTCTGCCTCATGTTTCTGCGTTTCCGTTTTTGTACTATCCAATTACTGAAATAGAACCATAAGAGTTAACACTGTACTGTCTAATTATTTGAAATACAATCGTAAGCATTTAACAGAAACTAAGTGAATTTGGACTAATAATGTAATTTCTTATATTCGATAGGATGTATACACAACTTTTTCACTTTCGAGCATTAAACTAAAACAACCAGCACATGTTTTCTGAGTTGAAGTTTTTGGATCTAAATTTCTTCCCAAATTAAAAATGTGGACATTGTCTCTGACAACTCACGTTTTTTGTTCGAACTGGCTAAGCGAATACTAAGACAAAAAGTATTTAGCGGGCCGTTATGCCATAAACCATCAATAGTTCAAAGGCTCAGGCAAATACATGACTAAATATTAAAAGAGGAAATCCTTTTTCGCTCAATAATATTGGTTCTTGTACGTTTTTACTACTCAATCACCAAGTTTAAAAATATTTGACATTTTTTTTCTATGGTAATTCCAAAGCTCAGGATTACGTTGTGAAGTGAATGCCTAGCTATGAAGGCAAGGAGACACATATGGGGAAAGCTGATATCAATTAACCGATATCGATTCCATTATTCTTTTTTTTAAGTGCCACATTATTTCTTATTTTCTGAAGCGCTGGTGCTATGCCCAGTCGTCACTAAAGCTTTGATATGGCAATTATTAGAGCGCTGGTACTATGCCCAGCCACCCGCTATTAAGACAACACAAGAGTAAAACTTGGATACTTGTCCCCTAGTTGCGGTATTTGCCACCAGAGGGAGAATCGGCGGTAGATTTAGTAAAATTAAGTGGCTCTCAAACGGCTGTTTATGCTGTCAATTTCGGTTGTCTCCTTTGTCAAACAACGGCAATTTCAATTTCACCGACAATCAACTCACATTTAACATCGAAAAAATGCCTGGAATGAATGATATATTACTTCTTTAGTAATCTTTAATAAAAATAAAGGTCGTGTGCTGCGTATTGAGAACATATTTCAGAAAACTCATACGTGTTCCCACAGCTGGAAATTCATTTGCTGGTAGTATTGGTGGGTGCGTGCCAATGAAAAATTTAGCTCATATATTTACCTTGCGAAATCGATAGCTGCGGGGACAACTATCCAAAATCTCTCTTCATATAAAGATGCAGCCAATATATGTTTGACAACGTCTTTCATATAACTGTGGGTTATATGTTTAATGTTGGGTACAATCAACAATGGAAATGTCTATATCATGTGCAGTACTTTGGATTCGAGCTAAGTTCGCTTTTTACGGTAATTAGCACGAACATTTGTATGAAGCTACAAATGGAACTGTAGTTAGATCATACATATTGCTCACTGTTTGCTCTGTCTCAACATCTTTTATATTTTTATTGATATTTGAAGAAATATGTTGGTACGCACGGATGGATGAATAGAAACTGAGTAAATTTAGAGTGATAATGTAATGCTGGAGGCTATGGATTTTATACGTAAAGGTTTGGCAAATCACATCAATTAATGATCCTGATGAATATAAACATTTGAATATCGTAGCAAAATTTCGAATTAAAAATGGTACCGGAGGAAACTTAAAAACAACCAAGAGTAAAACTGGTGCCACATGAAATAATTCACGGCATATTTTTATTAATTTTCAAAGATAATTAATACTAAATTTGCCTTGTCTTTTCTTTGTATGTGTATATAAATCAGAAAAAAGATTTAGTGAGATTATTTAATGTGCGTAACGCGATCGAGCTGAAATTCTAGGTCAGTCCATGTCAAGTTACAATGAAAACATCTTTTACGCTTCGGCAGCAGTGGGCATTTTAGTGATTTTTTTCCACATTTCGAAAGAAAGACAATTATTGTGAGAAGTAAGTATGGGGAGTGAAAACTGATAACATTTTATGATTGGCATTGATAACAGTTTGGTAATTTTTCATTCTATGTGAACGCTGATTGCCTAAAAGTAGACAACATTTTTTCCTAAGATATTATTTGTCATAACTCCTGGCAGAAACATCGGATCATCACGAAATTTGCAGGAAGTATTTATGCCTATCAAAAATATACAATTCTGATTTAAATTGATTATTTCGGCAACATTTTAGCTAGAACAGGTACGTGAAAATTCGTTTCAGAACATCGAACCTCCGCGTGTTCTAAATTACCACACATAAGCAGTCTTGAAATTGAAAAAGAAAATCTGTATGTGGAAAAATTTACGAGAAAAATGGTAGGGATCATAATATAGGAATACGCTGCAACTATCTTTCAATGAATGTTTGCATAACCGCTTAACCGTTCTATTGAAAGCTTGAATTTTTGGGACATTTTAAACATATAGAGAGAGAAAGAGGTATATATCAAGACTCGGAACATGAGCAAATCTCGTGCCCAAGCTCCGCAATCACTTTCACTGCAATCGCCGCAACCTATTTTTAATGAACATCAGCCGCAGCAACAACAGCCTCGCGATCGACCTCCTACCTCACCGCTATTACTATTGGACATTCCCACCACTTCCGCACCTCGTACCGACGTTACAGCCACGCATGTAGTTCCTCAAATTCGACCCAGTGTGCATGTCGAATTTTCTGGGCCAAATGGTGCACTTCCCCACGTTAAAGTTGTGAGTCCACCACTGCAAGTCTTCATATCCCACTTAGACTACAATACTTCAGCCGAGACAATTAAACAATTTGCAGCTGCTAAGCTTGGCTACATGCCACCACTTCAGGTCTGCAAAAAACTGACGCCTGACAACTTACCAAACCAGGAAGTGGCGTCGTTCCGCATAACTGTCTCTGCTGGCATCAACGAGCTTCTACGAAAGGACTTCTGGCCTCCTGGTGTTCTGGTCAAAGAATTCACCAGAATTCCTCGTAAAAATTTTCATCCGAGAGGAGCAAGGAGCTCCAGAACTTAGGATTAAGACTTTACTATCAAAATGTCCGTGGTTTGAGGACCAAAACTAATGAGTTCAGGCTCTCTGCCACTTTAGCTTCGGACGACATAATATGTCTTACAGAAACCTGGCTTACTGCTGATATCTTCGATTCGGAAATCTTCTCTGACCACACGGTTTTCCGTAAAGACAGAGACCGTTTGATTAGCGGTAAATCCGATGGTGGAGGTGTTCTCATCGGTATTAATAAGGCACTCAATGGAACACTCTGTCGTGATGCTCCTTTCTGTCCTCCTGTTGAGTGTATTTTCGTGCGTATTTCCTTGCCTTCTGCCAAAACCCTAGTTGTCGCTTCGATATATATACCCTGTAACCTTCCTCTGTCGATTTATGAACAATTCCTGGCGGAACTCTCTTCTTACCTTAACAGTCATTTTCCCACCGCTTACGTTCTGCTATGTGGTGATTTTAATCTCCCTACTCTAGATTGGGATGTTGACTATTCGGTTATCATCTCGACTAGAAGTGTTTCTTTAATAACGTCTTCGTTTCTCTCACTTTGTTCCCTCTCTCAGCTCAACAATATACCAAATGCCAGCAATAGAATTCTGGATCTCGCTTTGTCCAATATCCCAAAATCATCACTTTCTTTAAGCGCTGCTCTCTTTCCTTATGTTCCTCCTGATTCTCATCACCCCCCTATTATTCTGGAAATTTCTAATATTCGTTCTATGAGGAATAAAGTCCCATCCTTATTACGTTTAAACTTTCATAGGGCTGACTTCACCGGCATGGCAACTGAAATAAATAGAATTAACTGGTTTTCTCTTTTTCGTGGCCTTGACGTTGATGATGCTCTGTGCAAGTTGTATAACTTCCTATCTAACCTTATTCCACTATTCACCCCAACTAGTCGTCCTAATAAACCGAACGATGCTCCATGGTTCAGCGGTGAAGTTTCAATCGCACTTGAAGCCAGAAATGCAGCTCGTTACTTATATAAAAGATCAGGTTCACCTGTTGACCTTCTTTTGTATAAGGATCTTCGCTCTAAAGCGAAAGAAGTTGTCAGGCAGGCGATGCGCTCCTACATTGCTGGCGTTGAAGCATCAATTAGAACCAATCACCCGAAATCCTTTTGGTCATTCATCCGTTCCTTGAAAAATAGTCCTAGTATCCCCAATGGTATGCACTTGGGTGATACAGCTGCCTCCAATCCACAAGAAGTGTGTGAGCTTTTTGCTTCTTACTTTTCCACTTTTTTCTCACAACAATCTTCTTCTAATTCCTCAATTCTTCCCTCCACATCCTCTCCTGAATTGCACTCATTTCGAACGAACCCTCTTGAAATTGAACTTCTGTTGAACGATATCGATGCCAATACCGCTAGTGGTTCCGACGGTATTCCAAATATCCTGGCTAAATCTCTTTCATCATCTCTGTGCGTCCCTCTTTCTATCTTGTTCAATTTAAGTATATCTTCTGGCTCTTTTCCTTCTCGCTGGAAAATTGCCAACATCTTTCCTATACATAAAGCCGGTGATCGTACATGCGTCTCAAACTATCGTCCCATTTCCCTTCTTCCTTGCTTTAGCAAGATCCTTGAAAAAGTGGTTTACAAGCGGGTCTACTCCTTTATCCAGCCTACTCTCGCTCATGAGCAGCATGGTTTTGTCAAAGGTAAATCCACTTTAACCAACCTTCTTTCCTTCACACACACGGTCGCATCCGCTCTTGACCATCAGAAGCAGGTTGATGTACTTTATACCGACTTTTCCAAAGCCTTTGACTCCGTCAACCATAGCCTCCTTCTTCAAAAGCTAAGGTACGATGGCATTGCTGGTTCTCTTCTTTCCTGGTTCAACTCTTACATCCTCGACCGTACCTGTATTGTAACTGTTAATTCCTCCTCTTCAATTCCTTTTTATCCTGCATCAGGTGTTCCGCAGGGATCTATCCTTGGTCCTCTTCTCTTTCTTTTGTTCATAAACGATCTCCCTCCTTTAATCCATTCTTCTTGTCTTTTGTATGCCGACGATTTCAAGATGTTTCGAGTGATTGAGTCACAAGATGACTGTATGGTTTTACAAAACGATCTTAACAGCCTACAGACTTGGTGCGTTTCCAATGCTCTCACTTTGAACATCGTGAAATGTCACAAAATGTCTTTCTCTTTGAAAATTTCACCTTTGATGTTCTCCTACTCTGTTTGTGGCTTTCTTCTTAATGTCGTTGATAATTTTAGAGATCTTGGCGTAATATTTGATCCTAAGCTCAAATTTGATAAGCATATTTCTTATATTACCGCCAGGGCCTCTAAACTATCCGGTTTTATTATTAGATCCTCTAAAGCTTTCGTTAATATCTCCACCTGTGTACACCTTTTCCTCTCCTTTGTACGTAGTATCCTTGAATATTGCTGTCAAGTTTGGTGTCCTCGTTTTGTATACTTAAATACTGCGTTGGAGTCGGTTCAACGCAGATTTACTCGCACCCTGTTTTACAAATTTCAGCTTCCTTATCGTCCTTATAGTGATCGTCTGTCGTTCCTTCATCTCCCTTCCCTCGAATCACGGAGACTGTTCCTGGATGAGTGCCTACTCTTCAAATTATTTTATAAGTTGGTAGATTCAGATATCAGCAGCCACGTTTCTGTCCGTGTTGCAGTGCATGGCACCCGCTCTTCGTTTGAGTTTAGTGTGCCATTTGCGCGCACTGATATCTTTTTTTATTCTCCGCTGTTGCGATTACTGAGGCAACATAATGATCTGCAGTTTGGTCCTCTGCCGCTGACTTTATATGCATTTAAAACTTTTCTGAAACATAATGTTTTGCGAACTACTAGTTCAATGTAGTCTTTTTTCCTTTTCTTTTTTTTCTCTATTTTTCTTATTTTGAATTTGTACTTTTTCACTTTGATTTTGTTTGTTTTTGTTCTTTATTTTGTATCATTATCATTTCATTATTATTTTGTTCATTTTTTTCATTCTCTCGTTAGTGAATTATTTGTATATGATATTTTCTATATTCAGTAATTGGATTTTATCTGTTGAATAATAGTAATAGTAAATAAATAAATAAATAAATAAAACATCCAATTTAATATACTTTCGGGTATGATAAGACTAGGTTATGAAAGGTTCAGAGTCAGGGTATGAGAGTTCCAGGACCAGGGTATGAGAGGTGCCGGGGTAGAAGGAGCCAGCTCGCGAAGTAGCGATCTACTACCTGAGGTTTCGAATCCCGCCGTGTGCTCATGGCTGTATTTGTTTGGCTTGTGTTGGGGTGAACTTGGATACTTGTCCCCTGGAGTAGTTCAATCTACTCACCGCAGAGTGCACACCGATATGTAAAGTGAATTTTGCAACACTTCTAAAGCACTCAAACTGTGCGTTGTGTTGACAGTTGTTGTGGGAAGGAGGAGGTAGGGGGTTTGAGGGTGTTCTGGAGATTTGTATTTGTGGCGCGCAAATAAATATATGGGAACGATAACGAATAATGTTAAATGTGATAAGAGGTATATGAAAGTATACGAATGAATAAAAGTGAAGAAAAGAGCACAATGGCAGTACGAAGAAGTGCATAAAAAAGTTAATAAGTAAAAATATGTTTAAAAAGCAATGAATCTATATGTGAATGAAAATGAATAGAAAAAGTAGAGTGGGAATATGCTTAAAGGTTAAAAAATTTAAATTCTAAAAATGTGTTGTGGGTTTTACATTAAGTGACATTGAATGAAAATGTGTAGCAGTGCAAATTAATAATAATTAGAAGAGTAAAAAAATTTAAATATTAAAATAAATCAAACTTTGATGATGTATTGGAAATTATCTTAACCCAATGTGCCAATTTGTAATTCTTTCTTATTATTAATTGCGGTTAAAGGCTGATACTGAGTTCGAGTTCACGTGAAATTTTGACATGTCTCCATTATCTGGTCATTCTTTCGAGCGAACATTTTGGCAATGGAGGAAAGCAGAGACAATGCTCATTTCTGACGGATAAAATGTCAAGAATTTCACTTTTCGATCGATTTTCTTATTGGAAAGACATTTGCACTGCTCCATTTTCAAATTGAAACACCAAATGTCACTTTTTAGCTCGAAAGAATGAACTGCACAAACTAAATTGGCGTGAAATGATTGGAGACATGTTTCAGTGCCATCTACGTTCTCAACGCGAAAGCAACTTCAAAGCAACTTTTCATGCTAAGAACTTAGTACAACTCTTGCTTATTTTCAAGCTAAAATTTCGCCGAAGCAGATTTCACGTGAAATTTTGTATGAAAATTTCACGTGAAATCGAACTCAGTACTATGCTTAAGGTAAAAGCTTCCAATTGTGTTGTGTTCTCCCCGATGAAGCGAAACTTGGAGAGCTGGGACCAGATGAGATGGAAATAATATATTTTTTATTAAATGTATGTTATGTTAAATGTGGAATAAATGAATAAATTTTGAGTTCAATAGTAAATGGAAATGGTTGTTACATATGTAACATAACCGTTTTTACTGTAATCAATGTAGTTATTTTGGAAATGGCTGTAAATAGATATCTATACTGGTTTCAGTTTCCCGATATATTAGGCTAGGCAAATGGTTCTTCTAAGACTAATGAATAAGTTTTAGTGCTGTGAATATGATTGCTGGGTCTAACAGCGTAGTAGCAAAGACGTTGACTCGATGACGCATGCGCTTTTGGCACGTAAAATTGAATGGAAATGAGTAAACTTGGGGTATTGATATTCGATGTGATGTTTGTGAGTCGATTGGAAATGCGGCAAATATTGGTGATCGGATAAGAATAACGCACCACCAAAGTAAGATAATTCATAGAATATTTTTTTTACCGATTTATATATATATATATATATATATATATATATATATATATATATATATATATATATATATATATATATATATATATATATATGTATAGAAATCAACAGAGTCAAGTTTTAATTAAATGCCCGTAGCCGTCAAAGTGTTAAAATATCTACTTTGACGGCTGCGGGCATTTTAGAGTTTTCAGGTACCCCTATATTTCTATGGGACACGAAATTCGCCTGTTATCAAGTATGAAAATTGATAGTGTTTGGGAATTTTAGGGTTTAGGCAACTGGTGAGTGGATATGAAATAAAAAATATTTGAAATTTCGAGTTGAAACTTTTGGCAAAGTCACCATATCATTACGAAATTAATGTATGTTTTTTGGGAAAAAAAGTGCAAACGATTGATATTTTGCACGCACAATCACTTTTAAACTTCTAAAATTCCGTGTTGCACAAGTAGGGTAAATGTTCACCAAACAATCAACTTTTTGAGAGCTCGAAATTTGTATTCGCGGGAACTCACGACTGGATTATCAGATCAAGGTGATATTCATAGGATGTATTGTCTTTGTATAAAAGCAGGTCTTAAAGAACTATTTTCAAATGTAGGCAATGTGGATGACCTTTTGAAAAATCGTCAGGTAAAAAACTTTTTTCACCTCTATTACTTCCGATGAAGATGTAGATTGAAACGAAATTCATGCAATAGGTTAATCTGAATTTAAGATAACTTTAAAAGAGTTTTGGATAGAGCAGACATCGATCGTTATTTTGGGGATTTTCGCGCTAAGAGATATCAATAAAATTTCAAGATGTTTCAAAGAACACAACTAAAATGTGTGGTAATGCTGTGAATTTGTTTTGTATTTTTTTTTTGTGTGCGAAAACTATAAAAGACTTTCTAACCTATAACTTTCGGCGTAGTCATCGAACTAAAGCGAATTTTGCAGAGTATGTTGATCAGAACCTTAAACAATTTTGGTTAATTTTGGTCGCTGTACTGACAAATCCGATTCTACAATTCGTAAATAATCCAAACTAGCGATTCCGGCTAAGATGATAGTTTACAATTTATATTCTCACCATGTAAAAGTGTATTAATGTAAGCATAAAGCTTTTCGAACTTTTTGGAAAGAAGTTTGCTGTGTAAATGAAAGAAAATGCTACCTTATATGCATATAATCTACAACTAGACATTAATTCAACAAAACATACAATTCTTTAGTTTTATCTTCATCATTATGTATATACTAGTGAAGAACGCCGTAAACTGCTTTGTTTATTTTTGCTTTCTTTGTTTAATTTTGCAACACTTCTAAAGCACTCAAACTGTGCGTTGTGTTGACAGTTGTTGTGGGAAGGAGGAGGTAGGGGGTTTGAGGGTGTTCTGGAGATTTGTATTTGTGGCGCGCAAATAAATATATGGGAACGATAACGAATAATGTTAAATGTGATAAGAGGTATATGAAAGTATACGAATGAATAAAAGTGAAGAAAAGAGCACAATGGCAGTACGAAGAAGTGCATAAAAAAGTTAATAAGTAAAAATATGTTTAAAAAGCAATGAATCTATATGTGAATGAAAATGAATAGAAAAAGTAGAGTGGGAATATGCTTAAAGGTTAAAAAATTTAAATTCTAAAAATGTGTTGTGGGTTTTACATTAAGTGACATTGAATGAAAATGTGTAGCAGTGCAAATTAATAATAATTAGAAGAGTAAAAAAATTTAAATATTAAAATAAATCAAACTTTGATGATGTATTGGAAATTATCTTAACCCAATGTGCCAATTTGTAATTCTTTCTTATTATTAATTGCGGTTAAAGGCTGATACTGAGTTCGAGTTCACGTGAAATTTTGACATGTCTCCATTATCTGGTCATTCTTTCGAGCGAACATTTTGGCAATGGAGGAAAGCAGAGACAATGCTCATTTCTGACGGATAAAATGTCAAGAATTTCACTTTTCGATCGATTTTCTTATTGGAAAGACATTTGCACTGCTCCATTTTCAAATTGAAACACCAAATGTCACTTTTTAGCTCGAAAGAATGAACTGCACAAACTAAATTGGCGTGAAATGATTGGAGACATGTTTCAGTGCCATCTACGTTCTCAACGCGAAAGCAACTTCAAAGCAACTTTTCATGCTAAGAACTTAGTACAACTCTTGCTTATTTTCAAGCTAAAATTTCGCCGAAGCAGATTTCACGTGAAATTTTGTATGAAAATTTCACGTGAAATCGAACTCAGTACTATGCTTAAGGTAAAAGCTTCCAATTGTGTTCTCCCCGATGAAGCGAAACTTGGAGAGCTGGGACCAGATGAGATGGAAATAATATATTTTTTATTAAATGTATGTTATGTTAAATGTGGAATAAATGAATAAATTTTGAGTTCAATAGTAAATGGAAATGGTTGTTACATATGTAACATAACCGTTTTTACTGTAATCAATGTAGTTATTTTGGAAATGGCTGTAAATAGATATCTATACTGGTTTCAGTTTCCCGATATATTAGGCTAGGCAAATGGTTCTTCTAAGGCTAATGAATAAGTTTTAGTGCTGTGAATATGATTGCTGGGTCTAACAGCGTAGTAGCAAAGACGTTGACTCGATGACGCATGCGCTTTTAGCACGTAAAATTGAATGGAAATAAGTAAACTTGGGGTATTGATATTCGATGTGATGTTTGTGAGTCGATTGGAAATGCGGCAAATATTGGTGATCGGATAAGAATAACGCACCACCAAAGTAAGATAATTCATAGAATATTTTTTTTACCGATTTATATATATATATATATATATATATATATATATATATATATATATATATATATATATATATATATATATATATATATATATATATATATATATATATATATATATATAGAAATCAACAGAGTCAAGTTTAAATTAAATGCCCGTAGCCGTCAAAGTGTTAAAATATCTACTTTGACGGCTGCGGGCATTTTAGAGTTTTCAGGTACCCCTATATTTCTATGGGACACGAAATTCGCCTGTTATCAAGTATGAAAATTGATAGTGTTTGGGAATTTTAGGGTTTAGGCAACTGGTGAGTGGATATGAAATAAAAAATATTTGAAATTTCGAGTTGAAACTTTTGGCAAAGTCACCATATCATTACGAAATTAATGTATGTTTTTTGGAAAAAAAAGTGCAAACGATTGATATTTTGCACGCACAATCACTTTTAAACTTCTAAAATTCCGTGTTGCACAAGTAGGGTAATTGTTCACCAAACAATCAACTTTTTGAGAGCTCGAAATTTGTATTCGCGGGAACTCACGACTGGATTATCAGATCAAGGTGATATTCATAGGATGTATTGTCTTTGTATAAAAGCAGGTCTTAAAGAACTATTTTCAAATGTAGGCAATGTGGATGACCTTTTGAAAAATCGTCAGGTAAAAAACTTTTTTCACCTCTATTACTTCCGATGAAGATGTAGATTGAAACGAAATTCATGCAATAGGTTAATCTGAATTTAAGATAACTTTAAAAGAGTTTTGGATAGAGCAGACATCGATCGTTATTTTGGGGATTTTCGCGCTAAGAGATATCAATAAAATTTCAAGATGTTTCAAAGAACACAACTAAAATGTGTGGTAATGCTGTGAATTTGTTTTGTATTTTTTTTTTTGTGTGCGAAAACTATAAAAGACTTTCTAACCTATAACTTTCGGCGTAGTCATCGAACTAAAGCGAATTTTGCAGAGTATGTTGATCAGAACCTTAAACAATTTTGGTTAATTTTGGTCGCTGTACTGACAAATCCGATTCTACAATTCGTAAATAATCCAAACTAGCGATTCCGGCTAAGATGATAGTTTACAATTTATATTCTCACCATGTAAAAGTGTATTAATGTAAGCATAAAGCTTTTCGAACTTTTTGGAAAGAAGTTTGCTGTGTAAATGAAAGAAAATGCTACCTTATATGCATATAATCTACAACTAGACATTAATTCAACAAAACATACAATTCTTTAGTTTTATCTTCATCATTATGTATATACTAGTGAAGAACGCCGTAAACTGCTTTGTTGTTAAATGTGTTGACAGTTATTGATTGAAAACATAGTAAAATAATGGGTTGCAAGTACTAAGCAAGTACTTTGTTGTTAAATGTGTTGACAGTTATTGATTGAAAACATAGTAAAATAATGGGTTGCAAGTACTAAGCAAATAGCTAGCATCTAATCCGCATGCCATTCAAGAGGCTAATTAAAAAAAAAGAATTGCCCCGAGAGCAGCGTACCCTAGAAATGGCCGTGAAGGCCCCTCGTCCACATTAGTGGAGTGCCCTTTAACCAACCCCGACGGATGCTGGTTTGCCGCTTTGCTAGCTCGCTGCGGCTGGGGTGGGTACTTGAAAAATGGAGCTGGTTTGCTCTCAGAAAAACGGGATGCTACGTGTAACTCATCCGTCATTACAGTGTAGCCGCAAACTGGTATAAATATACCTAAAGAAAAAAGGGGCTTAGTTCCGTAAAAGAAACCACCCGTGGCTCTGCAACATGGGCTGACTAAGCAGACCCAGTGCACGTGTCGACGCACGGAGCCAGAAAATTGAAATTTTTAGAAAATGAAACGGGGAAGAAATACTGCCTCTCTTTTCGCGGGAACCCAGGTCAAGCAGACAGCCCCGTGCTTCCGATGGTGGCGGAGTCCTGATCCCCGATGGTCTGGGCTCCTCCACCCACTGACATTGGCCTTGATCAAAGGCAAACGCAAACAATACTAAAGGATGGCCAATGTCTCTCCCTAAAAGAAATCTGAAAATCCAACACTAAAACTCAAACGAATCATTGGCCAACTAGGCCTGACGCGGACCCTGAAAAAGAAAGTCTTCCCGGGCTTTCGCCCAACAAGAAGGCCTGGTTCAAAATTTAACAATTTATTATTAATTTATTTGCTCCAATTCAAAAGGGATTTAGTAACTTTCATAAATTTTATTCCAACGTGAAATTATATTAACAAGACGTCTTTAGATTATTAAGATACGGAAACAAATACTATTCTTCAATGCAAATTAATATGATTTCAGTTCACACTATAGGATATGTAATCCTTCTTCATTTTAAACTATTGTACCTTTAATCAGTGTCGATGATTAAGTCGGCTGAGAATTAACAAATAATCAGCAAATAATAAAGGTGCAGGAAAAATGTATACTTTTGGGTGGGAGCAAAATAGAGCAAACATTGACTCTAGATTCTATAGCTTGTGTAAAGAATGATACAATAAATTTTCTTCAGATGTAAATCGAGATTAAATTCCTAAGTTATCATATTTTTACACCTTACACTTTCTTATAGTCATATAAATAGGTTTTGTTTCCATACAACTTGAAAATAAATATTAGCATGAACTTAATTTTTAATGCAGATGTCCACATCACAGTGCATCTTAATCATCAATATTTCGCATCTCCCGGTTCTGTTTCATTTTGCTTGAAAAACATTAACTCTAAACTTAATGCAAATTAGGGCGTAAGTACTGTCACAACAATGTTGTTTCATTTATGAAACTATTCTGTATAACTAACTTGTAATTCATACTAAAGTGGCAAGATTTGGAGGTCACAAAGAAGGGAGAAGAAAAGAAATGGCCATTGCTTTTCCCCAATGCTAAAGTTTAACCAGCTTTCTTCCATATGCCTCGTTTTAATTCACGCTATATTACTTTCTTCTTCAAAACTGTTACTAAAACATTATTAAATGAACTCAGACGAAACAGATTCATTCGACTACTAACTTAAAACAGTTTAACATCATCTTCTAGTTCGTGAATTATCATTGTAATATGGAACATGACGAGTCTTTAACAGGAAGAAAAGTTTTTGAATACAATAGGCATGTCTACAGATGTGACACATTGCGATAACACTATGACGTTTTTCTTATAAGATTTAATTTTTTCTTCTTAAAATTCAAAGTATTCTACAAGTTTTGTTTTTTGTTTATTTTGTTGTTTTTTATAAATATTTGATTGCATTAGAAACATACCTTTCGTACATACTTAAAAGCTTAGTCGAAAATAACTGAATCAACATATACTTCTTAGTATTAGATCCAAAGTATAGCCTCCAGGCACAGTTACAAAAAGAATTTGTGGAAACAGTAACGAAAAATTATATGATCTTGTGAAACGCGTATCTGTACAAACTTCCATTTTCAATCAACTTATCTTACATCATTTAAAGTTAAAACGCGAACATACTTAAAACAGGCTGCGATGTGATGGATAATTTCAATAAATTTGATCATATTTCTTCTACTTCTGCTTGTATGTGCGGGGTACGAGTCAGGTAAAGTTTACCAGTCATGTGAATTTTAATATGATTACTAAGTGTACTAGACTGACGAAACGGTTTTTGTTTGGCAAATAATACATTCGAAAGGTTTTTCACCAGTATAGAATTTTCAGATGATGGGTAAGTGTACTTGGCTGTCGAAATTGCTTCCCACCATGAGTGCAATCGAATGGTTTCTCTCCTGTGTGTATTTTCTTTTTAAATGGATAGTCTAAGTACTTTCCAGACAACTAGTTTGTTGGTATAAGGGACAGCAAAAAGGTTTATCCCAAGCGGTCTCCCATCTAAGTACTAGCCGCGGAAAACACTCCTTAACTTTGGTGATCTGACGAGAACCGGTTGTTCCAGTGAGTAGCCGTAATTTCATTGTTGGATTTTATTGAAAAAAAGCCACTTTTTACAAGAGGAATTTGTATTATATCGGGCAGCTCTATTTCATTTAAGAATAAATTACGAAAGCTTGATGATCATTAGCGATTTGCTTATTATTTATATTATTTATACGCCACTTAAATTACCATTTACCACAAATTATCATTTAGGCTGCACTGTCTGTCTAGGCTCTAATGCAACTTTTTTACCATCAGTCTAGATATGGCCGTACTACACTGGAACAGCCGGTTCTCGTCAGATCACCGGAGTTAAGCAGTGTATAACGCTGTTAGTACTTAGATGGGGGACCGCTTGAGAGAAGACTTTTTGATGTCCCTTATACCAACAAGTTAGTTGTCTGGGAAGCACTATACATAAAAAAATTCAAAATATTTACAGAATTTTAATGTAGTTCTTGCGCGGTTTGTATTCCAATTTTATTAATTAGCACATAAGAGAGGCAACATACATTTGAAACACCTTCAATTTCTTCATTTTTCAAAAACTAGTTTCTTTGAGTGACAAACAGTCAGTGACATTATTCATCATTCACCCTTGGGCTGTGTGTTAGCTACTTTTATGTTACTAATTTAAGTATAAATGATCATTAGTAAATTATAAATTTAAATGCATGCCTGTGTAGACTTTTAAGCCAAGCCCACTGGATGCAACAATATCCAGAAGAGTCAAATAAAATAATTCTACTATCGATGAAAACATAATTACCACAATAACAGAATAAAATCTAATTTGGTCAGATTTCACATCCGCATTTGTTGGATAGTTTTTTGTGCATTAATTAAGTAAGAACGACGCAAAATATTTGCTGAACTCTAACACAACTTTGAGACAAGTGGCATTCGCTTTGAATAACTCTTCCTCATCTGCTTTCATCAAATTTACGTAAGTAACGACCTGGTGAGATTTTCTAGAAGTAATTCTCATTTGGGGGGCAAGTATTTATTAAAAAAAACAAGGCTTTGATCGAATTATCAAATTTGCTTGTATTAATCCATTTCAGCGGCATTCAAACTGTAGAAAGCATAAAAACTCGGGGGACATCTACAAAATCTCTCTTCATATGATGCAACCAATATATATTTGACCATGTCTTTAATTTTAATGTGGTTTGTATGCTTAATTTTAGGGTACAATCAACAATGGAAATGTGTATATCATGTGCAGTACCTTTGGATTCGAGTTAGGTTTGCATTTTGCGTTAATTAACACGAACATATGCATGCTGTTCGGATTAAAAATGTATTTAGAAATCTTAGTAATGGAACTTTGCATACATATTGATTTTAAAATGTTACGCACTGCCTGCAATTTCCCTACTATGTCGGCTTGTATGCAAATGGCTGTTTTAAGGCTAATGAAAAAGTTGCGATTTGGTATCAATTTTTACAAGGTCGGGATAGGAAAATATAAATGACGTTGACTCGATGCGCACTAAATATGCGTGTTCGCACGTATGAATGAATAGAAACTGTTGGTTAATTCAAGTGTCTTTATTTGAACACGATTAGCTTAAGACTACAATACATGTCACTTGTTTTGTACTAGCTCAATTACAGTTGAAAAGTACTAAACTCAATTTTAGAACATGACTATTACAATGACTCGAAATTCAAAAGTGTATCAACGTAAACAATACTAATACTAGATTTCAACACTCCTCCTCGTTGATACAGCTATACGATGTTCAATCTCCTCCGCAACATAGTGTGCTTTGATACACACAATGGTTTCGTGAATATATCAGCGATCATCTCCTCAGTTGGACAATATTCGCACCTCACGATTCCCTTGTCAACGTAGTCCTTGACAAAATGAAATTTCACATCGATATGTTTCGTTCTGTTCGAAAACTTCTCATCTTTGATAATCTTTAAACAACTCTGATTATTCTCATTGATTGTTATTGGTGAATCAATCTCTTGATGCATATCGTTCAGTAACCCTTTCAGCCATACAGCCTCCTGACATGCATCCGGTAACGCGATAAATTCCGCTTCTGTTGATGACCACGATACACAGCTTTGTTTGCGGCATGACCAATCAATCAAACCTCCATTGTAGAAAAATGCATATCCACTATTTGATTTTCGCGATGAACGATTCTCGGCCCAATTTGCATCCGCATACCCAACTAGCTTACAGTTGTCATCACTCGCACTGCGCAACTTCAGTTTCATACTTGATGTTGCTTTTAAGTACCTCACGACACGCTTCAACTGGTTCCAATCGCTCTGCGTTGGATCATTTTATTTAATTTATTAGCCAAACAAGGCATAAATACATATACATAAAAAAAATATGAAATATCTAATAAAATGAAAAGTCGAACTCGTTTCCTTTATTTCTACCAATTTATTTTTCAAAAATCCGCATACTAGTATTTCGGCTATCACTTATAGCCTTCTTCAGCGATGTTTCTTCGACTGAGGAAAATAGTCCCTAATCGTCCTATTTGTAGATAAACTTTTAAGTCTCCTTAAGCGTTTTCTTTCCGTCTGGGTATCTCCCCCATCGTCGGTAGGTGGAGCGCTAATTAAATCCTCATTAGCAGCCTCATTAACTGTTTCGTTAATCCTTCTTTCCTGGCTCGTGGGTGAGATGTTAATTATCGTGTTATTATGACCTCCGGTTGCCCTTGCGGTACTTCTTCTAATCAATTTGAACAGTGGGGAATATCCGTTTCCCAAATCCCTGTTAAGGAGACACTCCCGTGGAGCCTTGAATATCTCCAAACTTTCCGCTACATCTAGCTTTCTACTATCTCCCACGTTGCTTATCAGTGAGAGGTTTTCCACCGAGATGTTGTGGTCTGCTCCAACCATATGCTCCGCTACTTTAGATTTGAACTCCTTAATATTTTTCCTCCTTGCTGTTTCTGCTTCCCTCCGATGCTCCTTGAAGCGAGTAAGTGCACTTCGTTTCGTTTGGCCTATATATTTTAGGTCACAATCCCCGCATTGGATCGAGTATATCCCTGCTTTTTCCAATCTTTCTATTGGGTCCTTTGTTGACCCAAGTAGAGTCTTCAGCTGGTCGCTTCTGTTTTGGAATACAACCTCTACGCCCCATTTCTTTAATTTGGGTTTCAAACCCAACGAAATCCGATTATATTCTAACACGACCCTTCTCAGTGGGGGCTTGTCCTCCTTCAGGTTTGTCAAACTTTTAAGTGCCAGGTTCCTCATCCGTTTTCCAATCAGTCCTGTTATCCGTTTGGTGGGGTATCCATTGCTTTCAGCTACTTTCAAAATGTGGGATGTTTCCTTCTTTAATCCCTCGGACGATAACGGTAGGGTCAACATACGATGGATCATGTGGTTGAATGCAGCCATCTTGTGCTGGTACGCATGGTCGGAGTTGTATCTGATGACGTGATTTGTGTCTGTTGGCTTCCTGTACACTTCCAGCTCTAATTGTTTCTCCCTCCTCTTTAGCAATAGATCCAAAAACGGTAGCTGACCATTCGTCTCTATTTCAAAAGATAAATCAATATTTCCATGCAAACCATTGATGATTTCCACGGTATTTTCTACTTTTTCTCTTTTTTGAACCGCGCAGATGTCGTCCACATATCTCCTCCAAAATTTCGGCATGAGGCCCTTTTCTTCCAGATCTGCTTCTAGCTTAGCCATAAAAATCTCGCTAATAAACGGTGACAGTGGGTTGCCCATCGGAGCTCCTTTCAGCTGCTTGTAATACCCTTCCCTGAATGTAAAATAATTTTCTTCCATACACAATTTCGTTAGCTTGATGTACTGTTTGACCTTCGTCTTCAAAAGTGCATCATTTTGTTGCTGAAGCAACCAGGTCTCTAATATAAGAATTGCTTCCTTTATAGGTATGCTCGGAAAAAGAGCTTTAACGTCGAAGGATATCAGAATTTCATCCTCTTCTAAATCTCCTATCGATTGAAGATGCTCACAAAATTCTTTCGAGTTTTTGACCGAATATGACCTAAACTTATGCTCCATGCTCTGGAATTCCTTGACCAACCATTTTGCGATCCGATGCGTTGGTGATTTTTCCGCTGAAATTATCTCCCTCATTTCTTTTCCTGGTTTATGAATTTTGGGAAGGCCCCTTATCCGTGGCAGCGCTGGATTTGAGACTTTCAAATAGTTGTTGGATAACACCTGTTTGCATTCTTTCAAAACTTTATCGACCTGCTTAATAAGTGGTTGTAGTGGATCGTTCCTCAGTTTTCTATACGGCCCATTATCTATTTTTGTCCTCATTCTTTCATCGTAATCCTCCTTATCGAGTATAACTACTGCGTTTCCTTTGTCTGCCTTGATATAGTAAACCGGTTTACTTTTTAACTCTTTGGCCATTTCCTTTTCCTGGTGGATACGTTTTCCGCTGTGACTGTTGTTTTTCCTGATAGCATCTGTTGCTGCCAGGCGTATGCGTTCTTTCCCCTCCCCTGAAACTGGACCATCCAATGTGTATGAGTTGATGCCTGCCTCTAAATCCACGATTAGCTGAGGTATATTCGCTTTGTTCCGAATGGCGAATTTTAACCCATTGTTTAAAAAATCAGTTTGTGCTGCCGTGAAGGTCTGTGATGATTGGTTTACCACCAACTTGCTGGTCTCCTGGGTGCTGCTTCTTTCTTGTGTACCCGGCCTCCGTTTACTCCCTTCCAGAGATTTGAACTTCTTCTCGAGGTGCTCCCTTTTCCTTTCGCCTTCAATTTCCTCCGCTCTTTTAACTTTAGTTAAAAATAAAGGAAACTCCCCTGGGTACTTTTGAGCTAATTTCAAATGCAAGCTGTATGCTTCCAGAGTTTTTTGATTTAATTTGGATCGCAGCTTTGAAATGCTCTGTGTTATGAGTCCTCTTTCCCACGTTCTGATGTTGTTGGATGCCATCGGTGATTTGATTCTGATTTGGTGACTTGTCGGAGTGACCCCGGCGTCTCTGCACCTGCTCAAATTAAAGAAATGGGGCGTAGAGGTTGTATTCCAAAACAGAAGCAACCAGCTGAAGACTCTACTTGGGTCAAAAAAGGACCCAATAGAAAGATTGGAAAAAGCAGGGATATACTCGATCCAATGCGGGGATTGTGACCTAAAATATATAGGCCAAACGAAACGAAGTGCACTTACTCGCTTCAAGGAGCATCGGAGAGAAGCAGAAACAGCAAGGAGGAAAAACATTAAGGAGTTCAAATCTAAAGTAGCGGAGCATATGGTTGGAGCAGACCACAACATCTCGGTGGAAAACCTCTCACTGATAAGCAACGTGGGAGATAGTAGAAAGCTAGATGTAGCGAAAAGTTTGGAGATATTCAAGGCTCCACGGGAGTGTCTCCTTAACAGGGATTTGGGAAACGGATATTCCCCACTGTTCAAATTGATTAGAAGAAGTATCGCAAGGGCAACCGGAGGTCATAATAACACGATAATTAACATCTCACCCACGAGCCAGGAAAGAAGGATTAACGAAACAGTTAATGAGGCTGCTAATGAGGATTTAATTAGCGCTCCACCTACCGACGATGGGGGAGATACCCAGACGGAAAGAAAACGCTTAAGGAGACTTAAAAGTTTATCTACAAATAGGACGATTAGGGACTATTTTCCTCAGTCGAAGAAACATCGCTGAAGAAGGCTATAAGTGATAGCCGAAATACTAGTATGCGGATTTTTGAAAAATAAATTGGTAGAAATAAAGGAAACGAGTTCGACTTTTCATTTTGTTGTATAAATTCTACCTAAAAGCTCGCCAAACAATTTTTTGTTTGATTATATTTGTTCATGAAATATCTAATTATTTAAAAACAAACAAAAAAGAGTAAGGTACAAATAAATAACACATTAATAAATAAATAACTAATGGAGTAAACAAATAAGTTTAAAATAGACAAAAAGTAAAATAAAAAGGAAATAAAAAAGTGTAAGGTACAAATAAATAACACATTAATAAATAAATAACTAATGGAGTAAACAAATAAGTTTAAAATAGACAATAAGTAAAATAACAAGGAAATAAAAGAATAACAATTAAAAACGATAATTAAACAAAATCATTATACACTGCACTTGTACGCCCTCTTCTCGAATACGCCTGTATTATTTGGAACCCAGCCTTTAAAATTCACAATAACAGACTCGAGTCCATTCGAAAACAATTTTTACTTTTCGCCCTAAGAGATCTGTACAACCCTTACGATTTCGAAAACTTACCGCCATATGAGTTTAGACTGGGTCATTTAAACTTAACTTCACTTGCATCTAGAAGAATGATGATATCGGCCTGCTTCATATTTGACGTAATTAGAGGCGTTAGTTCCTTAATAGTAAATTTGTGATAAATATCCCCTTAAGGAACACCAGGTCCAATCGTTTGCTAAAGGAATATCCACATTCTACCATATATGCAGCTAATGAGCCGGCGAATAGATGCTGCAGGGTCTTCAATTGCTTTAGCAACCTTTATTCCCAACGATTTCCAAACTATCCTACAAATCTTCCCTTATCCAAGCCATTTGTATACAATAACTTTTAAGCTCTTGTTTAATTATCGTTTTTAATTGTTATTCTTTTGTTTCCTTGTTATTTTACTTATTGTCTATTTTAAACTTATTTGTTTACTCCATTAGTTATTTATTTATTAATGTGTTATTTATTTGTACCTTACACTTTTTTATTTCCTTTTTATTTTACTTTTTGTCTATTTTAAACTTATTTGTTTACTCCATTAGTTATTTATTTATTAATGTGTTATTTATTTGTACCTTACTCTTTTTTGTTTGTTTTTAAATAATTAGATATTTCATGAACAAATATAATCAAACAAAAAATTGTTTGGCGAGCTTTTAGGTAGAATTTATACAATAAAATGAAAATTCGAACTCGTTTCCTTTATTTCTACCAATTTATTTTTCAAAAATCCGCATACTAGTATTTCGGCTATCACTTAAAGCCTTCTTCAGCGATGTTTCTTCGACTGAGGAAAATAGTCCCTAATCGTCCTATTTGTAGATAAACTTTTAAGTCTCCTTAAGCGTTTTCTTTCCGTCTGGGTATCTCCCCCATCGTCGGTAGGTGGGGCGCTAATTAAATCCTCATTAGCAGCCTCATTAACTGTTTCGTTAATCATTCTTTCCTGGCTCGTGGGTGAGATGTTAATTATCGTGTTATTATGACCTCCGGTTGCCCTTGCGATACTTCTTCTAATCAATTTGAACAGTGGGGAATATCCGTTTCCCAAATCCCTGTTAAGGAGACACTCCCGTGGAGCCTTGAATATCTCCAAACTTTCCGCTACATCTAGCTTTCTACTATCTCCCACGTTGCTTATCAGTGAGAGGTTTTCCACCGAGATGTTGTGGTCTGCTCCAACCATATGCTCCGCTACTTTAGATTTGAACTCCTTAATGTTTTTCCTCCTTGCTGTTTCTGCTTCCCTCCGATGCTCCTTGAAGCGAGTAAGTGCACTTCGTTTCGTTTGGCCTATATATTTTAGGTCACAATCCCCGCATTGGATCGAGTATATCCCTGCTTTTTCCAATCTTTCTATTGGGTCCTTTGTTGACCCAAGTAGAGTCTTCAGCTGGTTGCTTCTGTTTTGGAATACAACCTCTACGCCCCATTTCTTTAATTTGAGCAGGTGCAGAGACGCCGGGGTCACTCCGACAAGTCACCAAATCAGAATCAAATCACCGATGGCATCCAACAACATCAGAACGTGGGAAAGAGGACTCATAACACAGAGCATTTCAAAGCTGCGATCCAAATTAAATCAAAAAACTCTGGAAGCATACAGCTTGCATTTGAAATTAGCTCAAAAGTACCCAGGGGAGTTTCCTTTATTTTTAACTAAAGTTAAAAGAGCGGAGGAAATTGAAGGCGAAAGGAAAAGGGAGCACCTCGAGAAGAAGTTCAAATCTCTGGAAGGGAGTAAACGGAGGCCGGGTACACAAGAAAGAAGCAGCACCCAGGAGACCAGCAAGTTGGTGGTAAACCAATCATCACAGACCTTCACGGCAGCACAAACTGATTTTTTAAACAATGGGTTAAAATTCGCCATTCGGAACAAAGCGAATATACCTCAGCTAATCGTGGATTTAGAGGCAGGCATCAACTCATACACATTGGATGGTCCAGTTTCAGGGGAGGGGAAAGAACGCATACGCCTGGCAGCAACAGATGCTATCAGGAAAAACAACAGTCACAGCGGAAAACGTATCCACCAGGAAAAGGAAATGGCCAAAGAGTTAAAAAGTAAACCGGTATACTATATCAAGGCAGACAAAGGAAACGCAGTAGTTATACTCGATATGGAGGATTACGATGAAAGAATGAGGACAAAAATAGATAATGGGCCGTATAGAAAACTGAGGAACGATCCACTACAACCACAAGTTGTGGTGGCCCACAAGTTTTTAAACTCCTTGGCACGTCGTTTAATAAAGCCGAGCTGCTTATTCGCACGGGAAAGTATTTTGTCGTAGTGCAAGGTGAAACGAAGTTTCACATCCATCACAACACCGAGATCAACAACGCTATCAACGCGAGTTAATAAGTTGTTGCGGAGAAAGTAGGTATTCTGCGTAACCATGCATTTACGGCTAAAACTTATGAATTAGCACTTATCAATATTCAGCGGGAGCTTATTTATATTGCACCACTGAACAAGAGCATTAAGCTTGGATTGAAGGAAAAGTGCATCAGATTTAGATTCAATGGTGTGGTAGAGTTTGAGGTCGTCTGCATAAAGTAGGTGAGGAATGTTTGACAGGACGTCAGATAGATCCGAAATGAATATGTTAAAGAGAAGTGGGCCAAAATGACTACCTTGTGGAACACCAGAGGTAGCAAATATATTTTTTGATAAAATTCCTTGAAATTTAACGAGTTGTATTCGGTTGTGGAGGTAGGAACTGAGCCAGCTTAGTAAAGATCCGGCAAGTCCGAATTTTTGCAGCTTAAGGATCAATATAGAATGGTCAACTCTGTCAAAAGCTTTGCTAAAGTCAGTGTAGACTGCGTCAATTTGATAGCCTGTTTCCATTTTACACAAAACGTCCCAAACTAGGATTGTCAAGTTTGTGATAGTTGAGCGACCTTTTCTAAAGCCATGCTGTTGCTCATTAAGACGGGAGTCATCTAGTGTGGAAAGTTTAATGTAAACAATTTTTTCAAAAAGTTTTGGAATGGAAGATAAATTGGCAATGCCCCTGTAATTTTCGACGCAGCGTCTATCTCAATTTTTGAAAATTGGTGTCACATATGAAAGTTTCCAGCAGGATGGGAAAACACCGCATGAAAGTGATCTGTCAAAAAATATATGCAGGGGTGTTATTAGCTGCTCTACACACCTCCGTAGGAAGGTCGGCGGAAGGAGATCAGGACTAGGGCCTTTATTGCAATTGAGCTCCAATATAGCTTTACGTATTTCTTCGCGTGATATTTTAATTTGGCTGAGAAAAGTGGTTAGTTCTGAATTAGAAGGAGAAACACTTGAGTTAGATGGGTCTGATACAGTGATAATTCTCTGGAAATTATCTGCGAATAAATCGCAGATATCTTTAGGAGAAGCAGAGGTGATATTATTATAGGACATTGACAATGGATAACCAGTGACTTTCCGCTTCATATTTACAAAATCAAAGAATTTTTTTGGGTCGTGGATTATACTTTCACTGGTTTTCTTAATATAATTGGCATAAGCATCGCGAGACTTTGTCGAGAATTCCTTAACTACTTCATTATAAGCTTCCTGAATAGTAGGATTGACATCAATATTTTCCTTTAATCGTTTATATTGTTTGTTTCTATGATTTCGCAAATGCCTAAGTTCCCTATCAAGCCATGGTTCAGACAATTTTTTCTGTTTTTACTAATGTTCGAAGAACAATAGTATTAAACTCGTTTCGCCGAAAATTCATATTTCTTTATATATATATATATATATATATCAGCAAAATGATTAAGGGAGATAATCTCTGGAGTGGCCGATTCGATTGAGCTGAAATTTTCGGAGAACGTAGATGTATATAGTAGGTAGGTCCACGACTTTCTCAAATTCAGATATTCTAAACTTTTTGGCGGCGGCGAGCGTTTTAGTGAATTTTGAGGTACTCCTATATATCCAAGCAGTGTAAATTTTTGTTAAAGAAAAGTATTGGGAATGAAAACTTATTATATTTTAAGCTCGTTTATGATAAAGAATTGGAAATTTTGAGCCGCGTGTGGGTGCAGGGTGCCTAAAAGTAGGCAAGGATTTTTTTTCAAATTTTGATTTGTCATTACTTCTAAGAAAAGCAATGGATCGTCGTGAAATTTGCAGAGCGTATTAATGTTGACTAAGATTAAGCACACCTGGATTTTCAAGATAGTGCGGGTAACCCTGTAGCTACGGCAGGCTGCTGAAAAAAAAACCTTCAAATCATTGACCTTCCTGAAAATTTTTTGATTTTTGACAAAAAAATCAGATCACTGATAAATTTTAACCTTTGTCCATCATGTCAAATTGAAATTTTTAAAATTCCGATTTGCACAAGAACGGCAACCCATCACCAAATTACCTCTATTTTTAGCACTCGAAAGTTCTGTTCACGAGAACTGACGACTGGATTATCCGATCATAGTGAAATTTACAGGACATGTTGGTATTAGCTAGGACCAGGTCTGATGGAAGTGATTTTGAAATGCGGGCAACTCTGCGCCAGTGGTGCCATCTTGAAAAATCACTGAGAAAAAAAACAGGTTTTTGGCCTATAACTTCCGATTCAGCCATCAGATTTTGATAAGATTCATCTAATACTTGGATCTTACTCTATGTAACAATTGGTGAAAATTTGGTTGAAAAATTAGAATAGAGTTGCCAACTATGGTGATTTTTGTCTCCTAAATCTAGCAAATTTGCTCAGCAAAATAAAGCTTTTTTCCCTATAACTTCCGGTCCAGTGTAGAAATCAGAACGAAGTTCACGCAGTAAATGGACTTTAATGTGAACCAAATGTCGTAGAAATTTCGTACCAAAATCATGAAACGGTTGCCAGCTATGACAATTTTTGTAATTTTGTTTAATTTCTTTACTGAGCGATTATGTCATTAGATTTGCAAATGGAAGTGATCCTGCAATGAAAATCAACAGCCAATATTAACGCTTTAAAAATTTGAAAAGTTTTGAGGGTGGTAACCCTAAAATTCTTTTCACCCGTATAACTTCCAGCGCAGTGATTCAATCGGAACGAAATTTACTGGTTGGGTTTAACTTAACGTGAAGCAGATTTGGTATGTATTATGCTTTGCTGTTGACACAGGCTAACCAGCATTAGCCATTTCGGTAAATATTACACCAACAGATGCTTCAAACAACGTTCTCATTTGCAAAGCATTTGCAATAAAAATAAGGAATTCTTTTTTAAATTTTTCGAGTTTTGAACATTTTTCGGATGGCAGCCTCAAACAACGTTTAACCGCTGAAACTTTCGATGAAATCCTGCGAAGAGAACGAAATTCAAAGGATACGTGGATTTGAGTATGAGCTTGTTATGGTAAACTTATTGCTGCTTCGTTCGGAAAGTGCTGCTAGCACTGAATTATATGTGTTATAGTTGAGCTTTGTTGCTTTGGATAAGGAATGGTTGATATGATTCTAAAAAAAAAAACAGTGTATTACGTCTTTCCACACTTTTTTGTCACTCAAAGATAATTTCTTCGAAAATTAGTTTTCTAGCGGTTCAGGTGCGCTAGAGTTTTTAATCTTAGGTACATATCTTTCAACGGCGTCAAATATTTTATCGTAAAAAGTGGAAATGGCTTCCTCAAGATCTAGCGCTGAAAGAGTATTCGTCCAATCTATAGAGTCAAGTACATGGTGAATACTTTCGTAGTCAGCGTTAAGAAAGTCAGATACAATTGAATTATTGTACGTTTTTAAGTAAATAGAATCAGGAGTGGGAAGTTCAACTGATAGTGCAGTGTGGTGTTAACTATTTGAAAAGAGATGCTCTGCATCATTAGTTGGACTTACCACTACTTCGTCATAGGCGTTTGTAAACACAAGATCCAACCAATGACCGTTTTGGTTGGGAGTTGGAGAGACTTGCTGCAAATCGTTGCCATCAAAAGTACTCGCAAGGTTGAAATCATTAGAATCTGAGAGGTTAACAGGGAGAAGAAATGCGTCGTTTTCATCGGGGATAAAACATAAGTTGGGACGATTGAAATCCCCTAGGAATATTATTTTGTCTTTTTCATTCAGAGACGTTGTAATGGAAGATATTAATTCACAGAAATGGTTGTAAACTGATTCGTCCGAATGGTTATTCAAAGAAACACGAATAACAAGGTGCTGAAACAATACATTGGGGGTGGTGTCAATAATCTCACTTGAAAGTGTGTTGCTAACCGCCAGCAAAACCCCACCGCCTCGCGTTTGACCTGTGGAACAATAGTCACGATCGCTTCTGTAAATTGTCCAACTGCTATCAAGGATCTCTTCATTCTTATGGGAATCATTTAGCCATGTTTCTGTGAAGGCGAGTAAATTAAAGTGGCAGGATTTTGCGTCAAGATATAATTTATTTAATTTCCCTCTCATACCACTACAATTGTGGTAAAAGAGTCTGAGTCCATTTAAAGAAGGTGTTATGTTAGGATAAATGCCTAACAGAGTTGACTGTTTTTCGACGAGAAGCAGTTGTCATCAAATTGTCAAAAGAGGCAGTATTCGTAGTTGCCTCTGCGGAGGCGACATAAGTAGCCAGCTGGCTAGAGGGTAAAGAAGAGCTAATATTGGCTACGTTGTTGTTTGTATTTTGAAGGGAAGAAACGGAAGCAACAGTAGGACGTGGTATTAATGGGATGTTACGAGTATTAGTAATTTGAGGATTTTGAATGGATGGAGATTTATGGGTATTAGGAATATTATTTGAAATACAATTTTTTCTTACAGTATAAGGTACTTTCTTCCGGCTATTGTTGGTCCTTCGATTCTTCCAGGGAGAAAATGTAACGCCATTCCAGTCGAATTTGCTGTTACTTCCGTCTAAACTCATGAACATCCAGGCATATTTTGAGGGAATGAAAACCTTGTATCGTTTCTGTGAGTTGTGTTTCCGTTGTGGTAGTTTGGTGATAAAATAATCATTGATGTGGAGTCCAGCTTCGAGGAACGTATTCAGCCATCCTTGATCAGCAGTGGGAGGAATACCTTTGACGAAGAACGCTACTTTGTCGGTATCAACTGGTAAATGGAAGCGTGATCCTTTGTATTGGCAAGTTTCATTATATTTGTTTATTTTTTTTAATGCGACTGTCCCACTCATTTTTCGACCAGTATGTACCAAATTTATATATTGGCTTGTCTGCAGTGGAAGTCAATTCTTTGATAAGAGACGAAGCCATGTCTTTTGTAGTCACTTTTGGCATGTTGCTGTTAATATCGGCCATTGAGAGCTCATGGAGAAGCGAATGTTCGTAAATAGATGGCTGATTATTTATGTCTTCCAATGGTTTTTCACGCTGATGCTCAAAGTGTTCAAGCTTGTTATTTATATTACTTAGTTTTAGTGATTGTTCCACGAACGCATTTGTTAGCAAGGTATTCTGCTTATCGAACATTGAAAAAATTTTTTGCTCAGCCTTCTCGAGCATATTTCTAAAGTTTACTTGGCGAGAGCTGCTTGGGACAGAATTGGCTGAGATACTTGAAGATATAGTATCTAATTTGCCATTCAGGGAATCTATTCTCTCTTCTAGTGCGGCAAGGGACTTTTCAACGCCATTGTTGCTGTTGTTGTTAGTCTTCGAAAGAGCAGATGAGAGTACATCAAAATGTTGCGAAATGTCCGCCAGAATATCTTCGTTTGCTCTAGCCTGAGCTTGATGTTTGAATAGGAGATGGTCTTTTTCAGCATTTAGTGTTCCAATGTAACTGATTATGCTGTCGTACATGCTTTTCATTAGCCGTTCTACATTTTGACAATCTGTGCATATGAAATGGCGTTCTAAGTATGGATGGTACCAGTCCCGTGGAGCACCCATGCATGCGCCATGTAATTTCCGATTGCAGAATGCTTTGCAATGCACAAACTTCATGGTGTTGTCGAATGCGAAACAGTTCTCTAAGCTGCACTTGAAACTTATGATTGAACTTGAACTGCCTAGAAGTATGCAATTTTCTACGTAAAATGTATCATGGACACGAACCGATTAAGTGAGGTAACAAATGTATGTAGCTTAATCCCACAAAAGCACAGCTTGGCGATAGTCGCTGTATTTCAAGTTGAAATTAATCAATTTTTGAATGTTTATAAGCTGAACTTGATATTTATGATTTATTAAAATCGAAGAATATAAGTCAAAAATGTTCTACACTGTTGGGATACGAACCCGCAGTTCCTGAATTTAAGAGCCGACACCGTACCCACCGATCCACTATGATTCACGTAAAAGCCGATATGAGAAGCTGATATAAATGTCAGAATGTGTGGATACAAAGTTGATTGACTTTATTCAACAGCTTTTTTGTTTTATATGAAATTTATAAAAATTATCGAGCAAGTCAAAAAATACTTCACACGGTTCAAAATTGAACCCGCAATATTAGTATCCGAGAGCCAACACTGTAACCACTGGACTACGTTGATCGATCCAATTGTGCCAATATCCCAAGCTTGAAGTGATGTCTGGTCTAGTATTCACCGAAATGAACAACAGAGAACCGATTAGTTTCTGGTACTCGTTGTTGTTAATCATCTTGGTTGACGTATCCGGTGACGAATAGTATCCGACTTCCATTGGAGAATCTGCACCCTTTGCATCGCGCAAGCCAAACCTCACTGCAATCTGCTCGATATACTTTGATTGACATAGCTCGAAAATACCATCTTTGTCACGACTAACTTTGATGCCGAGGTAATAGTTAATATCTCCGAGATATTTAATTTCAAAATTCCTTGCCAATGTTTACTTGACCAAATTCAGCTGCTTTTCAGACTTCCAAGCAACTATGATATCATCGACGTAGATTAAAACGTAACACCAATTTTCATCAATGTGTTTTGAATATAAACATTGATCAGCTTCACTTCGTGTAAAACCTGCTCTGACCAATACTTGATTAATTACCTCGTTCCATGCTCGTGCAGCTTGTTTTAATCCGTATAAACTTTTCTTCAACAAACATACTCTATTTTCGATTCCTTCGATGAAACCTGGTGGTTATTTCATATAAATCGTTTCGCTGAGACTTCCGTTCAAAAACGCCGTTTTCGCATCCAAGTGAGTTATGTTCAATTCATCTTTTGATGCCACACACAATAATGCCCGAAATGTGGATTGGCGAACCACCGGCGCAAATATTTCGTTGTAGTCAGTTCCAAACTTCTGTGAAAAGCCCTGTGCCACAAGTCTTGCTTTGCATCGATGCACGCTTCCATCACCGTTTGCCTTGATTTTGAACACCCATTTGCATCCAATCGCTATTCTGTCTTTTGGTAAGCTCGTCAGTTCCCAAGTGTAATTTTCCTTGAGAGAATTCATTTCTTCCTTCATAGCTTTTATCCACTTTTCTTTCTCTTGGCAAGAAATTGCCTCTTCATAATTTTTCGGTTCCATTATGTCATGTTTCATCACACTCATTTCATCAATTAATTTTCGTGGTGGAATCCCTTTTCCGGTTCTTTCTGAACGTCTTAGTTGAGGTATTTCATATATTTCGTTTTCAGGTGCGTAATCAAACATCTCTACAGCATCTTCATGTGCTTCAACAACCTCAGCATTCGGTTCATCTTAGGTATATATCTCCTCCTGAATCGTGATTCTATCCTTTCTTTTAGCTACTGAATTTAAGTTGACCTCGATCCCATTTGTTGTACTTTTATTCACTTTACACAAATTGCTCGCAATAGTTTGCTTATCATGCCAGTTGTCAACAAATTTTACATCACGACCGATAACCAATCTTTTCGTGTCCGGATTATAACATCGATATGCTTTCGATTTGTCGTCGTATCCCACGAAAATCATTTCAATCGCTCTTTGGTCGAGTTTCTTCAGTTTCTCTTCAGGAATATGGACAAAACACTTACATCCAAATATCTTTAAATATTTTACTGACATCTTAGCTCCAAACCATAGTTCGTAAGAGATTGCGCCAGTTGCTTTTGTTACAGTTCGATTTAAAATGTAAATCGTACTCACTGCTTCACCCCAAAATGCATTAGATAAATTTGATTCAGTGATTCTTTCGCTCAGACACACCGTTTTGTTGTGGTGAGTACGGTGCCGTCAATTGCATTTGTATTCCTTCTCGTTTGAAGATTTCCGCCAGACGTTTACCCGTATACTCGCCGCCACGATCAGACCGAATAATCTTTGGCTTTTTGCCAAATCTAGTTTTCGTCATCTCTACAAAACCCTTAATGACATCTTCTACTTCATGTTTGTGGGCAATCAATTCCGATATTGTAAAACGAGAGTAATCGTCAGTCAAAGTTACAATATACCTTTTTCCGCCGAACGATGCCGTTTGCATTGGTCCGCACACATCTGTGTGTACCAAATCTAATAGTGCCTTCTATACAGTCTCCGATTTCTTCGAAAATGGACTACGTGTTAATTTTGCTTTACAACCCGTTTCGCAGAACTCCTTTATCCAAAATCATTAACCAGACCTTTCTACTCCATTTTCCGGATTGCAGCTTGATCTCGATGTCCCATTTTTCGATGCCATGCATGAATACAGTTGTCATTATGGTCGCCAATGGTTACATTCACCGTGTCAGTTTCGCGCACAACATACAAACCAGAATCTCGATATGCAATTCCGATTTGTTTGTCCTTCAGTGACAACACACACTGTTTTTGCTCGAACTCAATGTGCCATCCATTGTCGATAAGTTTGCCAACTGCCAAAACATTTCCACTTATTGTCGGACAATACAAAACTTCAGAGATAGATACGTCATTCGTTGATCCGTATGCGTTTGTGAGTTTTAACTTTCCACTTCCGATGCCTTTGACGATTTCAATGTCTCTGTTGCCAAGCTCGATATCCCCCTTGTATGATTCATCCAAAACTGTGAAGAAATTTTTATTGTTCGTCACGTGCCGACTCGCTCCAGAATCCAATAACCACTGTTTTTTGTTTCGACTGGTCGACAGTCCAGTTTTCAAAAGATGATCCCGGTTCCGAACTGCATTACACTTGTCCGCATCTTTTGACGAATTATTAATCTTTTCTGTCTTCCATTTCTTATAATTAACACAATTTTCACGTTTGTGATTTGGCTTCTTGCAGAAAAAACATATGATTTCCTTCTTCATTTTGTTTTTCTGGATGATTTTCATAAGCTTGTTTTCTGTTTCAGTCGAACTGCTCGTACGAACACGTCGTTCATATTCTGATGTCACCTTTTGTTGAACGAAAGCAAACGTCAACTCTTCCACGTTTCGCGCCTCAAGTGCCGTCACCAATACATCGTATTCTCTCGATAGGCTACTCAGCAACACGGCTACTTTCCATTGTTCTGTTATCTGGTCCTCGCTAATTGCATTCAACTTTGTGAATAAATCCAATAAATGTTGAATGTGCTCCGAAACACTGCCATTCTCCGCCATCTTCGTTGAACAAATCACTCGCATTAAGTGAATTTCATTACTCAGTGTCGCATTTTCATGATAGTTTTTCAGTTTGTTCCATGCACCAACCACTGAACTTCGATCACGAATATGCGATATCTGATTATCTTCAATCGAAAGGCCAATAATTGAAAAAGCTTCCTCGTCCATACGCAGCCATTCACTTTTCGAATTTTCGTAAGTTGCTATGACTGCTGCCGCTGCATCTGACACCGGTGCAGCCGGTATTGAAGTTGAAATAGCCTTCCATAGGTTCTCCTTTTTCAGCAACAATTCCATTTTAAATTTCCAGTTCATATAATTGCTATTGTTCAATTTCGCGAACTTTGCCTTGCAGTAAGACCATACAGAGCACTTAACTTGCACTTCAATTATCGAGAACTATTTTACTTTTACAACGTGGCCTGGGCCCATAACCTGTTGGTTAATTCAAGTGTCTTTATTTGAACACGGTTAGCTTAAAGGCCAAGATTCAATCAACGCGAATGCGAATGCGAGCAGTTTGAGCACAGGCAAATCATATGCAAGACGCAGCGAATAGAACCATTCACGACGAATGCGAATTCGCACGAACTTGCGAATGCGACTAGTTTGAGCAAAGAGCAAAATAGTCGCACGAATTGTCGGAATGGCCAATTGCACGAAAAGAAAATGTACATAATGTATGTCATATAAAAGTAAGTTGGGTCTTGGGTAAAAAAATTTATAGTGGCGGTTGGTTTGAAAAAAAAAAATAGGGATTATTGGTTTTCATGTGAAAATAAGTAGATTTCACGATTGGATATTGTTCGCAATAGGTTTTGTAGCGCAGTAACTTAGTTCAGAAAAGCCATTTAATTTCGCAGAAAGATTTAAATAAAAAACTGTTTCAGCTGGCAGGAGATGGTTTCATTTTGTTCGTAAAAAGTAATGGATGGGAAAAATTGTTGATGACTATGTTTGTGTTAGGTAGTTGTCAAAATATATTTATGAAAATATGTCTATAATCTCTAATTTGTAGTTTTGAAATTTTTGTGACACATTCATTAAGGAAGAGAAGAAAATTATTTTGTTGTCTGGTAGTTCATACCCACGTCAATCAACATGGAAACATTACAGTACATATAGTTTTTTTAATATTTTGTGACTTTGTTTACCGAATACTATTCAATTACTTTTTGATTTATTAATAAGTAATTTGGAGAGCTTCCCTCAGAGTTCGGTAGTGTTGCATCTGCTAATAACAACAATACGCCAGTCAACAATTTTGGTCATGTATTTTTCTTGGATGTCATGTGTTTTTCTCATAACAATGTCAATTCGCAATAAACAGAGTATTTTCAGGTTTAAAACAAAGCAAGTTCAATTAATTGCACAATATTCGGAAATGGCACCGTATCCTACAACCACAAACGAATTCAAATACCTCACTCCCTTTAAATATTTTCCAGTTGGCAGCTTTGACGCGAATGCGAATCGCACCGATTGGTTCTTCAAATGCGATTCGTTTGCGTGCTCATGTCAAAAAATGCGATTTGCATTTCGCATTCGCGTTGATTAAATCTTGGCCTTAAGACTACAATACATGTCACTTGTTTTGTACTAGCTCAATTACAGTTGAAAAGTACTAAACTCAATTTTAGAACATGACTATTACAATGACTCGAAATTCAAAAGTGTATCAACGTAAACAATACTAATACTAGATTTCAACAGAAACTAAGTGAATTTGGAGTAATAATGTACTTTCTTATATTCCATAGGATGTTAACACAGCCTTTTCACTTTCGAGCATTAAACCAAAACAACCAGTCTTGCTTGTACATGTGTTCTAAGTTGAGTTTTTTGGGTTGAAATTTCTTCTCAAATGAAAAATGTGGACAATGCCTCTGACAGCTCACGTTTTTTTGTTCGAACTGGATAAGCAGATACTAAGACAAAAAGTATTTAGCGAACCGTTATGCTATAAACCATCAATAATTCAAAGGCGCAGGCAAGTACAGACTACATATTCAAAGAAAAAATATTTGTTTGATCTATCATATTCGAGTTTGAATAGAAACATATCAAATAAGTGCTCAAGTTAGCGAAATCTCATTTTTTCCTTGATCTGCTTCTTGTACGTTTTTACTACTCAATCACCAAGTTTTAAAATATTTTTACTTTTTTTTCTATGGTAATTCCAAAGATCAGAGGATTACCTTTTGAAGTGAATGCTTAGCTATGGTGGCAAGGAGACACATATGGGGAAAGCTGATACCAATTAGCCTATATCGATTCCATTATTCTTTTTTTAAGTGCCACATAATTTTTTATTTTCTGAAGCGCTGGTGCTATGCCCAGTCGTCACTAAAGCTATGATATGACACTTAATTAATGGAGCGCTGGTATTATGCCCAGCCACTCACTATTAAGACAACACAAGACAAACAAATACAGCCATAAGCATACGGCGGGATTCAAAACCTCAGGTTGTAGATCGCTGCTTCACGAGCTGACACTCTATACCCCGGGACCACTCATACCCTGGTCCAAGTCCTCTCATACCCTGGCCTTGGACCTTCGATAGCCTAGTCTTACCATACCCGAAAGTATTTTACATTTGATGTTTTGATATATCCCTCTCTCACCCTATATATGTTTAAAATGTCCCGAAAAATCAAGTTTACAATAGAACGGTTAAGCGGTAATGCAGAAATTCATCGAAAGATAGATCCAGCGTATTCCTATATTATGACCCTTGCATTTTTCTAGTAAATTTTTCCACATACAGATATCCTTTTTCAATTTCAAGACTGCTTATCTGTGTTTTCATTACCCATGCTTATTTCTCATAAAGCAAATAGATATTGGCCGAGGCCAGGCGAGCCGAAGTCAGACGAGGCCCCCAACATGTGGACGGCATTTGACAGCTCGTCACGAATCGCCTTGGTTCGTGCCCAAAACCCATTCCGATCGGAAGTCGCACGAGCGCCTGTGACACCTGTCAAAGTCATTTGTCTGGACCGACCACACACTCGGCTCGCCTGAGCTCGGCCAATATGTATTTTCCACATCACAATAATTATCTTTCCTTAGAAATATGGAAAAAAATCACTAAAATGCCCACTGCTGCCAAAGCGTAAAAGATGTTTTCATTTTAACTTGACATGGACCGACCTAGAATTTCAGCTGGATCACGTTACGTACATTAAATAATCTCCCTAAATCATTTCTCTGATTCATATACACATGTAAAAAAAAGACAAGGCAAATTTAGTACTAATTATCTTTGAAAATAAAAAAAAATATGCCGTGAATTATATCATGTGGCACCAGTTTTACACTTGGTTGTTTTTAAGTTTCCTCCGGTACCATTTTTAATTCGAAATTGGGTTACGATATTCAAATACTTATTTTCATCAAGATCATTAATTGATGTGATTTGCCAAACCTTTACGTATAAAATCCATACCCTCCAGCATTACATTATCACTCTAAATTTACTCAGTTTCTATTCATCCATCTGTGCGTACCAACATATTTCTTCAAAAATCAATAGAAACATAAAAGGTATTGAGACAGAGCGAACAGTGAGCAACATTACAATATCAATATGTATGATCTAATTACGGTTCCATTTCTAGCTTCATGCAAATGTTCATGCTAATTACCGTAAAGCAAACTTCACTCGAATCCAAAGTACTGCGTATGATATACACATTTCTATTGTTGATTGTACCCAACATTAAACATATAACCCACGGTTAAATGAAAGACGTTGTCAAAAATATATTGGTTGCATCTTTATATGAAGAGAGGTTTTGGATAGATATCCCCGCAGCTATTGATTTCGCAAAGATAATATATGAGCTAAACTTTTCATTGGCACGCACCCACCAATGCTACCAGCAAATGAATTTCCAGCTGTGGGAACACGTATGAGTTTTCCGAAATATGTTCTCATTACGCAACACAAGAACTTTTTTTTATTAAAAGATTACTATAGAAGTAATATATCATTTATTCCAGGCATTTTTTCGATGCTAAATGTAAGCTTATTGTCGGTGAAATTGAAATTGCCGTTGTTTTTGTTGTAGACAGCCGAAAATCACAGCATAAACAGTCGTTTGAGTGCCATTGCATTTTACTAAATCTACCGCCGATTCTCCGTCGGGTGGCGAATAGCGCAACTAGGGGACAAGTATTCAAGTTTTACCCTGCTATTTTAGCAGTTCTGGCTGTCCAATGTCACGAAATAGCTACTTTCTGATGCTTGCTATTTGACAGTCGGGCTGTCCAAGATTCCGGCATAGCTGCTAATGTGGAAAACCGCCAACATGTGGACGGCATTTGACAGCTCGTCACGAATCGCCTTGACTCGTGCCCAAAACACATTCCGATCGGAAGACGCACGAGCGCCGGCGAGCTCTGTCAAAGTCGCTTGTTTGAACCGTTCACACACTTGGGCTCGCCAGCTTTCGCTAGGGCTCGGCCAATATGTATAAAAAACAAATAAGGTAGCAGCTATTTGCTGCTCGCAGTCTGGAGGATAGCAAGAAAGTAGCTAAGGCAAAATGGCCATGCGTACACAGCTGACATGCAGTTTAAAAGTAATTTTCAATTGGAAATTGAAATGAAAAGAAGTTTTTGCGCTTTTGTGACACAGGAGATGAGGAATAAATTTGAAAATAGTGACAGCATAAATTAAATACGGGCTTTTAAACACTTAAACTCAACTCCAGTTTTAAGTTAGCTTGGACACAGCGCAGCTCATCTTGAGTTTTTAGAAGGCGAGCATGAAGCGTAAAAGGCTGGGTGCACTGATTCTGATTATCAAATTTTCAATGATTATTTTTTGCTCTTCTTCTCATATATGGCGTCAAAAGCCGGAAATAAGAGATACGTTTGAAATATGTTAGGAAAATTTTAATGGATTGTGCAGCTGTATGTTGAAAACTCTGATGTGGAAAATACATATTGGCCGAGCCCAGGCGAGCCGAGTGTGTGGACGGTCCAGACAAGCGACTTTGACAGGTGTCACAGGCGCTCGTGCGACATCCGATCGGAATGGGTTTTGGGCACGAGCCAAGGCGATTCGTGACGAGCTGTCAAATGCCGTCCACATGTTGCGGCCTCGTCTGACTTTGGCTCGCCTGGCCTCGGCCAATATCTATTTGCTACATTAAATTTCATACAGTTTCCTAAGTGCAATGAAGTATTGAACTGATCCACGAAAATGCAAAAATTACAATAAAAAAATTGAAACAAAATTATTTTTGTATTTCCTGTGTAAAAGCTGATCTTCTTAGCAGCTCTTCGCTGTCCAATATCCATAGCTGCTTCACCTAGCTACTGCGAATTTTGAAACTTGTTAAAGTAATGCTTTTGGAGCAGCTATATCATGCACATTGGACGCACCCTGGACTTGATGCCCCACACCCGGGAAACCCCACCACCAGAGGGCGAAAAGGTGGTAGAAGGGGTTCAAAATGGAGATATAACAGACAAAATTATACAAAAATATATAAAAAAGAAGATAAAACAATTAAGAAAAACAAAACAAAAGAATGAAAAGAAGCCCCAAAAGCAAACCCACAACCACAAAAACACAAACATAGTAGGTATTAGGGCGGTTGAGCCTGGGAAAATTCTGATGACCGTGGGAACTTTTTCTGATGACCTTGAGCTGACCTTCAAACAGGTTTTGCTGACGTGTGACGTCATAGGGAATTCCCATTTTGATTTATCGTTAAGTTAAAAGAGGTCAATGACCTTTGATAATTAGAGCCTGGGGAAAATTTTGATGACCGTGGGAACTTTCACGGACTTTTTCGTCTCAAGCTGGTGATGTCGCTGGGAACCTCTGCTGGTATACTGATGACGTCACGGGGACTCCAAATTATTATTTTGGTAAAGGGGGACACGATATGTTAACTTTTCGAATTTAACATACCAGGTATTCATGAAGCAGTAGAACAAAATGCATACAAACTATACCTGCCTTATCCATTAGCAATATGTAGAATATGAGTATACATATAGATATAAGTAGACATATCACTTACTCATCGACGATCATGCATTCAAAACATATAAGGCATGTATAATGAGGCGAAACGATATGAATGCTATTAATATACAAATAAAAGAACTTTGGAAATTTACACGCGTGAGTTGTTTGAGTTTGAAATGCCGGTTACTTTATAGCCCGTTCACACTAGGCTCTAAATCAGGCAATTTCGATCAGCTGATCGCTTTAGAGCTAAATCAACTTAAATCTACCTGATTACCCATACATTTTTTTCGGCTTCCGACCGAGTTAATCAAGTAGATTTAGAGTTAATCAAGTACAAATCAGGTACTATTGTGAATTTTTCCCGGCTGAATTGTTCTCAGAGCGTGCTTAATTCCATCCGTGAGAGGGAGAGTAGATTTCAACGAAATGTCATTCGAATTTCGTTAAAAAATACCAAAAATTGGACAAAAAAGGAAAATGTGAGTTGTACAAAATGAAAAGAAAATGCTCTTGCATGTTTCTGCACCATTTTGAACAACTTTCATGAAAAAAAAATTGTACACACAAATTCGAATGACAGTTCGCTCTCTAAATCTCCTCATTCTAAATCACTTCGGGTAGTGTGAACGCTTACTTGTTTAACTTGACAGACTCTAAATCTACCTGATTTAGAAGTGTAGTGTGAACGGCATATTACTCAAGTCTCTAGAGTAAATTTCGAATTTAATCTACCAAGAGTTCATGAAGCAGTAGATGCATGTAAAGTTAACGTAATCGGCTACCGGCCATGTGTAAGCAAAACGCATGCAAACGTTACCTGCCTTATCCAATAGTAATATGTGGAATATAAGGATACATATGGGCATATCAATACCCATTGACGATGATATATTCCAGACATATGGGACATGCATGTATAATGATGCAAGACGAAAGCGAAACGATCTGAATGATGCTAATATACGAGTCCATATGCATGTGCGACTGCAAGTTATTTTACATTCTGTTTTGATCCCCAATTTGCGTGAAAATCTTATCTGCAATTAGAGCTCTGACGTACGAAACATACATATTGAAAAATAATGTGATATTCGTACGTTTGTCAATGATGTTTCTATTCTTGAAAGTATGTACTTGGAAAATAGATAAATGTTGAATGTATGTGGTATCATTGGCTGAATATTGATTTCAAAAGAAAATACTTTTTATGGAATCTCTTTAAAAAAACAATTTCTTTGAGTGTAACTACCGACATTTTTCTATGAGCCATGTATGTCGGCTATGTGTACATGGTTAATTAAAAATCGTTTCAATATAACTGTTCGCACGTGCGTGGAATCTATAAAGATGTTTGTATGAGTTTTTATTGAAACTGATATGTTATTGCCTTTCTATGATTTGGTACTTTTAACTCTATGTAATCGGTAAACGAAACCGAACTTAAGCCGAAATAAAAAAAACAGTTTCTGATCGCTGGAATCTGTGCATCAACACTTGAATGTTTTTATAAAAAGCAGGGATTTTTTTTCTTTGATGTAAGGTTTTAAAAACAGTTTGAACTTTGCAAAAATTAAAAAGCCACTTCAGAACAAAGGAAAAAAAGTTTATTTCCAGATTATAAGCAAAATACAAAATACATATTTTATAACTACAAACATTGGTTTTTAAATCCATATTGTATGGAACTGTTGTCTTCCAGAAATTTGCGTTTGTCGGATGTAGGTTCATATTTTTTAACTTCGGGGACAGTAATAACTTCTCCGGATTCAGTACGATGAATGTTTTGTGACAGGATGTGTAAAGGCTTATCGTTTCCAGGATTCAATATCATATTTTTTATTGCATCAAAGTTAACAGATTTGGATGTTTCAAAATTTAAACGGATACCTTTTACCTTACACACGGTTTTGATGGAGTTGTCCTTTGTGCTGAAAATCTGATATGCATAATTTTTTGGTCCTCCACTCACAAGTTCAGTTATGTAACTACCCAAACCGTAACACTCCAGCTCATCAGTCATATCGCCTACAAACTCTCCTATTGGCGGATCATATTCGCCATCTCTGCTAATATATATGACAGAATCAGTGTCATAGTATAAGACTCGTTCACCAAGTTGCTCCAGATAGCTATGTAATTTCAACCGGTCCTGTGCGGTAGTATATGCTGCTATACAAACATTAACAGTTGAAAGAGTGTCGGCAGCTTCCTCCTTGTAACATCAATTGACGACCAGAGTTTCTTCATTGACTGGGAGTAGATGATATACTTCAGTTGCAGGGTTGGTTAATAAAGCATAGAGTTCCGCTGGACTATTTATTATGTTTGTCTTTGGTTGGTTTTCGCGCTGACCAAATTTCCACCAAAAGGAGTTTAGTATAAGTTAAGCTAGTGATCTTAGCCCCGGGTTACTTTTAATTTGATCAAAATCCAGCTTTATTCCCTCGTTCTTAAGAAAATCTTGAACTTATTTTTCTTTTTCATATTTCGTAACGCATTTACTAAGCCAATCCGATGCTTGTTGTTTCATTTTAATAAACTTATTCATCATTTCTGTAAACAAGCCAGCAGAGCGTGTTAATTTGTCATATTGTTTAACTTCGTAGTTCCATATCTCATACGTCTCTACTAACTTATATCCCTTACATAGTGCCATCTTGACTTCATCAATTACCCATGTTCCTATCAAAACCCTATCATCCTCCGAATGTAGGCACTGTTGACTTTGATTTCTTTCTTCCCCGCAGGTACGACATAATGTAAACATAAGTTTGTTATTTTGTTTGACGGGGAGAACGGGATGGTGTAAATCTTGTGGAGGTAATATCTTGCATTTGATTAAGCCTTCGGCCTTTTCAAAATTTATTTCAGAGCAGTCAATATTTCCAATATACAATTTAGGGTGCTTAATTGGAAATTTACCATTTTTGCAAACCCACGGATACAGCGAGCAAACATCGATATACTTTATCTTCTCTCCTGGTTTGCATTTGTAATACATGAAAGCATTTCCTGTAAGCATTTCCTGTAAGCCTCCATCGAAGGCATCACGGTGATTCAATGGTGCGTTTACCATGAGAGGATGGTTTTTTAAAAAGTTCATTTCACTGTCCTTCTTCAAAAGCCTATCGAATTCACATTCCCACATTTCAATTACTTCGTACCCGTGTGTGCGTAGACGTTCAGTTTTTGCTACTGTTCCTTCATATCGCTGATTTAAGGTGTCCATGGGGTCATCGTGTAAAGAGCGATTGCGAGCATGAGTTAAACATACAGGATGTCCATGATAATAACAGCCATGAAATTCAAATACCTGATTGGTTTCAGGGCAAAAGCCATCTACTTTAACACCATTTATAACTGCTTCTCTTTGCTAAGCTGAATATAAAATTTTTATTTGACGTTGATTCTCTTCCCATATCAACCATTGTAGGGCCTTTTTCGATTGACGATCTACACCTCGATAGCCGTTTCTTGGAATGATAGCAATTGTGTCAGGCTCGAGAACGTTTCGTCTAAAAACTAAATTGCATGCTGATGCTATTGTTGTGGCTTCTATAAACGGATCCACACTGCACTCATGTATCATCATTTTCCTGAATTCCAGACATGCTTCTGTTAAAATTTGTACATCACTAGTGCAATATTCGAGTAAATCACGCTGCATATCAAACTCATCGCTTTTGTGGTCCTCGTACCATTTGAGAAATATCTGGCGTTCTTCAATTTTCATGGTATCTGGGGCATAATACTCTTTCCCCGGGAGTGGGCCAATGTAGTTTTCATTTTGCACGGTGTTAAATAGGTAAAGGAAATAGCCCTTTTTGTAGACAGGCGATAAATCAAAAGCTTTCGGTAATTGAGAAAGAGCCATAGGGAAATAGTTCAGCGAGTCTATGAATTTTATATTGTCCACTTGCATCATAATGATTTTTGTACCGCGCATTATTAAGTTCGGCTTTAAATCAGTTTTTTCAAACAAATACTTTAATACGAACTGGTGGTCAAATGCTTGTCCATTATGTGCGATTACAATCACCTTTTTAAATTTCTTCCGAGCATCCATTAAATTCTTCACAAAGTTATCTATTACATTTTTTTGTAATAATATAGTCTGTACCCGCATTTTTGACAAAAATATAGACTTTTTTCTTCAAGACATAAATCACAACGTTTAGCAAACACACATAGATTTGGCTCATGTTTTTTAATTTCTCCTATTGGTTTTTGATCAAAAAATTTTTCTACTAGTTTTGCTTCTTGACGTGTTTCTAAATCATTGAAAACGAAAAGAGTGTCTTTCTCAGATATTTTGCGATAATCTTTTTGAATGAAGCACAAGTGTTCTTGTTGCACATGCTTATTGCATACTTTGCAGAACAGTTCGTTACAGATATGGGATCTGCTGGAGCGGTAAGTTTTTAAACATTCTATACATCATCTGATTTCACTGCAAACACTATTTTTCCCTAATGATGTAGGATTGACGTGGTTATGGTAGCAATATTGCCCTCTAAAACTACGGTTACAATCTTCGCAAAAAGTTTTCAATCCAATTTTAGGGCACTCTGGAGATTGTTGACAGCTTGGGCAGCTTCCGCCACATCTGTGATCATTCTTATTGTTATGAGGAACATGACAATTCACACAATAGTAACTGCAGCAAAATGCTGCTGTCAGAGAGGTAATAACATTATAGTGTCCGTCATGGTATAGTAAATTTAAATGTTTGCCATCTTTGACTCCTTCAAACACTACATCTCGCCCTTTACTTCCGTATCGGTACACTATGATTTTGTAGTTTTTCAGGTGGCTTTGAAACTGTTGTAACTCTAAAATACCAGAACCTTCAATAGGTATGATTATTTTCGATCTCTCCAAAAGCTCAGCAACTTGTGTTGTCTGCATTTTTCCAATATCTCTTCGAACTTTTCTATAATCAGGATCTTTATCAGCAAAAGATAGCGCCACAACTAATGCTCGTGGTAAACATAGATTATCCTTATTGTCTATCGTCACTATACCTCTCCTCAAAGCACACTCTTCAGAAAACGTGTTATATTTTCGAGCACGATTACTTCCTTTACCTTAAGGTAATTGAACTGATGTAATTTGTAGGCAAAATATATCTGTGTTCAAGCCTTCAGAATAACTCTGGAATATTTTTGAAATTAATCCCCATACATCTTCCATACAAACTGCAGAAGCGGGTCTAAATTTCATCCATCCGGGTCCTCTTTCTTTGAAACTGTCTCCGCAAAAGGTTATCCCTATCATTTCATCCGGATCAACTCCCTCAGTAGAGTATTTGATTATGTCTTCAACGGCATCTTTGATCCATGATACTTCATTAGTATTTTTCGGTGGTGCAGCTATGTTGAACTCTATTTGTCAGCCATTCAGATTGAAACGCTTCACGTGCACTAAGTACTCTTTGCTAATCAAAAAACTTCGACATCTCCGCGGAGCTAGGTGATTCGACTGATTGCTACGACTTTCGATTCAATAATGACTAGTCGTGCTCATGTTGCTGTATTTATAGTAAATTTCATGGGTGATAGACATTTTATCATATAATGTAATTTAAAAAGGTTAGAGCACTTAAAACATAGTACTTAGTTCGATTTCACGTGAAATTTTCATACAAAATTTCACGTGAAATCTGTTTCGGCGAAAATTTAGCTTGAAAATAAGCAAGAGTTGTACTAAGTTCTTAGCATGAAAAGTTGCTTTGAAGTTGATTTCGCGTTGAGAACGTAGATGGCACTGAAACATGTCTTCAATCATTTCACGCCAATTTAGTTTGTGCAGTTCATTCTTTCGAGCGAAAAAGTGACATTTGGTGTTTCAATTTGAAAATGGAGCAGTGAAAATGTCTTTCCAATAAGAAAATCGATCGAAAAGTGAAATTCTTGACATTTTATCCGTCAGAAATGAGCATTGTCTCTGCTTTTCTCCATTGCCAAAATTTTCGCTCGAAAGAATGACCAGATAATGGAGACATATCAAAATTTCACGTGAACTCGAACTCAGTACCAGCCTTAATGGTCAATTTAGCCGAATGCAAAAATTGCAGTGAAATATAAACAAATAAATTGTAAAAACTTCATACGAGATCCAAGGAAATTTTCATGATTTGATTGCTGATTTTACACCGCATTCGGCCACCACTGCGTGGATTCGTGTTACAGTTATCGTACTCGTATTACTTTTAAGGTACATACTCCTTTCGAAGAGACAAGTCCCTTCAGTCTACCAGAAAGGCGGAGGTATGGGTCCGGAGACCTGGAACTATGCCATCTACGCTCATAGTAATACTTTCCTCATTGTAACACACTTCCGAATAGCGAGCTAGTTGATTTCTTCAATTCCAATCTAATTTGATATTAAAGAGTCTTCCTCTAGCCACTTACGTATAAGTGTTAAATGAAAATCGTTTGATTCCACAAGGATTTGAACTCATGGTTTCATGAATGTAAAGCAGACGCCTTACCCAATAAGCCATGAGTGCAATTACAAATCTAGACTCTAGCTGTGGTTATAAGATGACCACATGATGAAGCGAATGAATGCATTTTGTTAGTAAACATACTAGTTCACGATGATTCAACAGAACGGCTGAGAGATGGCAACAACATACGCATGAACCTTTTTTATTTCATTTAAGCTACGTAAGCTGATTGCCGCGAATGCATATGCGAAATTTTTTTGTACTTGTATATTCGATGAGAGGGCACCGTTTCATTGATTGCAAAGTGTTTCATATGCAAGAATTAGCTTTATGGTAGCCTGATACTCAATGAACGTAGACCACATCGCTGATTTACTGTGTTGAAAATACAAATCGTAGCTACATATATTACGCATGATTCTTCAACTCAAACTTACGCTGTTTGTACACAAATTTTAATTGAATATATGTAACAAATCGTTCGAAAAGAAAGAAGAGAATAATTTATTTTTTAAAATAAATTAAGACAGATATAAAAATTGCTTGGAAGAGACATGTAAGTTCAAATTTGCAGGTGCATCTGGTTCCGTTATAAAACTTTGTCTAATTATGTACATCAACTCATGACTTTAATAAAAAGTAGTTGTATTTCATTATTCTTTACTATTAATTATTCTAATCGTTTTATTTTAAAATGAAACAAACCAATAACTGTTTAAGATAAATTGTTATTTATTATTTGGAATCGAAATATATTATTTATGTTTGGGGTTCTTATGAAAATTATATTAAAAACAATGATATGATTACTAATTTTCGAAGAAAAGTAGTATTAAACTCGTTTCGCCGAAAATTCATATTTCTTTATATATATATATATATATATATATATATATATATATATATATATATATATATATATATATATATATATATATATATATATATATATATATATATATATATCTCTCTATAGATATATATATATATATATATATATATATATATATATATATATATATATATATATATATATATATATATATATAGATATATATATATATATATATATATATATATATATATATATATATATATTTATATATCATCAAAATGATTAAGGGAGATAATCTCTGGAGTGGCCAATCCGATTGAGCTGAAACCTTCGGAAAACGTAGATGTATTTAGTAGGTAGTTCCACGACTTGCTAAAATTCAGATATCCTAAAACTTTTGGCGGCGGCGAGCGTTTTAGTGAATTTTGAGGTACTCCTATATTTCCAAGCAGCGTGATTTTTTGTTCAAAAAAAGTATTGGGAATAAAAGCTTATTATGTTTGAAGCTTGTCTATGGCAAACAGTTGGAAATTTTGAGCCGTGTGTGGGTGCTGCGTGCCTAAAAGTAGGCAAGGATTTTTTTTCAATTTTTGTTTTGTCATTACTTCTGAGAAAAACATTGGATCATCGTGAAATTTGCAGAGCGTATTGATGTTGACTAAAATTTAATACACGTGGATTTCCAAGATAGTGCAAGTAAACCTGTTGCTGCGGCAGGCTCTTGAAAAAAAATCCTTCAAATCATTAAACCTCCTGAAAAATTTTTAATTTTTGACAAAAAATTCAAATCGTTGATAAATTTAAACGTTTGTGCATCATGTCAATTTAAAACTTTTAAAATTCCGATTTGCATAAGAACGGCAACCCATCACAAAATTACCTCTATTTTCAGCACTCGAAAGTTCTGTTCACGAGAAATGACGACCGGATTATCCGATCATAATGAAATTCACAGAACATGTTAGTATTAACTAGGACCAAGTCTGATAGAAGTGATTTTGAAATGCGGGCAACCCTGTGGCAGTGGTGTCATCTTGAAAAATCACTGAGAAAAAAACAGCTTTTTGGCCTATAATTTCCGATTCAGCCATCAGATTTAAACTTAATTCACACAATATTTGAATCTTACTTAAGGTAACATTTTGTGAAAATTTGGAAAAATTAGAATAGACTTGCCAGCTATGGTGATTTTTGTCTCCTAAATCTTGCAAATTTGCTCAGCAAAATAAAGCTTTTTTCCCTATAACTTCCGGTGCAGTCATGATATCAAAATGAAGTTTATGCAGTAAATAGATTTAAATTTGAGCCAAATGTCATAGGAATTTAGCACAAAAATCATGAAAAAACTGCCAGCTATGACCATTTTTGTAATTTTTTGGAATTTCTTTACTGCGCGATTATGTCATTAGATTTGCAAATGAGAACGATCCTGCAATGAAAATTAACAACAAATATTAACGCTTTAAAAATTTGAAAAGTTTTGAGGGTGGTAACCCTAAAAATTTTTTCACCCGTATTTTTTCTAGCGCAGTGATTCAATCGAAACGAAATTTATTGGTTGGGTTTAGTTTAACGTGAAGCAGATTTGGTATATATTTTACTTTGCTGCTGACACAGGGTAACCAGCTTTAGCCATTTTCGTAACTATTGCATCAACAGATGCTTCAAATTGCATACTCATATGCAAAACATTTGCAATAAAACTAAGAAACCAATTTTTAAATTTTCCAAGTTTTGAACATTTTTTGGATGGCAGCCTCAAACAACATTAACCGTAAAGCTTTCGACGAAATCCTCCGATGAGAACGAAATTCAAAGGATAAGTTGATTTAAGTATGAGCTTGTGAAGGTAAACTTATTGCTGCTTCATTGGGAAAATGTTGCCAGCACTGAACATTTTCATCATTTGTGTTATAGTTGAGTTCAGTTGCTTTGAACAAGAAATGTTTGAATGATTCTACAAAAAAGTGTATTACGTCTTTCCACATTTTTTTGTCACTCAAAGACAATTTCTTCGAAAATTAGTTTTCTAGCGGTTCAGGTGCGCTAGAGTTTTTTTTTTAATTTTATTTCGAAGAACATAATATTTTTTTTACTTTAATCAAACCATGCAAAACATTTACTAAATATTTTTTATTTAAAATTTTTTCAAAGTTTTTAAATGAATGTTTTGCATAATTTGATTAAAGTAAAAAAAATATTATGTTCTTCGAAATAAAATTAAAAAATTTTATCAACTGTTTTTTAATCTAATTTTCATAAGAACCCCAAACATAAATAATATATTTCGATTCCAAATAATAAATAACAATTTATCTTAAACAGTTATTGGTTTGTTTCATTTTAAAATAAAACGATTAGAATAATTAATAGTAAAGAATAATGAAATACAACTACTTTTTATTAAAGTCATGAGTTGATGTACATAATTAGACAAAGTTTTATAACGGAACCAGATGCACCTGCAAATTTGCACTTACATGTCTCTTCCAAGCAATTTTTATATCTGTCTTAATTTATTTTAAAAAATAAATTATTCTCTTCTTTCTTTTCGAACGATTTGTTACATATATTCAATTAAAATTTGTGTACAAACAGCGTAAGTTTGAGTTGAAGAATCATGCGTAATATATGTAGTTACGATTTGTATTTTCAACACAGTAAATCAGCGATGTGGTCTACGTTCATTGAGTATCAGGCTACCATAAAGCTAATTCTTGCAGATGAAACACTTTGCAATCAATGAAACGGTGCCCTCTCATCGAATATACAAGTACAAAAAAAATTTCGCATATGCATTCGCGGCAATCAGCTTACGTAGCTTAAATGAAATAAAAAAGGTTCATGCGTATGTTGTTGCCATCTCTCAGCCGTTCTGTTGAATCATCGTGAGCTAGTATGTTTACTAACAAAATGCATTCATTCGCTTCATCATGTGGTCATCTTATAACCACAGCTAGAGTCTAGATTTGTAATTGCACTCATGGCTTATTGGGTAAGGCGTCTGCTTTACATTCATGAAACCATGAGTTCAAATCCTTGTGGAATCAAACGATTTTCATTTAACACTTATACGTAAGTGGCTAGAGGAAGACTCTTTAATATCAAATTAGATTGGAATTGAAGAAATCAACTAGCTCGCTATTCGGAAGTGTGTTACAATGAGGAAAGTATTACTATGAGCGTAGATGGCATAGTTCCAGGTCTCCGGACCCATACCTCCGCCTTTCAGGTAGACTGAAGAGACTTGTCTCTTCGAAAGGAGTATGTACCTTAAAAGTAATACGAGTACGATAACTGTAACACGAACCCACGCAGTGGTGGCCGAATGCGGTGTAAAATCAGCAATCAGATCATGAAAATTTCCTTGGATCTCGTATGAAGTTTTTACAATTTATTTGTTTATATTTCACTGCAATTTTTGCATTCGGCTAAATTGACCATTAAGGCTGGTACTGAGTTCGAGTTCACGTGAAATTTTGACATGTCTCCATTATCTGGTCATTCTTTCACTTTTCGATCGATTTTCTTATTGGAAAGATATTTGCACTGCTCCATTTTCAAATTGAAACACCAAATGTCTTTTTTTCGCTCGAAAGAATGAACTGCACAAACTTAATTGACGTGAAATGATTAGAGACATGTTTCAGTGCCATCTACGTTCTCAACGCGAAATCAACTTCAAAGCAACTTTTCATGCTAAGAACTTAGTACAACTCTTGCTTATTTTGAAGCTTAATTTTCACCGAAACAGATTTCACGTGAAATTTTGTATGAAAATTTCACGTGAAATCGAACTCAGTACTATGCTTTAAGTGCTCTAACCTTTTTAAATTACATTATATGATAAAATGTCCATCACTCATGAAATTTACTATAAATACAGCAACATGAGCACGACTAGTCATTATTGAATCGAAAGTCGCAGCAATCAGTCGAATCACCTAGCTCCGCGGAAATGTCGAAGTTTTTTTATTAAGGTTAGCACGCTGGCGAGCCTGAATTCCGGACACTCGGTTGTGCTATTTATTTCTTCACGGAAAAATTTTCGAGTAGAGAAGTGTAGAATATTACAAAGTGACAGTTAATTGCTCTCAACTTTGGCGGCATGGGATTTAGAAATTAGCTTTCTTTGCAAATAACCTTTACAATCTACCAACTGTATGTGAAATACTATGTTACTATTCCATCAATGCTTCTTTCAGCTCTTCAATTTTAAATTCATTGAGGTTTGCTGCCTCATCATACTGCTATATTATGAACCAAACCAAAGTTTATGAAAGAAACCAAGTTCTAGTAGCAAATTTTAAAAACTACTTTCACTTTAAATTCAATTAGACTGAATGAAAATAGGCGTAGTTTTTCGAAGTAAAACAATTATGTAATCTATTTAATAATTGTTTATTTGATATATATTTCCTTCACACGAATACATAATTTCCATCCATGCATTTCATATCGCGTACACATGCGGTGTTGAAAACTTTAGGTCTGTTCGCGTACCTGAATCTATTATAATATATTCAAATAGATTCGCATAATTGCTTCAAGCCAAATTTTGCAGCAAAAAGAAGCCAGCTGCCAAATTATGTTACTGCTGCAGTTTGCAGATCGAACAGATCTTTTATAACGTCACACTAATTCAATTAACCAACCAGCTAATTAAAGTGCTTCCTAGCAAACGTATCTGCCAAAAAAACCAAATGTGCTGGAAAATCATTGCTTCAAGTTCTGCACGAACTATCCTACGCATAAAATTAGAATACAGAAAGTTCCGACGTACAACAAATTTCAAATTTTCAAACAAAATTCAAATTTGACGCGCGGTCAAAATGGCCAAAATGATTGCTTTCCGTGACCAAATAAATAGCAGACCATTTAATTCAGGCACCTCGTGCATGAAAAAACTCTCCACTTGTGCTGCAGAGCCACCTACGAGCGAAGAGCAACACTGAAATTCTGACACTTTTCAGGCAACGTTTCAGGACGGGCAGCGTACCGATTTTCTCAAGTGACCTGAAAAAAAATTCAGGTCCGGAATTCCGTCACTCTTTTCCCATGCATTTAAAAGGGGGACAGGAATTCAGGCTCGGCAGCGTACTAACCTTTAGCAAAGAGTGCTTAGTGCACGTGAAGCGTTTCAATCTGAATGGCCGACGAATAGAGTTCAACATAGCTGCACCACCGAAAAATACTAATGAAGTATCATGGATCAAAGATGCCGTTGAAGACATAATCAAATACTCTACTGAGGGAGTTGATCCGGATGACATGATAGGGATAACCTTTTGCGGAGACAGTTTCAAAGAAAGAGGACCCGGATGGATGAAATTTAGACCCGCTTCTGCAGTTTGTATGGAAGATGTATGGGGATTAATTTCAAAAATATTCCAGAGTTATTCTGAAGGCTTGAACACAGATATATTTTGCCTACAAATTACATCAGTTCAATTACCTTAAGGTAAAGGAAGTAATCGTGCTCGAAAATATAACACGTTTTCTGAAGAGTGTGCTTTGAGGAGAGGTATAGTGACGATAGACAATAAGGATAATCTATGTTTACCACGAGCATTAGTTGTGGCGCTATCTTTTGCTGATAAAGATCCTGATTATAGAAAAGTTCGAAGAGATATTGGAAAAATGCAGACAACACAAGTTGCTGAGCTTTTGGAGAGATCGAAAATAATCATACCTATTGAAGGTTCTGGTATTTTAGAGTTACAACAGTTTCAAAGCCACCTGAAAAACTACAAAATCATAGTGTACCGATACGGAAGTAAAGGGCGAGATGTAGTGTTTGAAGGAGTCAAAGATGGCAAACATTTAAATTTACTATACCATGACGGACACTATAATGTTATTACCTCTCTGACAGCAGCATTTTGCTGCAGTTACTATTGTGTGAATTGTCATGTTCCTCATAACAATAAGAATGATCACAGATGTGGCGGAAGCTGCCCATGCTGTCAACAATCTCCAGAGTGCCCTAAAATTGGATTGAAAACTTTTTGCGAAGATTGTAACCGTAGTTTTAGAGGGCAATATTGCTACCAAAACCACGTCAATCCTACATCATTAGGGAAAAATAGTGTTTGCAGTGAATTCAGATGATGTATGGAATGTTTAAAAACTTACCGCTCCAGCAGATCCCATATCTGTAACGAACTGTTCTGCAAAGTATGCAATAAGCATGTGCAACAAGAACACTTGTGCTTCATTCAAAAAGATTATCACAAAATATCTGAGAAAGACACTCTTTTCGTTTTCTATGATTTAGAAACGCGTCAAGAAGCAAAACTAGGCGAAAATTTTTTTGATCAAACACCAATAGGAGAAATTAAAAAAAACTCAAGCGCACCTGAACCGCTAGAAAACTAATTTTCAAAGAAATTGTCTTTGAGTGATAATGTGGAAAGACATAATACACTTTTTTTGTAGAATCATATCAACCATTCCTTGTTCAAAGCAACAGAACTCAACTATAACTCAAATGATGAAAATGTTCAGTGCTCGCAACATTTTCCCAACGAAGCAGCAATAAGTTAACCTTCACAAGCTCATACTAAAATCAACTTATCCTTTGAATTTCGTTCTCATCGGAGGATTTCGTCGAAAGCTTTAGCGGGTAACGTTGTTTGAAGCAGCCATCCATAATATGTTCAAAACTCGGAAAATTTAAAAATTGGTTTCTTAGTTTTATTGCAAATGTTTCGCATATGTGAAGCATCTGTTGATGCAATAATTACGAAAATGGCTAAAGCTCGTTACCCTGTGTTAGCAGCAAAGCAAAATATAAACCAAATCTGCTTCACGTTAAACTAAACCCAACCAATAAATTTAGTTTCGATTGAATCGCTGTGCTAGAAGTTATACGGGTGAAAACATTTTTAGAGTTACCACCCGAAAAACTTTTCAAATTTTTAAAGCGTTAATATTTGTTGTTAATTTTCATTGCAAGATCGTTTCCATTTGCAAATCTAATGACATAATCGCGCAGTAAAGAAATTCCAAAAAATTACAAAACTGGTCATAGCTGGCAGCCCTTACACGATTTTGGTACGAAATTCCTATGACATTTGGTTAACATCAAAATCTATTTACTGCATAAACTAAATTTTGATATCATGACTGCACCGGAAGTTATAGAGAAAAATGCTTTATTTTGCTGAGCAAATTTGCAAGATTTAAGAGACAAAAATCACCATAGCTGGCAATTTTATTCTAATTTTTCAGCCAAATTTTCACCAAATGTTACCTTAAGTAAGATCCAAATAGTGTGCGAATTTTATTTAAATCTGATGGCTGTATCGGAAGTTATAGGCCAAAAAGCTGTTTCTTTCTCAGGGATTTTTCAAGATGGCACCACTGCCACAATATTGCTCGCATTTCAAAATCATTTCTATCAGACCTGGTCTTAGTTAATACCAACATGTCCTGTGAATTTCATTATGATCGAATAATCCGATCGTCAGTTCTCGTGAACAGAACTTTCGAGTGCTGAAAATATAGGTAATTTAGTGATGGGTTGCCGTTCTTGTGCAAATCGGAATTTGAAAAATTTTAATTTGACATGATGCACAAACGTTTAAATTTATCAATTATTTGATTTTTTTGTCAAAAATCAAAAATTTTTCACGAGGTTCAATGATTTGAAAGATTTTTTTTCAAGAGCCTGCCGCAGCTACAGGGTTACCTGCACTACCTTGGAAATCCACGTGTATTAAATTTTAGTCAACATCAATACGTTCTGCAAATTTCACGATGATCCAATGTTTTTGTCAGAAGTAATGACAAATCAAAATTTGAAAAAAAATCCTTGCCTACTTTTAGACACGCTGCACCCACACACGGCCCAAAATTTCCAATTCTTTACCATAAACAAGCATAAAACATAATAAGTTTTCATTCCCAATACTTTTTTCGAACTAAAATTCACGCTACTTCGAAATATAGGAGTACCTCAAAATTCACTAAAACACTCGCCGCCGCCAAAAGGTTTAGGGTATCTGAATTTTAGCAAGTCGTGGACCTACTTACTAAATACATCTACGTTCTCCGAAAGTTTCAGCTTAATCGGATCGGCCACTCCAGAGATTATCTCCCTTAATCATTTCGATGATATATATAGATATATATAAAGAAATATTAATTTTCGGCGAAACGAGTTTAATACTACTTTTCTTCGAAAATTAGTAAAAACATGAGCTAAATCTATGTGTGTTTGCTTAACGTTGTGATTTATGTCTTGAAGGAAAAAAGTTTATATTTTTGTCAAAAATGCGGGTACAGACTATATTCTTACAAAATAACGTAATAGATAACTTTGTGAAGAATTTAATGGATGCTCGGAAGAAATTTAAAAAGGTGATTGTAATCGCACATAACGGACAAGCATTTGACCACCAGTTCGTATTAAAGTATTTGTTTGAAAAAACTGATTTAAAGCCGAACTTAATAATGCGCGGTACAAAAATCATTATGATGCAAGTGGACAATATAAAATTCATAGACTCGCTGAACTATTTCCCTATGGCTCTTTCTCAATTACCGAAAGCTTTTGATTTATCGCCTGTCTACAAAAAGGGCTATTTCCTTTACCTATTTAACACCGTGCAAAATGAAAACTACATTGGCCCACTCCCGGGGAAAGAGTATTATGCCCCAGATACCATGAAAATTGAAGAACGCCAGATATTTCTCAAATGGTACGAGGACCACAAAAGCGATGAGTTTGATATGCAGCGTGATTTACTCGAATATTGCACTAGTGATGTACAAATTTTAACAGAAGCATGTCTGGAATTCAGGAAAATGATGATACATGAGTGCAGTGTGGATCCGTTTATAGAAGCCACAACAATAGCATCAGCATGCAATTTAGTTTTTAGACGAAACGTTCTCGAGCCTGACACAATTGCTATCATTCCAAGAAACGGCTATTGAGGTGTAGATCGTCAATCGAAAAAGGCCCTACAATGGTTGATATGGGTAGAGAATCAACGTCAAATAAAAATTTTATATTCAGCTAAGCAAAGAGAAGCAGTTATAAATGGTGTTAAAGTAGATGGCTTTTGCCCTGAAACCAATCAGGTATTTGAATTTCATGGCTGTTATTATCATGGACATCCTGTATGTTTAACTCATGCTCGCGATCGCTCTTTACACGATGACCCCATGGATACCTTAAATCAGCGATATGAAGGAACAGTAGCAAAAACTGAACGTCTACGCACACACGGGTACGAAGTAATTGAAATGTGGGAATGTGAATTCGATAGGCTTTTGAAGAAGGACAGTGAAATGAACTTTTTAAAAAACCATCCTCTCATGGTAAACGCACCACTGAATCCCCGTGATGCCTTCGATGGAGGCTTACAGGAAATGCTTACAGGAAATGTTTTCATGTATTACAAATGCAAACCAGGAGAGAAGATAAAGTATATCGATGTTTGCTCGCTGTATCCGTGGGTTTGCAAAAATGGTAAATTTCCAATTAAGCACCCTAAATTGTATATTGGAAATATTGACTGCTCTGAAATAAATTTTGAAAAGGCCGAAGGCTTAATCAAATGCAAGATATTACCTCCACAAGATTTACACCATCCCGTTCTCCCCGTCAAACAAAATAACAAACTTATGTTTACATTATGTCGTACCTGCGGGGAAGAAAGAAATCAAAGTCAACAGTGCCTACATTCGGAGGATGATAGGGTTTTGATAGGAACATGGGTAATTGATGAAGTCAAGATGGCACTATGTAAGGGATATAAGTTAGTAGAGACGTATGAGATATGGAACTACGAAGTTAAACAATATGACAAATTAACACGCTCTGCTGGCTTGTTTACAGAAATGATGAATAAGTTTATTAAAATGAAACAACAAGCATCGGATTTGCTTAGTAAATGCGTTACGAAATATGAAAAAGAAAAATAAGTTCAAGATTTTCTTAAGAACGAGGGAATAAAGCTGGATTTTGATCAAATTAAAAGTAACCCGGGGCTAAGATCACTGGCTTAACTTATACTAAACTCCTTTTGGTGGAAATTTGGTCAGCGCGAAAACCAACCAAAGACAAACATAATAAATAGTCCAGCGGAACTCTATGCTTTATTAACCAACCCTGCAACTGAAGTATATCATCTACTCCCAGTCAATGAAGAAACTCTGGTCGTCAATTGATGTTACAAGGAGGAAGCTGCCACTCTTTCAACTGTTAATGTTTGTATAGCAGCATATACTACCGCACAGGACCGGTTGAAATAACATAGCTATCTGGAGCAACTTGGTGAACGAGTCTTATACTATGACACTGATTCTGTCATATATATTAGCAGAGATGGCGAATATGATCCGCCAATAGGAGAGTTTGTAGGCGATATGACTGATGAGCTGGAGTGTTATGGTTTGGGTAGTTACATAACTGAACTTGTGAGTGGAGGACCAAAAAATTATGCATATCAGATTTTCAGCACAAAGGACAACTCCATCAAAACCGTGTGTAAGGTAAAAGGTATCCGTTTAAATTTTGAAACATCCAAATCTGTTAACTTTGATGCAATAAAAAATATGATATTGAATCCTGGAAACGATAAGCCTTTACACATCCTGTCACAAAACATTCATCGTACTGAATCCGGAGAAGTTATTACTGTCCCCGAAGTTAAAAAATATGAACCTACATCCGACAAACGCAAATTTCTGGAAGACAACAGTTCCATACAATATGGATTTAAAAACCAATGTTTGTAGTTATAAAATATGTATTTTGTATTTTGCTTATAATCTGGAAATAAACTTTTTTTCCTTTGTTCTGAAGTGGCTTTTTAATTTTTGCAAAGTTCAAACTGTTTTTAAAACCTTACATCAAAGAAAAAAAATCCCTGCTTTTTATAAAAACATTCAAGTGTTGATGCACAGATTCCAGCGATCAGAAACTGTTTTTTTTTATTTCGGCTTAAGTTCGGTTTCGTTTACCGATTACATAGAGTTAAAAGTACCAAATCATAGAAAGGCAATAACATATCAGTTTCAATAAAAACTCATACAAACATCTTTATAGATTCCACGCACGTGCGAACAGTTATATTGAAACGATTTTTAATTAACCATGTACACATAGCCGACATACATGGCTCATAGAAAAATGTCGGTAGTTACACTCAAAGAAATTGTTTTTTTTAAAGAGATTCCATAAAAAGTATTTTCTTTTGAAATCAATATTCAGCCAATGATACCACATACATTCAACATTTATCTATTTTCCAAGTACATACTTTCAAGAATAGAAACGAATATCACATTATTTTTCAATATGTATGTTTCGTACATCAGAGCTCTAATTGCAGATAAGATTTTCACGCAAATTGGGGATCAAAACAGAATGTAAAATAACTTGCAGTCGCACATGCATATGGACTCGTATATTAGCATCATTCAGATCGTTTCGCTTTCGTCTTGCATCATTATACATGCATGTCCCATATGTCTGGAATATATCATCGTCAATGGGTATTGATATGCTTATATGTTTTATTTTATTTTTATTTTATTTTATTTCTCAACCAAGCAAGGTACAAGTAACATAAACAGTAAAAAAACAAAATTGGAAATTACGAGTACATAGAAATAAAACGAAAAATTAAATAAAATAATTAACAAGATAAATCAATTACAAATTAATAAATAACAAATAAATAAAACATTGAACATATAGCTTAGGATAAAGGGTTGCGGAAGGCTTTGAAAAGGGAGGATTTGAAGGATAATTTTGAGACTGTTGGAGAATACAGATTACTTATGCTATTGAATATCCTGCAGCATCTATTTATCGGCTCATTAGCTGCGTAAGTAGTGGAGTGTGGATATTCCTTAAGTAAACGAGAGGACCTGGTGTTTCTTACAGGGTTATTCAAAACTATTTGGCTATTCAGGAATTCAACTTTGATGACGCCTCTAATGACGTCGAATGTGACGCAGGCCGAAAGCATCTTTCTTCTAGATGCAAGTGTTAATAAGTTCAGATGACCCAGTCGAAACTCATAAGGAGGAAGGGTATTAAAATCGTAAGGGCTGTATAGTTCTCTCAATGCGAAAAGTAAGAATTGCTTTTGTATGGACTCGAGTCTGCTACTGTGGGTTTCAAAAACCGGATTCCAGCAAATGGAAGCATATTCGAGAATGAGGCGTACTAGAGAGATGTATAAGGATCGTGTGACCCACAGGTTACGAAATTCCTTGGCACGTCTTTTGATGAAGCCTAGCTGTTTGTTTGCCCGGGAAAGTATTTTATCATAATGCAAGGTGAAGCGGAGTCGCTCATCCAAGACAACACCAAGGTCGACAACGTTATCAACTCGAGCTTACAACTTATTCCCGAGGAAGTATGTGTTATGTGAGACGGTGCATTTTCGGGAGAAACTTATAACTTGGCACTTAGCAATGTTGAGAGAGAGCTTGTTTTCATTGCACCAATGATCAAGTGAATCAAGTTTGGACTGGAGAAAGAGTGCATCGGATTTAGATTTAATGATATGATAGGCTTTGAGATCGTCGGCATAAAGTAGATGAGGTATATTTGATAGGACGTCAGATAGGTCAGAAATAAAAATATTAAAGAGAAGTGGGCCTAGATGGCTACCTTGTGGTACACCAGAGGTAGCAGAAATATTTTTCGATAAAAGTCCTTGAAATTTTACCAGCTGAGTTCGATTTACAAGATAAGAAGTCAGCCAGCTAAGCAAAGATCCACCAAGTCCGAATTTCAGTAGCTTTAGAATTAAGGTAGGGTGGTCAACTGTGTCAAAAGCTTTACTAAAGTCTGTATAGACTGCGTCAATTTGGTATCCTTTCTCCATTTTACACAGGACGTCTGAGATTAGGACTGTCAAATTTGTGGTAGTTGAGCGACCTTTTCTAAAACCATGTTGTTGCTCGTTCAGTCGGGAGTCAACAAGTGGAGAAAGTTTATCGTAGACAATCTTTTCAAAAAGTTTCGGAATAGAAGATAAGATGGCAATACCTCTATAATTTCCGATACAGCGTCTATCGCCATTTTTGAAGATGGGTGTGACATATGAAAGTTTCCAACGGGATGGGAAAACTCCAGACGATAGTGATCTGTTGAAAAAAATATGAAAGGGAGCTATAAGCTGCTCTACACATTTGCACAAGAAAGTTGGAGGAAGAAGATCTGGCCCTGGACCTTTGTTGCAGTCGAGTTCTGAAATAGCTTTACGTATTTCGTCACGTGTAATTTCTAAGTGACTGATAAAAGCTGTAGGAGTAGAATGGGACGAAGGGAGATGTGAGTTTGATGAGTCAGTAGCAATAAAAATATTCTGGAAATTATCTGCGAATAAATCACAAATCACATTAGGAGAGGAAGAAGTGATATCATTAAAGAACATCGATGATGGATAACCAGTAGTTTTCCGCTTCACATTTACAAAATCATAAAATTTTTTCGGGTCGCGGACTATATTTTCGCTGGTAGTCTTAATGTAGTTGTCATAAGCCTCGTGGGATTTCGTTAAAAACTGCTTAGCAATTTCGTTATATTCTTCCTGAATAGCCGAACTAACGTCAATATTATTTTTAATCCGTTTATAAAGCTTGTTCCTACGATTCCGTAAATGCCTAAGGTCTTTATCAAGCCATGGTTCAGAGAGTTTATTCTTTTTCTTTATCTTTGGTACATATCTCTCAACGGTGTCAAATATTTTATTGTAAAAAGTAGAAATGGCTTCCTCAAGGTCTAAAGTTGAAAGAATATTCGTCCAATCTATATAGTCAAGAAAATGGTGAATGCTTTCATAATTAGCATTACGAAAGTCATATACAATTGAATTATTGTACGTTCTTAAGTAAGTAGAATCAGGAGTGGCAAGTTCAACTGAGAGTGCTGTATGGTGCGAACTATTACAAAAAAGATGCTCTATGTCATTAGTTGGACTTACCACTACCTCGTCATAAGCGTTAGTGAACACAAGATCTAACCAATTACCGTTTTGGTTGGGAGCCGGACAAACTTGCTGCAAATCATTGCCATAGAAGGTACTCATAAGGTTAAAGTCGTTGCGATCTGAAAGGTTTACAGGGAGCAGGTAAGTGTCATTTTCATCGGGAATGAAATATAGATTGGGGCGATTGAAATCTCCCAGGAATATAACTTTGTCCTTTTCGTTTAGGGATGATACGAAGGAGGATACAGATTCGCATAAATGGTCGTATACCGACTCGTCGGATCTGGGTGGAATATAAACTACACCAATGTAAATCGATGTATTATTCAAAGAGATTTGAACAATTAAGTGCTGGAACATTACGTTTGGTGTGGTATCGATGCGTTTGCTTGAAAATTTGTTGCTCACAGCAATTAAGACACCACCTCCTCGCGTTTGGCCTGTAGAGCAGTAGTCGCGATCATCTCTGTAAATGGTCCAGCTACTGTCAAGAATTTCCTCGTTTGTATGTGAGTCATTAAGCAAAGTTTCAGTGAAGGCAAATAAATTAAAATGGCATGATTTGGCGTCAAGAAAAAGTTTAGATAGTTTACCTCTCATACCACCACAATTGTGGTAAAACAGTTTGAGGTTTGTGTGTGTTTTGTTAGGAAAAATTCCTAACAGAGTGGTCTGGTCTTTGAGGAGATGCAGAAGTCGCCAAGTTATTATTCGATATTGAAGTTCCCGTTGCCGCAGTGGATGCAAGATTTGCAGTCCCTTTGTTATGGTTTCTCAATGGGCATATATTTGCCGCGCTGTTACAAGCTTTTAGAGCAAGTACTGTATCCTTATATTCCACATATTACTATTGGATAAGGCAGGTAACGTTTGCATGCGTTTTGCTTACACATGGCCGGTAGACGATTACGTTAACTTTACATGCATCTACTGCTTCATGAACTCTTGGTAGATTAAATTCGAAATTTACTCTAGAGACTTGAGTAAAGTAACCGGCATTTCAAACTCAAACAACTCACGCGTGTAAACTTCCAAAGTTCTTTTATTTGTATATTAATAGCATTCATATCGTTTCGCCTCATTATACATGCCTTATATGTTTTGAATGCATGATCGTCGATGAGTAAGTGATATGTCTACTTATATCTATATGTATACTCATATTCTACATATTGCTAATGGATAAGGCAGGTATAGTTTGTATGCATTTTGTTCTACTGCTTCATGAATACCTGGTATGTTAAGTTCGAAAAGTTAACATATCGTGTCCCCCTTTACCAAAATAATAATTTGGAGTCCCCGTGACGTCATCAGTATACCAGCAGAGGTTCCCAGCGACATCACCAGCTTGAGACGAAAAAATCCGTGAAAGTTCCCACGGTCATCAAAATTTTCCCCAGGCTCTAATTATCAAAGGTCATTGACCTCTTTTAACTTAACGATAAATGAAAATGGGAATTCCTTATGACGTCACACGTCAGCAAAACCTGTTTGAAGGTCAGCTCAAGGTCATCAGAAAAAGTTCCCACGGTCATCAGAATTTTCCCAGGCTCAACCGCCCTAATACCTACTAAACATATTAGCCAGACATCTATTGGCGAAATTCATGTAACAGCTGTGTTGGGCATCAAGTCCAGTTTTACCGCTTTTCGTGACCATATCGCGGTCGATCATGCTCGCGAGTCGTATCGGTGGAAGATGAAAGTTCTTGTTAACCCTAGAATGGTACCGATGAGTAAATTTTACTAACATAGGGTATACTTTTCGTCGCGCACCAGCCAGTTGGCCACTCCGACTGCCATGAGGCTAGAAGTTATATAATCTTTTTATGTTAAATGATAAAATAAAAATTGTACATAATACTATTGTTGCCATCTTTTTAGTAAAAACATGTACCTAAAATCATCCAAAAATTAACCGTACCATTCCAGGGTTAATCAATAGCCGCGGACACGCTTACGGTATAGAGACGAAGAAGGTGTGATGTAAACAATAAATTCATCGTAGGGAATCGTAGACTAAGTAATAATGTATGTTATAGAGATTGATTGCAAATTGAAACGAATCGTAGATTAAGCTTCGAGCCTCAGCGAATCCTGTCAAAAACGGCCAATATCAAAACTAAGGCACGCATTCGCCAGGACCCGGTATTCATCGAAGCTGATAGTGGGGCCGAGTCGCCTCCATAACAGTCTTGAATAAACAACATAGTCAAAGGAACTCACCTGACAGAAGTAAACGTGAAATATTCTTTTCGACGCTTTTGTACGCCAAGCAGTGCAGCTGGTCCGTTTCGTTTGTGTGCAGTATCTGGACTTCAAAATCGGACAAACGATATTGTGTATTGTCCTCCTATTATACGGACTAAGGATGAGGAAACCACAGCAGTTGTATATTTTGGCGGTGATGTTCAGGATTTTCCCGAAAGCATGGAGACGAATCGCGATAGTCAAGGATACATGAAATACAATTTAGAAAGCACCGCCGTTTTAATTCGAAATGGGTTCCCTAGGTTTCATATAATTGTTATTCGTCCAGTTAGAATGGAGTTCAAAACGTTTAGCTGCTTTGATAACTTTGTCCGTGGTAATAATGCTGGTGTCCCAGACCATACGCCTATGAATCATGCACTGCAGCCACTTAGAAAAGCTTCTTCAAAACATATCAGTTCGCTTGAGGTTTTCGCCCGAAAACGAAATTTTACTACAAGTAGCGTCAACCTCATCCGCATCCAGCAGTGCATCTAACAATGATGGATCTCAAGATGTTGATATTGATATACTACAAGTTCAAGATACTGTCACCGTTCATGCAGAAGATGCATTGGTTTTTCGCCTGCCGCGAAGACACAAGTGTTATTGCTGCTGCAATGCATTCCAACGCCAATACAACAAATGACGTCATACAGAACGATGTACAATATAGTGATGCGGATTGCCAGAATCTCCAAGCAAATAAAAACAATCAATTGTGGTGGAAGGAAAATTTTTACAGACCTGCTTCGGCGATTGGGAGCTCCTGTCACAAGATATCTGCATTTCGACAGCACAGCTGACAATTTATTCACACATTTCGAGGTGCTACAGGCATTTGGCCAGCATATTCAGATGACCCGCCAGCAATGACATCAATTGCATCAAGTTCAGCATCAGCAAGCTCAACAGCAACAGCACAGGGTGATTGCCGATCCAGTAAATGATCTAAATTATGACAACGACAACGTTCTTGGCGACAGGAAAAACACGGATTTGACATTTCAAGTGTCAATTACAGCTTGGCGGAACGCCAGAGGAACGGACCGCGCTCCGGGATGTATCAAGGCGTTGCCATGCATGTGTCTCGGAAGATCGAGCGCAATGCCAGGTTGTAAAAGTGCAATGACCGAATGCACTTGGGCTGCACATGCAGATTGCGGCAATGCACATTAACGAACGTTAATGCAATCGAACTATTGGAGAAAATACGGAATCCGCGAAATTCCGTAAAGCCAGTTGAACAAGTAGGATCGAAGGTGGCCTGCGAGGTGGACAGGCGATGTATAGCTCTCTTTTAAATCGACCTCGGTAAGCAACAGACGAGTGGGCAGAGTGTGAAGTAGCGAAATACGACAAGTCGCATCTTTTCTTTTTTCCATGTACATTGCGAGAGACGAGCTGAGTTATTTGGCGGATCGGAAAAAAATAGATATCGAGGGCGAGTTTCTCAAAGGGTTTAGTTTGAACATTTCGTGTGAAGTGGAATTGAGTCAGACGAGCTGCGGCGAGTACGTCGAGGGAAGAACTTAAGTTGTAAGTAGGTTAAGTTTTTCTTTAAATATCGAAACATTGCAATCCAAGTAACTATAGGCATTATATGTAGAGACAATTAGTGAATATGTTAAAGTCAAATTTCCGGCGCGCCGTTTATGAGAGTGTATAAGTGCTAAGAGTGTGAAACTAAAACCTTCGTCAATAAACGGTTGTGATAATTTTTGGAAACCGCTAGCGTGTATTTTTGAAATCTAAATTTAGCGCGAAACCGTCGCATTTTCTTGCTTCCAAGCGTCGGTAAGCGTAATTTCGGGGTTGTGAAGCGAGTGGCGCCCGGCCCACCCCCATCTCCGGTGAGCATAGGCCCCCGAAATTATCTCCTTGGGGTTCAAGGGAGTTAAAAGGTGATAAACACCACCGTAGAAGTATAACGGTGACAAAGTGGCGCCCAACGTGGGGCTAACGGTACTAACGGTGAAAAACGGTACGCGGAAAAATTTTACAAGCCAAGTCCCAAATTGTGGGAAGGCTGTTAGGCGCATAATTTTGAATCTAAAAAGATCCGTAAGGCGTATTTGGAATCAAATTATACTCGAGTATCGGTTACCTGATCACTTTTTGAGCAAATAATTAAATCGTCGGCCGGATTAAATATTGAGTTGATTGGGTTTGAATATATATTGGATCATTATCGCATTTATGATTTGCATGAAAATTATTTATTTTTATATGGCATTTTTAACGACTTGAATTCTGGATTCATTTGAGTGTTGTGAGTGCAAGTGAATAATATTGAATTTTGAGTGTGTGGAAGTGTGTCTGATTTCTTAGGTTAAGAGGCACGAATTTTCAGGTGGATTTTGGTTTCCTTTAGCGAACATATAGTTGAGAAAGAGTTAACATTATATTGTGATTCGGTATTGGACCTAGGGTCCACCCTTATTGAGTTAGGCAGGGTGTTAAATAGTGTTTTAGCCGGGATTAGTAGCGTAGAACTATAATTTGAGTCGAACGCAGCGGGAACTTATAGGGTAGCACAAATGAAGATCCTCGTGGACCGCCTGAGCAAGGATGAGCTCATTTACGAACTCGCCATCCGAGGTTTTGCCGCAGATACGGTGGACAATATGCGCAAGTCACTGCGGGCAACGTTGAAAGCAGAATTAGAATTGGACACTTCGTATGTCGAAACAGAGTACCCATTCGACTACGAAACGGACTACGCCGAGCTGTCCGCGAAGGCAGAGGAGATAGAAGAACTGGTGACCAGAGTTTCGGGAGATAGGACGTCATCGGAATTCATCAAGGTTAAGGTGAAGGTTGAATTTGGATTCCGTCGTTTGGCAAATTTACAGGCGGTTACCAAAGAACAAAGGGAAGCTGCAAAAAGTCTTCGGAATAAGTTGATTCTGGCGATGGGATCGTTGATGGAAAGAGTCGATGGTGTCAGCGACGACGAAGAAGGTCAATCTAATGAAGATCCAGGTACATCCGTATCCCAGTCGGTTAAGGGCGCTAGTTTGGCAGAGGTGGCCAAGTGGGGGCTCAAGTTCAGCGGGGATTCATCTGGGTCAGTGAATGCCTTCTTGGAGCGCGTCGAGGAGCTGCGTCAGGCAAGGGGACTTAGTAAGCCACAGCTTTTTAGGGCAGCGGTCGACCTTTTTGATTCTCGGGCTTTGATCTTTGATCAACCGAAACATTGTCGGATGCTGGGACGAGTTGGTGGAGGAATTAAAAGCAGAGTTTTTACCCTCAGATTACGATGACCGCCTCTGGGAGGAGATCCGGAAGCGAACTCAAGGGGAGAATGAGTCAATGGGGGTGTACGTTGCGATAATGGAGCGCCTTTTTAGTAGATTGAGGAAAGGTGGCTCGAAGGAGGAGAAGATGCGAACATTAAGAAGGAACATAGCGCCTTTCTATCAGCAACAGCTGAGTCTGAAGCAAGTATCATCTATCTCTGAACTCGTGAAGATGGGACGCACTTTGGATGCCACCAGGGCTTCAGTGGCAGCATTTATACCGCCCACTACGCGAAACAGACGATGCTTGGAACCAGATTTGGCGTACGTGGGAACGGAAGGTACTGAGCGAGTCGCTGCGATGTCAAACGCCGGCCGGATCCAATGTTGGAACTGTAAGCGAGACGGGCATATGTCGAGAGAGTGCCCGGAGCCACGGCGGTGTTTTGGTTGCGGTCGCCAGGGGGTAATGAGGTCGGCATGCCCAACTTGTCGGGCGAGGGCTACTGGTGGGGAATCTCGATTCCGATCAAACCAACAGGCTTCGGGAAACGAGCAGCGTGCTTCCTAGGTGGCCAGGCAAGCACGAGGATTAGGCCGCATCCGAGGACACAACGGCCAGTCATGGACTACGCCCTTATGGAGATTAGTAATGATAGTCGTCCGCACATACAGGTGGACGTAACTATGGGGGGCTGCTGGACTCAGGGGCGAGCCGTACGATACTAGGCGGGAAAGGATGGTCCCGCTTGGCGGATAAAGGCTTAGTACTGGGTCATGAGCAGGTTGAAGAGGTGCGATTAGCCAACGGTGTATCCTGTGCGGTGTCTGGGGTAGTACGCTTGAGGTATACCTTAAACGGCCGAAAACATGACACAGACACATTAGTCATCCCGTCAGTTCCCTAAGAGGTGATTTTCGATCGATTTCTGGCAACGATTTGGAGTAGTATTGGATATGAAGGGTCAGCAATGGCATTCTTTGGCTGCGACGACGGTAGTTGCCAGAGGGGCTCTGCGAGACCGGTCACATTTGTCTGAGCAAGAAAAGTGCGAGCTGTCAGATCTGCTGGAGCAACAGTTGACCTTGATGGGAGATGGATTAGGTTGTGCGACAGCAGTTGAGCATACCATCAGGACCAGCGCCACTCCGATCAAACAGAGATACTATCCTGTTTCACTGGCAATACAACGTCAGATTAACACCGAGCTAGACGAAATGCTGAAGTTAGGAGTGGTTGAGCCTTCCTCTAGCCCTTGGTCATCGCCTATCCTCCTGGTGCGTAAAAAAGATGGGTCATACCGTTTTTGTGTAGATTTCAGAAAGGTGAATGCGGTATCCGAGAAGGATGCGTATCCTCTACCATATATTTCCGCCACTCTAGACAAACTACGGAACGCTAAATACCTATCCACGTTAGACGTGAAATCAGCCTACTGGCAGGTACCAATGGCGGAGGGGTCGCGACAGTACACAGCCTTCACAGTACCAGGACGGGGGCTTTTTCATTTTCTGAGGATGCCGTTTGGGCTACACAATTCGGGGGCGACGTGGCAACGACTAATCGACACCGTACTTGGTCCTTCTTTGGAACCATTCGTCTTCACCTACCTTGACGATATTATCGTGGTGACAGAGTCTTTCGAGCAACATATGAAGGTTCTCCGGGAAGTTTTCGAGCGACTGAGAGTCGCAGGTTTGAGGGTTTCGAAAGAGAAGTGTCAGTTTTGTAGGGCGCAACTCAAGTACTTGGGATATCTGGTGGATGAGGAGGGTCTTAGGGTAGACCCCGAGAAGGTTCAAGCGGTGAACGAGTTTCCTCGCCCAACTTCTGTAAGGCAAGTTCGTCAACTTCTCGGAATGGTATCGTGGTACCGTCGATTCATTCCCGGTCATGCGACAATGGTAGCTCCCTTAAGCGATCTCTTGAAGAAGGGTCGAAAAATTTTATGGTCTGAGGAGTGCGAACAGGCTTTCGTGATGTGCAAGCGTAAGCTCACATCAGCGCCTGTACTAGTCTGTCCAGATTTCGACCTCCCATTTAAAGTCCAAACGGATGCCTCGGATGTGGGCATAGGTGCAGTACTCAGCCAGGCGCACCCGGATCGTGAGAAGGTTATCTGTTACCTCAGCAGGGCGCTTTCCAAACAGGAAAGAAGGTATTCAGTTACTGAAAGGGAGTGCTTGGGGGTACTATGGGCATTGGAGAAACTACTGCCTTATAAAGAAGGAACAAGATTCGTGGTAATTACGGACCATCATTCCCTGGTCTGGCTGAATAGTCTTAAGGACCCTACGGGCAGATTGTCTAGATGGGCAGTGAGATTACAACAATTCGACTTTGAGGTAATCCATCGCAAGGGGAAAGACCATCTAGTGCCCGACGCACTCTCGAGGGCTGTCGCAAACCTAGGCTGCGTCTCTGCCGCACAGATGACGGATGAGTGGTACCAAAGCATGATGGGGAAGGTGCAGAAGGACCCCGGCAAATACCCGAAATGGAAGGTGGTGGAAAACATGTTGTGGAAGTGGGTAAAAGGCCGGTATTCTGAGCTCCAAGTGGACAACCAGTGGAAAAAAGTAGTTCCGAAATACGAGCGGCCAAAGGCGTTGGTCCAGTGCCATGACGAGCCAACTGCGGGGCACATGGGGGTTCAGAAAACCTTTGACCGATTGGCACAAGAGTTCTATTAGCCAAAGATGAAGGCGGATGTGAGGAACTATGTCCGAAGGTGTAAGGTTTGCCAGGCGGTAAAGGTAGATCGAAAGCTTCCCAGTGGACTGATGGTGTCAAGGAGTCGAGAGGCTACTTCCCCCTGGGAGATGATATGTGTGGACCTCGTGGGGCCTCTACCACGATCCCTGCGGGGACACTCCTATATTCTGACCGTGGTAGATTATGCGACCAAGATGCCATTATTATTTCCCCTAAGGAAAGCAACCGGAGCGGCCGTGGTACGCTTACTGGAAGAAAACGTTCTATTTTTGTTCGGAGTACCACGGATAATTGTGTGCGATAACGGCGTGCGATTTCGCTCCAGAGAATTCGCACGGATGGCCGAAGCGCATGGGGTTACGATGAGGTTTACCGCGTTATATCACCCTCAGGCGAATCCGGCGGAACGAGTGAACCAGAATGTCAAACGTTTACTTCGAACGTATGCATCTGAGAATCATCGGGAATGGGATAAGGATTTATCGAATATTGGTTGTGCGTTGAGAACCTCAACACACGAAGACATGAAGGTTACTCCGTACTTCTTCAATTTCGGGTGAGAAATGACCATTCATTCCAAGAGGCCCGGAGGCCCGGAGGTACAAGGAAGGAGAGATGTACAGGATGAGGGAATTGAAAAGGCGAAATGGCTACAAAAGGTCCGCGAAGAAGTCCGCGAACGGTTGAAGTCAGCTGCTCAGGAATCAAAATCACGTTATGACCTGCGGCACCGGGATGAGCAGTTTTTACCGAAGGATTTAGTGTGGCGTCGAAATTTCGTTTTGTCAGACGCCGCAAAGTATTTCTCAGCTAAACTAGCTCCCGAGTATGTAGGGCCGTTCTCCGTGAAGAAAAGGGTGTCCGGTTGGACATATGAACTGGAAGACTCCAACGGGAAAGCTGTGGGAGTGTGGCATGCTGAGGACCTCAAGAGGTATGTGGAATGAGGCAACGTAAGCAGTGTCATAAATTTGCCACGGGGGTATTTATAATAAGTGCATTACCAGGAAGTATCCGATTTGTGTTGCTCTCATCATAGGGAATGGTGGTGGTAATAGAGAATAAGATGGTGTAAATTAATGGTGGCGGGTTAAAATCCATAATCATTTGTGTTACAAATATAGTACTGGTTAGAAGTGGTGGCGGAGTTAATCAAATAGATTGGTAGCGTAGGTTAGATGTAGTAAGCTAGAATTTGCCTAAGTCGGTGGTGGTAGATATTAAGTTGAGGAATTACTTAGAATTAAGTCTAGGTTAAGTTTAGGGTATTAGTAAGTTTCAAAGGATTAGTATTGATATTGATTATTAATTATACTGATAAGGAAAAAGGTACCAAATATTCTCTCTGGGCGTATCCAGGACCGTCCTCCAAGATCTACTGGGTCTTCTATTTTCCTTCTTTTTCTTTTTATTGTAGTGCGGTGGGGCTTTCGTCGTTCGTCATTTTGGTAGTTGGTGTCCATTTAATAGAATCTAAAAAGAAACGAGGTCGAATAGCATTAGAATTTTACATAATAAGGCAAAAAGTACCCACACCAGCTACTAAGTTACGGCACGACACTTGTCAACATGCAGGTGTATTTTGTAGAGAAGTTAGAATGAGGTCGCATGCATTAAACCACGGTATGAATGGAAAAAAAACGGATGTGGTAGTGGTTAGCAAATAAGGATAGGAAATCCAGAGTTCAAATGTGCCATATATGTGTATGTTTTGGCGACACGGTTAAATAATTTAAAAACAAAAAAAAAAATCAGTAGCAGAAGAAATGGACGAAATGAATCGTCGTCATATAATTAGTACCGAAACAGTATGAAAATTACAACGCGAATCGGAAACGTTTGATTGTAACAAGACGGAAGACTGACGAGGATTCCCACGGAATCCTCTGAAGAGAGAGGGGTATCGCGGTCGATCATGCTCGCGAGTCGTATCGGTGGAAGATGAAAGTTCTTGTTAATCAATAGCCGCGGACACGCTTACGGTATAGAGACGAAGGAGGTATGATGTAAACAATGAATTCATCGTAGGGAATCATAGACAAAGTAATAATGTATGTTATAGAGATTGATTGCAAATTGAAACGAATCGTAGATTAAGCTTCGAGCCTCAGCAAATCCTGTCAAAAACGGCCAATATCAAAACTAAGGAGCGCATTCGCCAGGACCCGGTATTCCTCGAAGCTGATAGTGGGGCCGAGTCGCCTCCATAACAGTCTTGAATAAACAACATAGTCAAAGGAACTCACCTGACAGAAGTAAAAGTGAAATATTCTTTTCGATGCTTTTGTACGCCAAGCAGTGCAGCTGGTCCGTTTCGTTTGTGTGCAGTATCTGGACTTCAAAATCGGACAAACGATATTGTGTATTGTCCTCCTATTATACGGACTAAGGATGAGGAAACCACAGCAGTTGTATATTTTCGCGGTGATGTTCAGGATTTTCCCGAAAGCATGAAGACGAATCGCGATAGTCGAGGCTACATGAAATACAATTTAGAAAGCAAAGCCGTTTTAATTCGAAATGGGTTCCCTAGGTTTCATATAATTGTTATTCGTCCAGTTAGAATGGAGTTCAAAACGTTTAGCTGCTTTGATAACTTTGTCCGTGGTAATAATGCTGGTGTCCCAGACCATACGCCTATGAATCATGCACTGCAGCCACTTAGAAAAGCTTCTTCAAAACATATCAGTTCGCTTGAGATTTTTGCCCGAAAACGAAATTTTACCACAAGTAGCGTCAACCTCATCCGCATCCAGCAGTGCATCTAACAATGATGGATCTCAAGATGTTGATATTGATATACTACAAGTTCAAGATACTGTCACCGTTCATGCAGAAGATGCATTGGTTTTTCGCCTGCCGCGAAGACACAAGTGTTATTGCTGCTGCAATGCATTCCAACGCCAATACAACAAATGACGTCATACAGAACGATGTACAATATAGTGATGCGGATTGCCAGAATCTCCAAGCAAATAAAAACAATCAATTGTGGTGGAAGGAAAATTTTTACAGACCTGCTTCGGCGATTGGGAGCTCCTGTCACAAGATATCTGCATTTCTACAGCACAGCTGACAATTTATTCACACATTTCGAGGTGCTACAGGCATTTGGCCAGCATATTCAGATGACCCGCCAGCAATGACATCAATTGCATCCAGTTCAGCATCAGCAAGCTCAACAGCAACAGCACAGGGTGATTGCCGATCCAGTAAATGATATAAATTATGACAACGACAACGTTCTTGGTGACAGGAAAAACACGGTTTTGACAGTTCAAGTGTCAATTACAGCTTGGCGGAACGCCAGAGGAACGGACCGCGCTCCGGGACGTATCAAGGCGTTGCCATGCATGTGTCTCGGAAGATCGAGCGCAATGCCAGGTTGCAAAAGTGCAATGACCGAATGCAATTGGGCTGCACATGCAGATTGCGGCAATGCACATTAACGAACGTTAATGCAATCGAACTATTGGAGAAAATACGGAATCCGCGAAATTCCGTAAAGCCAGTTGAACAAGTAGGATCGAACGTGGCCTGCGAGGTGGATAGGCGATGGATAGCTCTCTTTTAAATCGACCTCGGTAAGCAACAGACGAGTGGGCAGAGTGTGAAGTAGCGAAATACTACAAGTCGCATCTTTTCTTTTTTCCATGTACATTGCGAGAGACGAGCTGAGTTATTTGGCGGATCAGAAAAAAATAGATATCAAGGGCGACGACTGAGAAAAGAAAGAATCGAAGACCAGCCAAGAACGAATGGTTTAGATTATCGAAGCTGCAGAGCGAAAAGGGTTTTGTAGAAGAAATCGAGTTTCCCAAAGGGGTTAGTTTGAACATATCGTGCGAAGTGGAATTGAGTCAGACGAGCTGCGGCGAGTACGTCGAGGGAAGAACTTAAGTTGTAAGTAGGTTAAGTTTTTCTTTAAATATCGAAACATTGCAATCCAAGTAACTATAGGCATTATATGTAGAGACAATTAGTGAATATGTTAAAGTCAAATTTCCTTGGCGCCGTTTATGATAGTGTATAAGTGCCAAGAGTGTGAAACTAAAACCTTCGTCAATAAACGGTTGTGATAATTTTTGGAAACCGCTAGCGTGTATTTTTGAAATCTAAATTTAGCGAGAAACCGTCGCATTTTCTCGCTTCCAAGCGTCGGTAAGCGTAATTTCGGGGTTGTGAAGCGAGTGGCGCCCGGCCCACCCCCATCTCCGGTGAGCATAGGCCCCCGAAATTATCTCCTTGGGGTTCAAGGGAGTTAAAAGGTGATAAACACCACCGTAGAAGTTTAACGGTGACAACCAAATAAATAGCAGACCATATAATTCCGGCACCTCGTGCTTGAAAAAACTCCCACTTGTAGAGTTTTCTACTGCACAATTTAAAACACGTCTGTGTTCGATTGGTTCACAACAAGGAGTAATTTTATTCATATCAAATTTATAACAAAAAGTCGCTAACTAACTTAATTCTAATGTTGATTTACAGATGGCAGCTTGATAGCTTGGTGGTCTCTATAATACTTTGTTACCCTCCCCGCCTAATTGAGGGGGTAGTGACCCCCGGCTTGATCCGTTTGGGTCCCGGGTTCGCTCACCCAATAATGGACCACGAGCCGCTGAGTGAGCTTACGGCTCACCGAGGTAAAAAAAAACCAGGTATGGGGGTCGCCGCTGCGTATAGCACAACCCCTCTATTTCTCATCCGTCAAACCACCGAACCACGAAACGATTGCTTAACTTCCTTCTTGTGCCACGAATAACTACGATTTCGTAAATTTGAAACAAAATCTTTATTTTACACAACCTCCGCGATCTCGCGTTTCTCATAACACAGAAACAATTCAATTCTAATGTCTTACGCGACGTTAGATTACTCTAATTATCGTTTCAATTACCGAAATCCACCACTCCACTATGACAAACTGAATATTTACACTATAATGCTTTTAAGAATCCTAGATATTCGTAAAGTTTTGAAAATTTTCTTTTGATTCCGTTCTGAACTGCTTAGAACTAAATAAATTCTTACAACTATTCTAAAATGTACACTAACCTTCTTCCTTACTATCAATTTTCAAAATTTCTTTTCCCATTGCTCGGTTTCGCCGTTGCACAAAGAATCTGGTACTATCACTTTTCCAGAATGTTCAACTGAACGCCTTCACTGTCGCACAAAGAATCTGTACCTGGCTGGTTGTTAATTTCCAATATGTTCAACTGAACGCCTTCACTGTCGCACAAAGAATCTGTACCTGGTTGTTAATTTCCAATATGTTCAACTGAACGCCTTCACTGTCGCACAAAGAATCTGTACCTGGTTGTTAATTTCCAATATGTTCAACTGAACGCCTTCACTGTTGCACAAAGAATCTGTACCTGGTTGTTAATTTCCAATATGTTCAACTGAACGCCTTCACTGTCGCACAAAGAATGGAACATTTTTCTTCATCAGGTCCCGCTGCTTTCTCTTCTCGATTCCCGTAAGTTCTCCTTTCCCGTATGACTGGGTGAATGTACTCTCGCATGCGCTTATCGAGGATTTCCACCAACCGCTGGGTTTACAATCCAATAACTTCTCATGGCGGTCGGGTTTAAGTCCATCCCCGAGTTTCGTTGGCGTGTAAGTTAGGTATTTTACAGGTGACTGTTGATGTTGAATTGTTTGCATACGAATTTGATTTGTCGCTACTATGTTTTTGGAATGAGGGTACCGATGCAGCCGCTTTTTATTGCGAAACGACTTTCATTTACTTTGCCACCGATGTAGACAAGACTAGTCGTTTTGATTGATGTTATAGCTATTTGACTGCCCTGGGTAGCCAACGGGTGTAAAGACTTGATAAAAACCAAGCCACAAACATAGAGCAGCCTATTTGGATGTTCATTCTCCAGGTTTTGTCGAATCGACAATGAATCTTCACGTCCGTACATGCAGTGAATGCAATCGTATAAAGGTGGGTACACATTGATCGGTTCGTTGTGAGAATGATCTTTGTCGATGCGATCCATTAGAAGGTGTTTTTACATAAATCCATTTTCGATAAGCCGAGAACATGGGATATTTCAATAGCTTCACATTCTTCTGTCGATTATCCAAAAGTTCCAACATCTCTGTACTGTACGTATGTGCTGGGTCGGAGCAAATGATTATTTTCAAATTCCTCTGGTCCGTGTGAAACTTCCGCTGATGCATCTGAACATTGTACGTAGCGCAACTTCGTTAGAAACACTGCGAACGTTGATTTTTCGACGCACCGTGCACTTTCGCAATGTGATCTACTAAATTCAGCTCCGGTCGCCCAAGAAGGTTAATTACGTTAATGTTCTTCCCTTTTATTTATCGATTACTATCTATGCCGTGAGCATCCGACGGGTACAATACACAGGTGTGATGCTACGGCAGTACGCTAACTATGAGTGGTGGGTACAAACTTCCTATTTAGAAGAGTGGTGGATTGCCCGCGATTGCTCAGCCTTCCCCGGGGAAGGCTGTTTTTTTTCAATGTAAAAGCGTATACACGTACTCGTACACATTGTTACAACGTAACAACTCCCCCCTTACCACAAGAGGATTTCCTGAAATCCGAATTCTAGCTCTTGGTTACAGATCGTTTGTTTCATTCTCGTGGTTACGGATCGTTTGACGCGCCGCGTGGTCCATTAGTAAGAGAAGCGTATCCGCCTCTATCCCAGGAAGGAAATTTGGCGGGTCAGCACTCATCGTGTGCTACCCCCGATTACAATAATTAAACTATTATAGCAATTAAAATTCCATAAGAATTAAACTTTATTCGCTAGTTTCTACCTTTATTCTATGGCAATTACTCTCTAATCGCTAATTTCTATCTTTACTTCCTAGCAATTACTCTCTATCCACTAAGTTTTTATCTTTATTCAATGGTAATTAATCATTAATCGCTAGTTCCTATATTTATTCTATGGCCATTGCTCCTATTCCGTTAACTTCTATCTTTATTCTCAAGAAATTCTCCTCATCCCCCTTATGCTATCAGTGTTTGCTCTTGTGAGCTAATTTTTATCTATTTCCATTTGATGTATCTAGTTTACTCTTATCTATTTTCATTTGATGTAGCTAATTCTTATCTATTTTCATTTGATGTATCTGGTTCACTTTAAGTTGTTAAATTAAGTTTGTTCGAAATTCATAGTTAACTAATAAGTTGACTTCTTATTTCACTGTTTCTGTTAGCTAATAATTAATGTCTACTTAAACTAACTTTTAACTCATTCTCACTAATGCACTATGTTTCTACCACGTTCCACCTAACACTCTGTGCTTCTATCTAATGCTACCTAGGACTCTATAACTTTTCTAAATTCTACCTAAATCTATGTGGTTATGGCTAATTTTCTTTTTCTTTTACTTAGAGCTCTCTAATTCTGCTGATTCCCATCTAGCTATCCTGAATTCCATTTGATCGTGTTTCTCCAGCCTTATGCTATTTCACCAGTTCTCATAGTAAATCGAACCTTCACGGTTTCTTTTAGATTCCTTGTCGTGACGACAGTATCGGGCGCCTAAATCCAATGATCTGTGGGTAGAGGGACGATAGCGATCCCGGAATGCCAGCGCCCCAGGAAAAAAAAGGAATTTTCGAGCGATGTTAGCAACCGGTAGCGAAAAGATCGAGTCAGCGGCGATTTAGGGTTTAAGGCTTAGAGAATTAAGTTTAACTTTTTAAGACTAAGATTTTAAGTTTAGATTTCCAAAGCTTAGTTGTTTAAGTTTGAATATCCGTACATAGAATTTAAATCTAGATCCTAAGAGTTAGATTGTAAGTTTAGGATTTAGGGATTATGTAATTTATCATCTAAATCCTGAGTGGTCCTTCCTCGAAACCTCTAGTTAACATACTTTTTTAAATCCTTGACGTGCCATGTTCCTGCATTCTGGCCCTTGCCATCTACCAATAGGTAAATCCATCCTGATACCCGTTTCTTGACCCAGAAGGGTTCCACATATTCAGGCGCTAGCTTTGCCAAATAGAATCTTGCTGTGTCCCAGAGGGTATAATTTTTCCGCCACACGGCCTCTCCTTCCGCAAACGTTACGTCACGCCTACGCAAGTTGTATCTTTGAGCACTCTGCATAGTTGCGTGTTTCATACGCTCCAGCACATCAGTGCATACTCTGGCGAGCTCTTCGTACCTAGCTTCGGGCTCTACTGCTGCCTTCTCCTTTCCTGGCCGTTCCTGGCCGTCATGGTACGTCCCCATCTCCCTGCCAAAGTTATAAAAGTATGGAGTGACTTGAGTTACCTCGTGTTTGCTAGTACGTAGCGCGCAGGCAATCTTCGCCAGGTGTTGATCCCAGACACGGTGGTTGTCAGCGACGTAGGAACGCAACATTCTCTTAATGTCCTGGTTTCGTCGTTCTGCCGGGTTGGCTTGTGGGTGGTATAGTGCGGTGTACTTAATTGTTGTCCCGTTGAAATAAGCAAGGAATCGTCATGAAATATGATGGGGTCGTCACGGGATAAGTTTGTTGTTGGGTCCTGAGATATTTCTCCCTCTGTTTGCTTCGACGCAGAGTCCTTGCTATAGAGGAATAGAGTTTAGACTAACCCAAAAGCAGAGAGTGGATTGTACCACTATCCAACCTACCAAAGCGGCGAGGCCGCAGTTAGTGCTGGCACCATGTCAAAGCTAACCTTGGACATTTGCCGTGCTTAGATAATGCTCCGCAAGAATAACCTCGCTAGCAGAGATTCAACAGAAATAAAACTGTGTATTCCACGCTTACTCAAATGAATCTATTTTCTCAATGTTCTTGCCACTCCTTATATATGATTTTTACAAAACATTATGAACATAACTTAACCTATTTTATTAACCAAACTCAGCATGCCCTGAAATAAATCAATAACATGTATATTTCCCATGACACAATAATCTACATGAATCACATGTGTTCAACTTTCACACGCTACACTTGACCAACATTTTTAGCGCCATTCTATCAACACATATAGGATTTATTGCCCTATGCGCTTATTCACACTGTAACCATAACATATTTGGGTCGCGTGCCTTGGTGACACATAATTCATTATCGTTCGCAATATGACCTCGTACTACATTTGAATATACCATATGGCATGGATATTCACGGTCGCTACTCGGAAACCTGATATGGTCATGATGATATGGTCAGTTGTATAACATTGTGTGGTCTGCTATTACGTAGACGATATGAATGAACTACATGGTGTTTTGTTTTGTTTATTCTAGCGGGCGGCTTGTATATCATTATTCTTAGCTTCATATGCGCATTATCTTTACCTTTTCGTTGCAACAGGTTAAATACTTTCTTAAATTCTTCCTTGTCTATAGACTTCAATATAATATCATCACTTGCTAATGAGAGTTCTTGGATTTTGTTACGTCTAGCAAAATCTAATAGTTTCTCCATAATCAAAACGTATTCTGAATGTGGATTATCACTATTAATCTCATTACTTTTGTGTCTGCGGGTACCCCTATTTATTGTTAGCTTTGCATTAACGGAAACTGGTTTCACGTTAGATATATCGCTACAATATACTTTTACAATATCTTTCGTACGTATGATATCAATACTTTTATTTTCATCATTGCGCAGGATAAATTTTAACTTCATAACACCGGTGATATCCGACAAGCTAGTGCAATCCCAACAATAGAATTGATCAGGTTCTACTTTTACGTGGTTGCTTTCACTGCGGGTTTCTTGCTTTTTATCCTCTGTTTTCTTTGCCATGCCCCTTGTAATTGCTAATAGTTTACGATTTGCTGTTTCATCTATAACTGGAGGTATTAATGCTTTTAAAGAGTCAGAATCCAACTCAATTCTTGACAAAGCATCAGCATTCGTGTTCATGCTGCCTTTTTTGTACACAATCGTGAAATCATAATCCGATAAGTCAACTCTAATTCTAGTGAGTTTTGATGAAGGATTTGCATGGGTGAATAAAGATACTAGTGGTCTATGGTCTGTGACAACTACGAACTTTCTTCCGTAGAGATAGGGTCTGAAAAAGTTTATGCCCCAATGTATGGCTAAAAGTTCTTTTTCTATGACTGGTTTGTTGATGTCGTGCTTTGCTAGCGACTTGCTTGCATACGAAATTGGTAAATCCTGTCCAATTTCACCTTGCGATAATACAGCGCCTAATGCGTAATTAGATGCATCAGTTGTTAAAATGAATGGTTTTTCGAAATTTGGATACTGCAAAATTGGTGGCTCAATTAATTTATTCTTAAGTGTTTCATACGCTTTTTGACATTCGTCGGTCCATTCAAAAGTAACGTTCTTTTTCAATAACGAGTTCAAACTTTTGGCAATTCCGGCAAAATTCGGAATAAAACGCCTGTAGTAGTTGCAGAACGCAACAAATCTGCGTACTTCATCTGCACATTTCGGAACCGGATAGTTTCTGATCGTCTCAAATTTAGATGGGTCTGTTTTAACACCTTCACTGGTTATCAAATGCCCTAAGTACACTACTTCCGATTTCAAAAAGTGACACTTCCCAGGGTTCAACTTCAAGTTGTACTGTCGCATTCGCTGTAACACTTTGCGAAGATTGTCATTGTGGTGTTTGACACTGCATCCAAAAACTATGATGTCATCTACGTATAGGAATGCCTCATGACTTAAACCACTCAAAGCTATCGTCAACATTCGTTGGAAACTGTTGGACGAAATCTTTAATCCAAATGGTAGTCTCTTGAATTGATAGTGACCATCACTGGTCGAAAACGCGGTGACGGGTCTAGATTCTTTCTCAAGTTCGATTTGGTGGAATGAACTAGTCATGTCCAAAGTTGAGAAATACTTCGCTCTACCGAGCCTATCTAGAACGTCTTCCAATCTAGTCAAAGGAAACTTATCATTGATGATTTTGTCGTTCAATCTACGAAAATCCACTACAAGTCTCCACTTAGCTTTACCATCTGAAGTCTTCTTCGGTACAACCAGAAGTGGTGAATTGTATGGGCTTACTGACGGTTCGACAATATCATTGTCTTCTAAGTCTCTAACTTGTTGTAATATTTCTTCGTTTTGAGCTTGAGGTAGCCTATAATTCTTAATGTAGACCGGACTATCGTCTGCCATCTGCAGCTTTTGTCTGTAGAAATTGTTTGTTGTCAACTTCTCTTCCTCCAAGTGAAAAACATCTTGATATTCTTTGATTATCTCAAGCAAACTGTCCATAGATCTTTTGTCCAAATTATCTTTATCTATAACTCCCAGCAGTTTATCGAAACGTTTCTGATCACCTCTCTGTTGTTTTCCTGCATATACCTTGTAGTTCTTTAGTGGTTCAACCTCTATGTTGAAGTTGTTTATGACTACATCTCTATCAGTTGTGTTCAGAACCTTTACGTGTCGAACGCCTTTGGCTGGTATAATAGTATTTCCGATGAAAACACCCTTCTCAATTTCTGCGTTCAGCACAATGCTATCCTCATCGATGCTTACATTTACCGGAACTATTGCTTCAGTTCTCGCGGATATATTAATTCCCGAATGGTTCTGACGTTTTGTATCCATGGGTAATACAATTTCTTCATCTGACACACTAAAAGAAATGGTGAATGTTTCATAATCAATTTTACTCATGAAACTAACTAATAAATCTCTACCGATAATACCGTCTGTACTAATCGGAAAATTGTCGTCTACAATGTGAAATAGTTCTGTTATCCTTTTGTTCCCAATTAATAAGTTTAATTTCGAAGTACCTAAAGACGTAGTTACTTCCTTAGTAATACCAGTTAACTTAATTTTATCCTTGCTATTCACTCTATGTTCTAACGCCTTAAATATACCTACTTTACAAATTGATACGTCTGCACCCGTATCTATTAAGAACGATAGTTGTCTATTCGCTCCATCATTATAAATTCTTACGTAATTCGTGCAGCCATCAGTTATTCTGTAAATTTTACATTCCTTACTCGTGTTATTTATTCCGGGAGGTTCCTCATTTCCTCTCCGGAACCTAGGACGTTTCCCTGGTCCGAAATTACGTGTAGACTTCTATTATTGTTATTGCGGTGATTACTATGGTTGTTGGCATATCTGTCATTCCTACGATGATTATTCCTGTTATCATTATTATCCCTATAATTATTTGATCTGTAATCTGTTTTTCTATTAAAATTTCTATGGTTATCGTATCTTTTATTCCTAAAATCTCTTCGACCGTCTCTATCCCTATAACCATTGCTATTTCTATCATTGCCATTGTTTCTGTATTTTCGATCACGGTTATTTCTATTATTTGCAAAATTGCCGATATGCATTACGCTACTCGTAGCTTGAGATTCTAATGTCTCAATCTCTTGCGCTAATGATACTGCCTCAGCAAAAGTTTTGGGTCTAGCTGAAAATATTGTGCCTTTCAGCTGGTCATTAAGTCCACTTTTAAAGATAGTGAGTGCATAAGTATCGTTCATTTGCGCGATAACTTTCTTTTCTGGTTCTGTAGCCTGATTACCTAGCCCTTGTACCTGTAATTGATTGAGCTCATCAACCAAAGATAAAATCTTATCTTTATATGTAGTAACAGATGATCTGTTCTGACACATGCTACTGAGCATTGAATGAATTTGTGGTACTGTTTTATTATTTCTAAACCTGTTAGATAATTCATCTTTTAAAGATTCAAAAGTGATGATTGAGGTGTTAATCAAAGATAATCTCACATTCGCGGTAAGCTTAACTTTAGTGACGAAATCTATGAGTTGAGTTTTTCCTGAAGCGGTTAATGTGGAATTTAGTAATTCTACTATCTTCAAAAAGGATTCTAATTCCTTATACTTTCCCTCGAAAGTAGGAATTATTTTTATGGCAGTCTCTAGACTAAACTCAGACATCTTGGCTTTGTCTTCTAGTACTTGTAAACTAGTCTCTAATTCTTCGGTGATGTCGCACTTTTGTTGGACGTCTTCCGCAGAATATCCTTGTTTACCAAGCTGTAGCCAGATTTCTCCCTCCAATACCGCTGATACCGCTTTGAACTTTAGTTTTATATCTAAAACCTCAGAGCTTTCGTCATTAAAATTGCTGATTGTTTTCTTAAATTTTTCTTTACGTGCCTGTACATCGTTCAATTTTTCTTTTAAAGTTTCAAACCTATATAAATTCTTCGAACTTTTTCTCAAATTTCTTAAAACCTGTTCGTTTTCCAAGATTAAACCTTCTAAAGTGTCCATACATAATTATTGTAAGACTGGGATTTTTATAAGAAAGAACCGTACATTCATTAATAAAAGTTTTTTTTTTTTTAAAATTTATGTATCAAGACATATGTATTGTTTTAATTATTGCTATACATCTATACTCCTATTTAACCTCTTAGTTACATACTCCTTATTTTTTTTTATTGTAAACATAGAATATTCCTAATATAATACAGAAAATTGCTGCCGTTGTTAATGATTGTTGATACTCCTGTATCACTGTTACCTCCTCCGTCGAGCAATTATTCCCCATCTTCTTTAAGTTCCCGTAGTCTCTTCCGGAAGTATTCTTTCTGTTGTCCAAAAGAAATCCGTACCAATCTGTGTAGTTCCGCTCGTTCACGCTTTAACTTTGTTTTCCTGCCTCCACGTGGTCGTCTTGGTTTGGGGATGGTGTCCAAAATATCTTTCTCAGCTTTCCTTTTCTTGAATTCTTCAATTCTCCTAGGTCTGGGTCCAAGTGTATTTATTGCTGTGGGCTTGTAGTAAGATGGTGTAGTCGATACTGGCTCAGGGACGCATTCTTCCTGTTCTAACTGCCCTTCTTCTTCTATGTAGCTGCCTGAATCTTTATAGTAGATTCCAGAGTTCCGTACATCAGGATCGCCATGAAATAAGCAAGGAATCGTCATGAAATATGATGGGGTCGTCACGGGATAAGTTTGTTGTTGGGTCCTGAGATATTTCTCCCTCTGTTTGCTTCGACGCAGAGTCCTTGCTATAGAGGAATAGAGTTTAGACTAACCCAAAAGCAGAGAGTGGATTGTACCACTATCCAACCTACCAAAGCGGCGAGGCCGCAGTTAGTGCTGGCACCATGTCAAAGCTAACCTTGGACATTTGCCGTGCTTAGATAATGCTCCGCAAGAATAACCTCGCTAGCAGAGATTCAACAGAAATAAAACTGTGTATTCCACGCTTACTCAAATGAATCTATTTTCTCAATGTTCTTACCACTCCTTATATATGATTTTTACAAAACATTATGAACATAACTTAACCTATTTTATTAACCAAACTCAGCATGCCCTGAAATAAATCAATAACATGTATATTTCCCATGACACAATAATCTACATGAATCACATGTGTTCAACTTTCACACGCTACACTTGACCAACATTTCTAGCGCCATTCTATCAACACATATAGGATTTATTGCCCTATGCGCTTATTCACACTGTAACCATAACATATTTGGGTCGCGTGCCTTGGTGACACATAATTCATTATCGTTCGCAATATGACCTCGTACTACATTTGAATATACCATATGGCATGGATATTCACGGTCGCTACTCGGAAACCTGATATGGTCATGATGATATGGTCAGTTGTATAACATTGTGTGGTCTGCTATTACGTAGACGATATGAATGAACTACATGGTGTTTTGTTTTGACTTGTTTGTTTTGCTTTGATTTATTTCATGCACGTGATGTTATATCATTACACCGTACTTCCCCACTAGCTGCTGCATTAGTTTTCCCCGAAACTGGACTCCATTGTCGCATACAAGCCATTTCGGTACTCCGAACACCAGGAATACTTGCTCTTCAAGTAGACGACAAACAGAGGCAGCAGTCGCCGTTTGCACTGGGAACAACACTGTGAATTTACTCACGTAGTCCACGACCGTGAGGATATGAGTATATCCCCGGGTAGATCTAGGTAAGGGGCCCACCAAGTCGACACACACCATCTCCCATGGCTGTTGTGGTTCACCACTTTGGGAGACCATAAACCCAGCCGGAGCTTGCCGCTCTACCTTATTTGCTTGGCACACCTTACATTTTCGTACGTAGCAGCCCATATCCACGGACATCTTGGGCCAATAATATTTCGTCTTCCCTTCCAGCTTTGGGTATCGACCCGGCACATGCTTCCAGAGTGAGCCTCCTACCACCCGCCAATCTGCGAAACGTCCTGGAGCCTTCGAAACCTTCTGTTTCATCTCCTCAAGCCACTTATCCTCCGTGGTCACCAGCATTGCTACCTCTTCTTGAGGTACCATCCGAGATAGTGCGTCTGGCACGAGATGTTCCTTCCCCTTTCTATGGATGATCTCGAAGGGGTATTGTTGCAGCCGAATCGCCCACCTAGCCAACCGCCCTGACGGGTCTTTCAAATTGTTTAGCCACACGTGAGAGTAGTGATCGGTAACCACTGTGAACTTGGCCCCCTCCACATATGGCCTGAGCTTTTCCACAGCTCACAAAACCGCGAGACACTCCTTCTCTGTGGTGCTATACTTATTTTCGGCCCTCGACAGCGATCGGCTAAGGTAGTAGATTACCTTCTCTCCTTCAGCGTGCTGTTGTCACAGAACGGCCCCCAAATCCAGATCTGAAGCATCGGTCTGTATTGGAAAGGGTAGACTGTAGTCCGGGCAGGTAAGGATTGGGGCAGTGGAAAGTTTCACCTTGGCCTGGGTGAAAGCAGCTTGACAGTACTAGGTTCACTCGAACTTCTGGTGCTTTTTCAGGAGATTCGTGAGTGGCGCTGTCAGCGTGGCAAAGTCTGGTATGAATCTCCTATACCAGGAGACCATTCCCAGGAGCTATCGTACTCCCTTCACATTTTTAGGCGAGGGAATCTCCATCAGACTCCTTACCTTGTCTGGATCCACGTTCAAACCCCTCTCGTCTACGACGTAGCCCAAGTATTTCAATTGGGGACGACAGAACTCGCACTTGTCGCGGGACACTCTCAGACCCGCCTGCCTCAACCGCCGGAAGACTTCCCTCCAGGTTCCCACGATGATATCATCGAGATAGGTGAACACGCAAGGTTCGAGATCCGGACCAAGCACTTGGTCAATCAGCCGCTGCCACGTCGCTGGAGCATTTTGCAAGCCAAATGGCATCCTCCAAAACTGAAAAAGACCTCGATGTTCTGCCACTGGCACCTGCCAATAAGCTGACTTAATATCGAGCGACGATAAATATTTTGCGTCGCGTAATTTATCTAACGTGGCTGATACGTACGGAATTGGGTATGCATCGTGCTCAGTAACCCAATTCAGTTTCCAATAGTCGACGCAAAACCGATAGGTGCCATCCTTTTTCTTCACCAAGAGAATGGGTGAGGCCCATGGGCTCGCAGAAGGCTCCACTATCCCTTGCTCTAACATCTCGTTGAGCTCCGAGTCCGGATTAATGGGGGGGTGAGTTGGTCTTGATGACATGCTCCACCCTGGTAGTGCATCCAACACCATCCTCCATTAATTGGAACTCTTCCTGGAGCAATTGACTAAGAGCACCCTCCTCCAATCCTGTGAGGCGACTCCGCGGCTTCAACTGTTTGCCAGAGTCTCCCTGCAATGCGCTGATGAAGCTCCAACTCTCCTCACTCAAGGCCATTACCAGGCCGAAACGTCTGACGAAGTCCACCCCCAATATGAGCATCAGCGGTAGCGACGGAGCCACAAGCATTCGAAGCCACTCTTGTTTCTCCTTTAGCTGAATTGGGACCATTACCGTCCCCGCAATTGCACATCCCTGACTATTGGCCATTCGAATCACCTTTTGGTTGGAGTCCAGAAGCTCTACACCCAGCTCGTTCAGCACCCTCCAACCTTCTTTCCCTACCACTGTATTAGTGGCGCCCGAATCCAAGAGACCCAAGAATTTGCGACCGTATATCTCCACCTCAAGGTGTGGTCGGTTATCTCCCTGTCTCTTCGCCAACAAATAGTTTAGTTGCGCCTCCGTTGCGGCCCCTCCTATATTACTTCCTGTGTCCAGACTGCCGCCTACTGGACACAACGTCCGTTTCCCTGAGTCGATCGATTTTGACCTTCGGCTTCGAAGTTTCTAGCTATCGACCTCTCATTCGTTCTCGAATCCGGTGGTGCTCTGGCGCTACGAGGATTTTTTGGTTGGCTCTGGCAATTTGGGCACGTCGCTCTTCTGACACCTCGCCGCCCACAACCAAAGCATCTTTGGGGCTCTCGACAGTCCCTGGATGTGTGACCACTGCCATTGCAGTTCCAGCAGCGCACCAGATTTCCCTGCAAAGGCGCCAGATTTACTCCGTCCGCGCAACCAACGTAGGCCAGATCCGGCTCCAAAAGACGTTGCTGTTTCCGAGTCGGTGGGGGTAAATATGCCTCGTCTGATACCCGTGTCGCCTCCAAAGAGCGGCCTACCCTGATCAGATCCGCGATACTACGTACCGGAGTCAGAGCCAGCTGTGTTTGATAAAATGGGGCTATATTTTTCTGTAAGATCCGAAGTTTCTCCTCCTCGGAACACGGGACGGTACGACGCCTAAACAGCCCTTCCATTGCTGATACATATATACCCATCAATTCCTCCGGGCCCTGTGTGCGTCTTCCAATTTCGCTGAGCAGGCGGTCGTCGTAGTCAGGCGGTAGAAATTCGGCACGCAGTTCTGCCACCAACTCCTGCCACGAGTTGACTCGAGTACGATTGGCACGGTACCAGACTAGCGCCTTTCCTTCAAACATACCGCTGACTGAAATAGCGTCTGAGGTGACACCCCTCTGGCCTCCCGCAGCTCTTCCACCCGCTCTAGGAATGCGCTCAGGGACCCGTAGTCCACATTATAGCTGAGGCCCCACTTGGACACCTCCTGCCCTTTCGCTACCATCGTCGTTGCCCTGGGTGTCGAAAATAAAGGACCAGTGTTGTGATCCAGACCCTGATTCGATTCACGGAAGCCTACGGTTCCTCCCGCGGCCTCATCCCCATTTACGGGTGCCTCCACTCGCTCGTTCCCTTCCTCGCCGTCCCCTTCTGCCTCTGCTCCCTCGTTCCTCTCCTCACCCTCCGCCTTCACTAGGAGCTCTCCCATAGCCATAATCAACCGAACTCTCAGCTTGTTGGCTTCTTCTCCCATCTCCTCAGCTTCGTGATGTGCGTTTTGCAACCGCCGCATTCCAAATTCAACTTTCGTCTTGATTTTGAGAAATTCCGACGATTGTGGGGTGCCCGTAAAGGTTGCAGTCAGGGTTAGGATTTCCTCCAACTTCTCTTTGACGGCTTCCAAGTCCTCTTCCAATGAATAAAAATAGTCTCGGGTGGTAATCAGCGACGTATCCATCGAAGTCTCAGCTCGAAGCGCCACCCAAAGCGTATTTCTCATGGCCTCCACAGTCCCGGTAGGTTGCCCTCGGATTTTTAACTCGTAGGCCAACTCCACCTTGCTGAGTTGGTCGATTAGAATTTTGATTTTTGACGCCAACCTGGGTTTTCCGCGCTTCTAAGTTCTTAAGCTAATAAGGGGAACAACTTACTTAAGAGTAGAATAAAACACAAATTTTTATTTCAAACTGAATCTTGATTAAAGTTACAAGTCAAAAAAAATCAGCCGCTCTTGTTCTGTCTCGCAATCCTCGCCGCCTAGCTGTCGCTCCTTGCACACTCTGCTTGAAATCTGTTATTTGCTTCTCCGATTCCAACTGCCTACCACCGTGATGCTGTGGTCTACTTCTGCTAGGATTTGACACTAATTTTTCGATTTTCACACTTTCACTGATTTCAACACCGAAAAGTTCAAAGAAATTACTCCGCGGTAATCTCCTTTTAGGGCCCTACGTTGGGCGCCAATTTGTTACCCTCCCCGCCTAATTGAGGGGGTAGTGACCCCCGGCTTGATCCGTTTGGGTCCCGGGTTTGCTCAGGAGACTGGGCGTGGGCGCCACCCAATAATGGACCACGAGCCGCCGAGTGAGCTTACGGCTCACCGAGGTAAAAAAAAACAGGTATGGGGGTCGCCGCTACGTATAGCACGACCCCTCTATTTCTCATCCGCCGAATCACCGAACCGCGAAATGATTGCCTAACTTCCTTCTTGTGCCACGAATAACTACGATTTCGTAAATTTGAAACAAAATCTTTATTTTTTACAACCTCCGCGATCTCGCGATTCTCATAACACAGAAATAATTCAATTCTAACGTCTTACGCGACGTAAGATTACTCTAATTATCGTTTCAATTACCGAAATCCACCACTCCACTATGACAAACTGAATAATTACACTAAAATGCTTTTAAAATTCCTAGATATGCGTAAAGTTTTGACAATTTTCCTTTGATTCCGTTCTGAACTGCTTAGAACTAAATAAATTCTTACAACTATTCTAAAATGTACACTAACCTTCTTCCTTACTATCAATTTTCAAAATTTCTTTTCCCATTGCTCGGTTTCGCCGTCGCACAAAGAATCTGGTACTATCACTTTTTCAGAATGTTCAACTGAACGCCTTCACTGTCGCACAAAGAATCTGTACCTGGCTGGTTGTTAATTTCCAATATGTTCAACTGAACGCCTTCACTGGTTGCTAATTTCCAATATGTTCAACTGAACGCCTTCACTGGTTGTTAATTTCCAATATGTTCAACTGAACGCCTTCACTGGTTGTTAATTTCCAATATGTTCAACTGAACGCCTTCACTGTCACACAAAGAATCTGTACCTGGTTGTTAATTTCCAATATGTTCAACTGAACGCCTTCACTGTCGCACAAAAAATCTGTACCTGGTTGTTAATTTCCAATATGTTCAACTGAACGCCTTCACTGTCGCACAAAGAATCTGTATCTGGTTGTTAATTTCCAATATGTTCAACTGAACGCCTTCACTGTCGCACAAAGAATCTGTACCTGGTTGTTAATTTCCAATATGTTCAACTGAACGCCTTCACTGTTGCACAAAGAATCTGTACCTAGTTGTTAATTTCCAATATGTTCAACTTAACGCCTTCACTGTCGCACAAAGAATGGAAAATTTTTCTTTATCAGGTTCCGCTGCTTTCTCTTCTCGAGTCCCGTAAGTTCTCCTTTCCCTTGTGACTGGGTGAATGTACTCTCGCATGCGCTGATCGAGGATTTCCACCAACCGCTGGGTTTACAATCCAATAATTTCTCATAGCGGTCGGGTTTAAGTCCATCCCTGAGTTTCGTTGGCGTGTAAGTTAGGTATTTTACAGGTGACTGTTGATGTTGAATTGTTTGCATAGGCATTTGATTTGTCGCTACTATGTTTTTGGAATGAGGGTACCGATGCAGCGGCTTTTTATTGCAAAACGACTTTCGTTTACTTTGCCACCGATGTAGACAAGACTAGTCGTTTTGATTGATGTTATAGCTATTTGACTAAACTGGGTAGCCAACGGGTGTAAAGACTTGATAAAAACCAAGCCACAAACATAGAGCAGCCTATTTGGATGTTCATTCGCCAGGTTTTGTCAAGTCGACAATGAATCTTCACGTCCGTACATGCAGTGAATGCAATCGTATAAAGGTGGGTACACATTGATCGGTTCGTTGTGAGAATGATCTTTGTCGATGCGATCCATTAGAATGTGTTTTTGCATAAATCCATTTTCGATAAGCCGAGAACATGGGACATTTCAATAGCTTCACATTCTTCTGTCGATTATCCAAAAGCTCCAACATCTCCGTACTGTATGTATGTGCTGGGTCGGAGCAAATGATTATTTTCAAATCCCTCTGGTCCGTGTGAAATGTCCGCTGATGCATCTGAACATTGAACGTAGCGCAACTTCGATAGAAACACTGCGAACGTTGATTTTTCGACGCACCGTGCACTTTCGCAATGTGATCTACTAAATTCAGCTCCGGTCGCCCAAGAAGGTTAATTACGTTAATGTTCTTCCCTTTTATTTATCGGTTACTATCTATGCCGTGAGCATCCGACGGGTACAATACACAGGTGTGATGCTACGGTAGTACGCTAACTATGAATGGTGGGTACAAACTTCCTATTTAGAAGAGTGGTGGATTGCCCGCGATTGCTCAGCCTTCCCCGGGGAAGGCTGTTATTTTTTTTTTCAATGTAAAAGCGTATACACGTACTCGTACACATTGTTACAACGTAACAACTTCCCCTCTTATGTTTTCGCAAATGTCACAGTTTTCCCTTGTCGCGTGTATGTTTTCGTTATTTCTGTTTTAACATTTCGAAAGGCTGGTGAAGTTGTTATTCGTTCGTCGATGTTGGTATTTAATATAAATGCTGGCTTCAAACGATCGATCGCTATATTCGTATCTTTGGAATCGATCCGAAGCGTAAACACTTTTGATGAGGGGCGCGCAATAACTTCGTAAGGACCAGCATATGGCTGCTGCAGAGGCTTCTTGACAGTGTCGTTGCGCACAAATACATGTGTAAACGAAAGTAAGTCCTTATGTACAAATACGCTGTCGTTTCGATGGTGTTGGACGTCTTTTGGCCGTAGCCGTTGCATATCGCGCTTGAATTTTGAAAGGAAAAATTCAGGATCGCTGGCTGATTCATCCGTCGAAAATTATTCACCTGGCAATCTTAGTGTCGTTCCGTACACTAGCTCGGCAGATGAATATTTAAGGCAGTTGTCTAGTGTGTCAGAAAATAAAAATCGATTTTTTTGTTTTTTCATAAACAACATCTTAAACATGTCTAAAAGACGTTGGTAAAAGAATTTTTCGAAATTCGAAGGCGTTGAAAAGTTACAGCCGTAAACCGTAGAAAGTATACAGTGTTATCGTAGGAGATAGGAGGTTTCAAACGCGTTTTTCTCAAAACACGATTTTTTCAAACTTCTGCCATGATATCTCAAAAACTATTCGATTGATTCTGCTCAAATTCATACATCATTTTAAGTACATAAATAAATACAAAATGAACTAAAATAATTAAGATTGGTTCATTACTTTTCATTTTACAAGCTAAACAAACCAAAAAAAAAACACGAAAAACTGATTTTTTTTTCTAATGCATAATAAAAAATTAGTTTTTGGAGTTTCAACTTAGTTTTACTTCATTTTGGAGTCTCAAGTCTCACAATTAAAACTGCGTTTGGTTTTTACTAATGTTCGAAGAACATTAGTATTAAAATCGATTCGGCCAAAAATTCATATTTCTATATATATATATATATATATATATATATATATATATATATATATATATATATCATCAAACAATTTCAGTGAGATAATCTCGAGAACGCGCCATCCGATTGGGCTGAAACTTTCAGGATACATTGGTGTATATGCAGAATAGGTCCACGTCTCTTTAAATGTCAGTTATTGTTAACTTTTTGGCGCCGGCGGCCATTTAAGTGATATTTTTAATATACCTTTTATTTCGTGCACAAATGATTTTCGCAAAAATAAAGTTAACGAAATAAATTTCTAACGTGTTTTACATATGAATCGGATAATGCTTTGGAATTTTTTAACCCTATGTGTGCGCTGGGTGCCTAAAAAGAGGACGGGAAAATTTGAAAATTTTTAAATTTCGATAACTTTTGACAGAGCTATTCAATCATTACCAAATTTTCAGGACATATTGATATTATGTGGTTGTAGATTTGTGTAGCTTTTACTGAGCGTGCTGGCAACCCTGTAGCTAGGGCAGGCACTGAAAGTGAAAACCTCCAAATCATCGTTTCTCTTGAAAAAATGCCGTTTCTTCAAAAAAAAGCCATTCATATGTAAATCTTGTGCTTTGTTTACATAACCAAAAAAAAAAAAGATATAGTATAACGGGCACGCCTGGTAGCCCTTGCCCAATTTACCTATATTTTTAGCATAAAAAACTTCTGTTCACGCAAACTCACGATCCGATAAGCAGAATTATTTGAAATTCACAAAATGTATTGGCCTTAAATAGGACCAGGTCTGATAGAAGTGATTTTGAAATGCGGGCGATTCTGTGCCAGTGGTGCCATCTTGAAAAACCACTAAAAAAGATAACTGTTTTTAGCCCTATAAATTCTGATTGAATCGTTCGATTTTGACGAAATTCACACAGTAGCTGAACTTTATTTAAAACCACGTTTGGTAGAAATTTGGTCGAAAAATTCGGTTGGAGTTGCCAGCTATGATAATTTTGGTGTCTTCATTTTGAAAAAAAAAATTTGGAAGTGAAAACATTCAAACCATCGAATATTCAAAAAAATGTCCGTTTCTTACAATAAAACCAATCTGTATATAAATCTTATGTTTTATCTACACGTTCAAAATAAAACTTTGGAAATTTCATGTCGGACAAGAACGGTAACCCTCTCCCTGTTAACCTATATTTTTAGCATCAAAAACTTCTGTTCACGGAAACTCACGAACCAATAATCAGGTACAACTGAAATTTACAGAATGCATTGGACTTAAGTAAGACCAGATTAGATAGAAGCGATTTTGAATTGTGGGAAAGTCTGTGCCAGTGGTGCCATCTTGAAAAATTACAAAGAAAAAAAACTGCTTTTTGCCCTATGAAATGTGAATAAGTTACCAGATTTTCATGAAATTGACACAGTAGCTAAACCTAACTCTAATCTCTGTTTGGTGGAAATTTGGTTGAAAAATTTGATTGGTGCTGCCAGCTATGGTAATTTTTGTGTCTTTAGTTTTGAAAATTCGCTCAGGAAAATAAAACTTTTTGCACTATAACTTCCAGTGCAGTCATGAAATCAATACGAATTTCATACAATTCATGAAACTTGTCATAAACATTATTCAGGCCAAATTTGGTTGAAAAGCCACGATAGGGTTGCCAGCTATTGTTGATTTTGTGTTTAATTGCAATATCTTTATTAAGCGGTTTTATCGTAGAATTTTCACAGCAAATATTAAGCTTTCGATCATTTGAAGAAACTCGCTGCAGGTAACCCTAAATTTCTTTATACTCCTAAAACTTCGAATGTAATGCAACAACGTGAAGCAGATGTAATATATTCTTGGCTTTGATACTGGCGAAAGGTTGCCAGCACGAGTCGGTTGTGCTACTTTTGTATCAATAAATGCTTACAGTTAGTATACATACCGGAAACATTTACAATGAAAATAAATAACCGATGTTACAATTCGCAAAGTTCTGCAAATTTTTCGGATCGCAGCCCCAAACACCAACTTCAGTTACAGTGCTGCAGGCACTGAGCATTTTCTTCATTGATGTTATATGAGATGCTGCTTTCAAAATTATGTGAAATAAGCAACTGATAACGAATATAATTAACCCGTGTTTTGCTCTCATAAACGTTGAAATTCATGCCAGTGGTAATATCTGAAACCTTCCACCATATGAGTTATAATGCATTCTTAAGACGAAAGTAAAACGTGGCATTTGAAACAGTTTGGCCGTAATAAGCAGCACATGTGGTGGAATATGCACTCAAAACCTGCACGATTCTTCTACTGTTCTTCGAACATTAGTGTTTCTAGGGGTTCAGGTGCGCTAAAGTTTTTTTTTAATTAGAATGGCGGCGACTTCCATTTTGTTTTTCGCATCTATAAGACGTTTGTGACGGATGTCGACCAATATGTCGTGACATCGTAAAAAAACCTGCGCGAAGAATCGGTTGTGAAACGTCGGCAATAAAAAATTCCCATTTAAAAGCTCGGCGTAGCCCCAAGTCTATATATAATATTTTTTATTTTTTTATAATATTTTTGTGCCGAAAGCATTAATGGTTGTTCCATTCGCAGCATATAATTTTGTCTCAGCCATTTTGTGGGTCGTTTTATAGTTTTTTGGAATGACTGAGACTTCAGCACCCGTATCTATCAAAAAATTAATACCCGTGGACTTGCACCTTATACATAGGCGGCTCTTTTCGTCGATAACACCATCGCTGACCGCACAAGTTGACGACGACGGACTTAGTTTTCCAAAGCCCTGAATTTGCATGGAGGTCGACATATTATGGCTTCATTACCGAACCGATTATGGTAATAACATATACGTGAGTTTGGCGTTCTGCCACGCGGATAATATTTAGCGGGTAAACTGGACTTGATGCCAGGCACCCAGGAAATCCCACCACCAGAGGGCGAAAAGGTGGTAGAAAGGGTGAAAAATTGAGGAAAAATAGATAAATTTATACAAAAAAAAAATAAAAAAGAAGATAAAACAATTAAGAAAAACAAAAAAAAGAATGAAAAGAAGCCCCAAAAGCAAACCCACAACCACAAAAACACAAACATATCAGCCCGACATCTATCGGCGAAATTCATGTAACAGCTGTGTGGGGCATCAAGTCCAGTTTTACATATTTAGCTCTATTTCTACTGCGTGATCTGGTACGTACCTTATCTCGTGTTTCTAAACGCTTTAGTCTAGTGAGTACTGCAGACATCGTATTGTCTGTAGCTGCTTGCTGTGTCGTCGCAGGATCTTTGGATGTGCTTCCAATCACAACTGCGGATGTGCTTCCAATCATAACAAGCATAACTGCGTTATGCTCCTCCATGATTTTATCCGCTATGATCAAAAGCGAATCGATATTCGTTTCGGTGGAAACTAGTGATGGGCGTTTCTGTTGTTTTCTGAAAACGAAAACGAACTGTTTTTTTTCCAAAAATAACTGTTTTTTCAACCTTTTTGAAAACTTTTTTCACTCGACCAGCAGCAGATTGATACTGGGTGTTACAATTAGTGATTGGCATTTCTGTTGTTTTCAGAAAACGGAAGCTATTTGAAAAAAAGCAGTTTGAAAAAAACTGTTTTTTTCCAACTGTTTTTAACACCCACTTGTACTTCAAATTACAAATGCAGAGAATGCAATCGAGCACACCATAGCTTGCTGCATGATAGCTTGCTCAAAAAGGGGGAACGATCGACAATATCAGAAGATACATGGGCTGAAGGTTCAACTTCAAACATGCTGAGGGCCAATAATCTGGAAATGCATGCCACACGATTTCAACAACTTTGCTGCCTACTGCTAAAGTGATAGTTGAACCCAAGGGTTGAAATACAATGGCTCGTGCACTTGTGGATCAAGGATCGCAAGTAAACATAATTTCTAGACGCCTGGCTAATCGACTGAATTTGAAAACTAAGCCTAACACAACTTCTGTTGAAGGCGTTGGACTCACCTCTACGAGATCGCTTGGAGAAGTTAATGTTAATGTGCAATCTAGAATTGATGAGGATGTGAATCTATCAATTCAGGCCATGGTGATGGAAGCAGTTATCAGGGAACTGCCTACTATACAAGTCAAACAAGGAAGATATAAACTCTTTGAACAATTGGAATTTGCCGATCCACAGTATTCTCTTCCAAGTCGTATTGATATTCTCATCGGAGCGGATGTATTAGCACAAATTTTACTCCCTGGATTTATTCGTGCTCATGAGCAAATACCAATGGCGCAACAAACATCTTTTGGGTTGATTCTTTCGGGACCAGTTTAGGCTGATAGCCCACCAGTACAAGTAAGCACCATTCAATTAACAGCTTCCACAATTGAGTCTAGCACCCTCAACGAAATTTTGCGAAAGTTTTGGGAGATTGAAGAAATAGAAGCTCCAAATAAGCATCTTTCATCAGAGGAGAAAGAATGTGAAGAAGAATATGCGAATTCATACCGTCGAGACGAAACTGGAAGATTCATTGTGCGAATTCCACTTAAGATGAATCCGTCAGTTTTGGGTTCTTCTAAAAGTCACGCAATGGTGCGTTTTCACTCACTTGAACGCAGATTGAAAAATTGAAAAAGATTGAAAAAGAATATTCTGACATTCTTAAGGAATATTTAAAGGAAGCTCACATGAAGCTTGTGCTAAATATTGAACTTGAAAAATCTGTAACCTTTTACATGCCCCATCACGCTGTAATAAAAGAATCTAACACAACCACGAAGGTGCGCGTTGTCTTTGACGCGTCAGCGAAGGCATCCAGTGGAATCTCACTGAATGAGATAATGAAGGTGGGTCCAGTGTTACAACAAGACTTACATGCGCTGCTAATGGCTTGGCGAGCGCATAGGTATGTATTCATAGCCGACATCAAGGGGATGTATCGGCAGATTTGGCTCCAGTCAGATCAATGGGACTTACAACGGATTCTGTGGAGATACTCTCAGGATGAACCTGTTAGAACCTACCGACTGAAAACTGTAACGTTTGGTACGGCTGCGGCTCCATATCTCGTGACGAAGACAATACAACAGCTCGGCGTAAAAGAAGCGCATCGCTATCCATTAGGCAGTGAACTTCTACTCAATAACTTTTACGTCGATGATCTGTTGGGTGGCGTAGATGATATTCCCACTTGCATTCAGTATCGCAACGAAGTCATTGCACTACTTGGGGAAGCCGGATTCAATAAAGGCAAATAGGTGGCCAATCAGTCACGGATTACGGAAGACTTGCCACTAGATCTGAAAGAAATGAATCTCGAGAAGTGGCTGTGATCAGAAACAAACCAAGTAAGGACCTTAGGCATCCATTGGGATCCGAAAGGCGATACGTTCACTTTCAAATCCTTTGAAGCTGAAAACGATAGAGTCATGACAAAACGCCAATTGACCAGCGAATCAAGGCGTATATTTGATCCTCTCGGTTGGTTGGCCCCAATTATTATCAGCAGTAATACCCAAGAAGTACCCAAAGAGGTTGAAAAAGAATGGAGAGCGTTTAGAGAAGAAATATCTCACTGACAAAATATAACCATCCCATGTTGGGTAAACACAAATAAAGAGTCGAAAAGCGTGCAAATTCACGCATTTTGTGACTCATCAGAAGCAGCCTATGCAACTTGCATCTACATGTCAACCCAACATGGTGCAGATCGAACGATCACACTGCTAACAGCAAAATCTAAAGTAGCCCCAATAAAAAAAATCTCATTGCCACGCCTGGAATTGTGTGGGGCGATATTGTTATCAGGACTGGTCAAAAAACTCAACGACGTTCACGCTTGGACGGATTTCACTATCGTGTTGGATTGGCTTTGTCATCACAACTAATGGGTGAGTTACCGAAAGAAAGAGCTACCACTTCCAAACCCTTCCAGTGTACAGGCGTTGACTACGCGGGACCCCTGAATATGAGGCAGAATAGAGGAAGAGGCTCCAGATGTGCCAAAGGCTACATTGCCCTGTTTATATGTTTCGCCACCAAGGCGGTGCATTTAGAAATCGTAACGGATTTGTCTTCTGATGCATTGATTGTAGCAATTCGTAGATTTGTGGCACGCCGTGGTCCATGTCACATATATACAGTGATAATGGGACCAACGTGGTAGGTGCAGTGCGTCAATTGAAAGAGTTTAAAAAAAGAGTACTCCAGCAACATAAAAACATAGTATCAACTACGGTGGGCGAAGGCATAAAGTGGCACTTTATTCCACCAAGGGCTCCTCATTTCGGAGGTCTATGGGAGAGTGCCGTTAAGTCCGTCAAACATCATCTCAAGCGGATATTAGGGAACAATACAGTTACCATAGAAGAAATGATGACTATTTTATGCCAAATCGAGAATTGTTTGAACTCTCGACCTGTGTGCAAGCTAACCGATGATCCAGAAGACTATGAGGTGCTGACTCCGAGTAACTTCTTAATATGAAGACAATCAGTTCACGTAATGGATGGTAGTCCATTTACATAGTCAGCTCTAACAAGGCGATGGAACTTTCTTCAAGACCGAGAGCATCATTTCTGGGAGAAGTGGACCAAAGAGTATCTCCATACTCTCTCGAGTCGAAATAAATGGAAGGTACGAAGAAAAAATCTCAAAATCGGACAATTGGTTCTGCTGAAAGACGATCAACTCCTACCTCTCAAATGGGACAAGGGAATGATTGAAAATGTCATCGCTGGCGAGGATGCGATTGTTCGCGTCGTACAGATTAAAACTCAACATGGAGCTTTGAAGCGGCCAATCAATAAAGTGTGTTTGCTCCCAGTTGATCTTAACGAGAACTCACACACCACGAGCCCGGTGAACTCATTGAGATCAAATACAACGAAAGGAAACCTGATTGGAGCAATATCTTCGAGTCACAAGGTCACAGGTTCAGGCCCCATTAAATGGTGGTACATGATGTTGTGCGTCCTCAGCGTTATGAGCCTAACCCAAGTATCTCAAATGGAATCGCCATACAATGTAACACAGTTTCGGCCAAATACAGGGATATTTTACGAGCGAGTGGCCAGCATGAAAATCAAAGACGGCGATTGGAAGCTCATAGCATACTACAACATCTCAACGCTAATTGATTCAATTCGCCAGCTAGAAGCAAGTGTCGCCGCTCTTAAAGATACTTGTGCAATGCAAAAGAGCGACAATTTTTGCGGACCCATCTGGAGCTATGCAACGATGTCTCTGCAGGAGCTTCATAGCAAACTAGATGTGATCCAGAATCACCATGGTCAACTAAACCGTTGAATCAAGCGCGGTTTTTTCAACGACGTCGCAATATGATAAAGAGTGAAATTGAGTCCTTCATACGTTGGTTTTCACTCACTCAAAGCATCTTATTTCACCTCTGGGAATCTCATCGTACTCAAGACCTGATATTGAGCAGTGTTGTAGATGCTCAGCATGGAATCGTCAGCTCACAATTACTGCCAGTGAAGCTATTGCAGCAACAACTATCTGTAATTCACCGCAATTTGGGATTTGGCATACAGGTGTTGTTGGAAGACAAGATGGATTGGATCGATTTATACAAAACAATACGGATCCGTGCTGCTATTCATCTTACGCTGGTCATCTTTGAACTCAGTATTCCAGTCGTCGAGAGTGAGTCCTTTGAGGTTTTCAAGATGCACGCGCTACCCACTCGAATCAACGATACATATTTCCACATTGAGCTCAGTAGCCGATACTTAGTTTTGAATCAAAGACATGACCGATACTTCACGTTCAATGAGGTGTATTATGCAAGGTGCATGAGCTTGGAAAATCAATTATTGTGCGAAACACGAAGTCCAATATACAACCTTGGCTCCACCGAGCATTTATGTGAACTGAATACATTCCTACACCAAGTCATTGACGCAAGTAGCTGCAGGTTACCGGAATATCAATGGACACTAACATGGATCCTACTCACAACGCAGAACTCGTGGCTTTTCCTACTGGAAAATCAACACTTTCTTGAAATTTATTGTTTGAGTGCTGCTACCGGTTATAGTCTAACGATCATGGGCGAAGGAATATTACACGTTGAATCAGGGTGCACTATCAAGCATGCATCTTTCATCATTAAAATTCGTGACTCAGTAACCAGCCGAGTACACAATGACCAGTTTGCTGCTCCACAGTGGAAACTGAACATAACGGCCAGAGACAACCAGGATGTTAAGGTTAACTTGTCACCAACTACGTTATGGAAGCAAGTGAACATGTCCAATATCCAACGAGCGATTAACGAACTGAAGGGAGGCTAGCAGCAGCTAAAAATGCATTCATTCATCGGCAACTTGGTCATCACTTGTGTCATAATAATTGTTGTAATTTGTATCATTTTAATCATAATAATTCAACTCCTTTGTCTTAAAAGTAGATTCAAAAAACGGAATCGACTAACTCCCATTCGTCCACCTAATAACGACGAACTTACCGCTGCCAATTAGTAACTGGTATAAAAACAAATGCATATGCATGCCATATTCACACAATCAATATTTTAATTCTTTTTAATATACAAAACATAAATCTTTAATAAAGAGCCCTCGTGGTCTCCTTACGGGGGGCAGAATGTGCACGATTGCAAATATGTTTACGTTGCGTTTTTGCGTGTTTGCTTTCATTTCGCAGCCTAGACTGCAAAATGACTAATAGCATGTACAGACGACGAACATGGTTCGTCAACTTGGCGAGCGAACACGTGCAATTGTTGTTGTACGCAGGTTGTTTACCATTTAACAACAACAATTGCACGTGTTCGCTCGCCAAGTTGACGAGCCATGTTCGTCGTCTGTACATGCTATAATGTGCGCGATCGTCGGAGCAAAGATATTTACGTTGCGTCTTTGTGTGGCTGTAACGATCGTGCACATTGAAATCTGATATGCCCATGAATTCTGTTGTGCGGAATGTGTATGCATATTTGTTTTAAGTCGTGAATTTAGCATTTTTTGTATCTTTTTGTGTTTCGAATTTGGGAGTTAGTAAGACAGTTATACTTCAGCAATCCGTGTGATCAGTTCTTAATTTTATAAATATACATTAGGTATGTTCCCGTACTACGATTAATTGCGATTGATCGCGATTAATTGCAATGAAGCTGTTCCCGTACTCCGTTTTACTGAAAACTGAAAATTTCCCCTCTTTCAGTATATTTCAGTAGGGTCTGAGCTGAGAGCATAAAGACATTCGGAGGGGCCGAAGGCATGGCCACTTTTCCTCATCACCTGCGACCCCGATGATAGATTGAAATTTTCGGGGCGTAGGTAATTCCCCATTTATCAAATTGATGGGGACATATTATGTGTGAATAGTTTCAAATATTAAAATTTCGAATATTGTAAGTGACTGATTAATATTTATTTACTTATTTGATATTTTTTAGCTTTCTTATTATCACCGCACGAATTCTCGAAACAGGGAGTAGAAATAAGCTACAGCTTATTCGTTGCTTTGCTGTAGATAAACTGTTTTCCCATGATAGAAATGGAAACAGAACACAAATACATGTAATGCATAAAAATTGTAGAATATCCTAATTAAATATTTATTCAAACTTATAACAAGAACTATTTAACACGAAAGTGGTTTAAAAAATTAGATCCGTTTATACTGGCTTACCTCTTGGCAATGCTTGGTACTGATGTAAGTGATGAGAAAACATTGAATAATACAAAATATCAATTTCGTTATTATAAAATCTAAGAAATTTTTACTGAATACTGTCTGTAAAGCAACTACAATGAACACAATGAAATAATTTGTTATTCCGAAAAAGGCATATTTTATTTCAGATTTATAAATATAATTTATAATTTTTTGTAATTTATATTTTTATTTATACTCTTTTCAACTTGCTGTGTACATTGATTTTTAACTTCAAGGCAGAAAAGGCACGGAATAGGTTTTTTTCCTTTCAGCATACTTGTTTTATACCATTTTTGAGTCAAATACATAGATTTATGGCACAAGTTTATAATAGTTTTGAGTCTAATTAATATTTTTTCAAATCTAATTCATAAATTTTCAACACTATAAAATTATGAATTTGATTCAAAAAATTATGAATTTCACTCGAAAAATTATGAATAGGTATCGAAAATTTAGGAATTAATATTAGTTAGACTCAAATGTATTATGAATTTGTGCCATAAATCTATAAATTTGACTCAAAAATAGTATAAATGCCTTATGGCATATTTAAATTTAGCAAACATAAGGTTTTACTATACGGGAAAAATTAACTTTTATTGTATTTGAATATAATTAACAAAGTCAAAATTTCATACCAACGCCATTAATTCATTTGCTATCATATCTGATGAACTTATAGGCGTTCCAGTAAAAAGCTAGCCAAGGTGATTGCTTTCATTGCTCTGCAAATAAAAAATAAACATTTTTATTCAAATTTAATACATATGATGCATTTACTTACAATTTTGGAATTTTCTTTTGAAATTGCTTCAGCATTCAGCAGCCTTCTTCCCTGAATTTGTATAAAATCATGTTGATGGAAATGATTTGAACAAACTCGGGAAGTTTTTTTAATGATTAGGTCAGGAAATCCAAGAGAAATAGTCCGAATTAATCTGACTTGCTCATTTTCTGGAAATGTGGAGAAAACTATATTTCACAAAGCGTGCAATAAAAATAAATTTTTATATCATTTTGTTTCCACTCGGAGTCTTCCCCGAAATTATTAATGCACTCTACTGCTTTGTGTTTTTTTGACAGCAATCAAAATGGCTATCGGAAAATTCGCGTGAACATGTAAACAATATTTGAAAAGGTTCAAATAGACATATTCGTTTGTAAAAAGTTCCCGAAATACACAAAAATTTGCAAAACACATCGTTTGTTTATTACTTACTTGTGAAAAGAAAGTCCAAATGGCCGGCATTGCGAACGATTGCCACAATTCGGGACAACAAACTTTATTTCAAACTTAAATGCAATTTCTCACTTTTCGAACAATTTCACCTAGTAAAACTCACAATTTCCACTTCTACACTAACGTTTTTGTGAACCGCACTAGTCGACTCGACACGAAATTCATCTGAATTTAATATAAACTAGATTTTATTTGCGTACCGACTCAAATTGTTTATATTGGTTTAATTGTCACTTTGACAATAAGGATATAAAGAGGGGAATTGACATTGAAGATACATGAAAAGTGGTCGGATTCTCTTCAATGCATTTTAAATGGACATCGCCTCTCCGAATGTCTTTATGCTCTCAGGGTCTGAGCTACTGAAAAATACTGAAAGTGTCAAATGAAGTAAATATTTTCAAATGTGCGCGGTAAGCAACATATTTTTTGCGTAATGTTGCTATGAAAGTCGAATATTTTTGTGGCGATAATTTATTATGCTTGAGTTACAATCAATGCAACCAACATTCGCTGCCAAGTTTTGTTGGTGGAACGAGTTACAATCAATGCAACACAACATTTACCGTCATCTGTCACTGGCTATATTAATGAAATTGTTGTTTGATAATATGGATCCTTTACAGGCTCGGAAGGTGATATCAGTGAGTATTTGATCCTTTAAAAGCTGCAGCGTATATTGCAGAGCAAAAATAAGCAAAAGAAAAACAAATTTTGATTGTCATTTGCATATGACATTTCCCATTTCCCGGACTCTCATAGGAACAGGTGGAATTGGATATTTTCAAAAATGTTGTTGCCATGCCAAGTTTGAGATATGAGCAAACTCTGCTGCGCAACAAAGTTGTGTTGCATCATTGTAACTGCTCTCATACGTTCTCATGGGTTCAAACTCATTTTGTTGTGCAACAAATGTTGGTTGCATTGATTGTAACTCTAGCTTTACCGCTTAGGATGACTTTATAATCACTATTGTTCTCGCAAAAACCGAAAACTGACACTTTCGGTTGTCAATTTTCAGGAAATACAATGAGAGCGTTCCCGTACTTTTCATGAAATTCCCCACCACATGATTCACGAAAATTCAGTAAAATTCAGTGACTGAAAGTACGGGAACAGACCTATTATTGTTCAGATAGATAGATAAATAGATAGATCGATAACTTTATTTAATATATTTCTTTTGTGTTACAAGCATGAAACTTTAAGTGGCCCAGACTGTTAGAGTCTTTACATACTTTGATATCGAGTGTGAGCATAGCTGTTTTTTTTTGTCTTAGTATGATTTTGCAAAGAAAATTTTCAAAAAAGAAAAAAAAAACTTTGCTTATGAAAACTAAAAGTATATGCTAATATTAATCTTACCTAAGCGTAAATCTAAGCAAATAAAAATAAATTAATTATGCCATTGTGCAGTATGTGACGATGTAGCAAATGCAAGAAGAGGGTTATTGATGTTGCAAAGCTTAGCATAGTATGCAGTCGTGTGTTTGTTTAGAAGCATCCGTGCCGTAGGTATTCGTGCTATGCAGTGCAAATTGTAAGTTGAAAAGTGCCAAGGCTTATTCAATAACATTTTCAAACATTTATTTTGAGCTATTTGGACTTTTTTGATGTGTGTCTTGGCACACATACTCCATACTGGAGCTCCATATGATATAATGGGCTGGATCACAAGCTGATAGATAAGCAGTTTGTTGAGTTTAGACAGATGTGATTTCCGATTTATGGGGGGATAAAGGGTTTTAACTGACATGGATATCTTGTTGCAAATACTGTTTACGTGTTCCCGGTAAGATAGGGTTCTATCAAACATCATCCCAAGGTATATAATTTGGGTGTCCCATTTGACGTTTTGTCCTAAAGAGTTAATAGGATTGCTAGGAAGATTGGTGTGTTTTCTTTTCTTGGAGAAGAAAATAGCTGAGGTTTTTCCGCATTTATTTTGATTTTCCATCTAAAGCAATAGTGGTACACTTGTTCTAATTTATTTTCCAAGATACTCGTAATTTTGCGGGGACAGTAATCGCTTGTATATAAGCAAGTATCATCTGCATACATAGCTACTTCACAAAGAGTGTCAATAGGGATGTCTGCAGTGGATATATTCTATAATGTCGGACTCAAAACAGCTCCTTGAGGTACACCAGCAGGAATATTTTTCGGAGACGAGAAATTATTATTTACTTTCACCGAAAACTTCCGATCAGATAGAAATGATAGCTTGTTAGGTAATTGGGAAACCCAAATTTTATTAATTTATAAGTTAAACCGTGATGCCACACTGAGTCAAATGCCTTTTCGATGTCCAGAGTTATGAGACCTGCTGATTTTTTATCTTTCAGAGATTTGGAAATATATTGAGAAACTCTGTGAAGCTGATGGGTAGTTGAAAGTTTTTGCCTAAAGCCAAATTGACAATTCGGGATTATCTTTGATGTTTGTAGGAATGTTTGCATTCGTACCAGCAAGATTTTTTCAAAAACCTTACTGAGCGTGGGAAGCAAGCTAATAGGACGAAAATCCTTTGCACTTCCACTGTTTTTTCCTGGCTTCTTTATGGGTAGAATGACAGCTTTTTTTCCATTCTAAGGGATAGTACCCAAGTTTGATGCAGGCATTGAAAATAAATGTGTATAGCACTATCACTTTTCTCTGCAGATTTTTTTAGGACGATATTGGGAATACGATCGCCACCAGGTGCTTTGCGATTTTTTAAAGTTTTAATTATCTTCATCAGTTCTCTGGGTTTGCAAATCACGTTTTTCAAATCTACCTCTTCTTTAGTGAAATTTTGCACTGTTTCTAAAACAATACTGTTAGTGATAGTGTTGCTCATATGAGAAGTTGACTTATGTGCGTTGTGAAAATGATTTGCTAGCGTTTCCGCTTTTTCCGAATCACTGCCAATTACTTTTCCGTCTCTTTCTAGAAAGATTGTGCTTGGAAAATGTTTATTTTTTAAAGATTTTTTAATTTTCCAGAGATTCGAGGAGCCTTGATCCATCCTTGAGAGCAAGCTGTTCCATGCCACGTTTCTGTTGACATGGATCGATTGCTTTATTTCTCGATTTAATCTGTTCAGCTGTGTCTTAAAGGCGGTATCTCTGCTTTGCTGCCATTGACGTCGGATATAGTTGCGTTTTCGGATCAGCGCTCTGGTGTGATCGTTTATGGTAGAAGCTTTGTAGTTATTTTGCACTTTTGTTATTGCAGCCCACATATCTCTATTAGAATTAGCTATTAGATTATCTATTTGCTCGGGGTTGATGTTGCTAGATAAATCTAATGTATTTAGGTGAATTTTTTAGCTTAGTAGCTCACGAAAACGTTTCCAATTCGTATTTTTGAAGCTTGTGATATGCAATTGGGGCTTTTGTACTGCATGTGACAGGAGAATTTCGCAGAAAACAGGTAAATGAGTCGATGAGAGAGCATGTAGAACCTGCAGATTTAGCTTCTCAGAAGTATTGTCACTAATAATTAGGTCTAAGGTTGAAGGCCTACCGACATTAGAATAGAAAGTTGGTTCCGGCGGAATATGTATTATGAGGTTCTCCTGAATCACCCAATCAAAAAGTATTTGCCCTGTTTTATTAGCCTTGGCACACACAGTTCCAGAATCTATGTCGCGCATTAAAGTCACCACAAATCAAAAAATTCTTATAAGCTCTTCTCATTAGAAGCAAATCAGCTTTTAAAAGTTCTAACTTTTGCAAATTTAATTTTGTACCAGGAAAGTACACAGCTGCAACGGTTAAATTAATATCTATAATTTCGATTGCAATGGTTTCAATAATTTTGGTGAATAAAAAGGGGAGTATTTTATATTTAATATCTTTTTTAACACATATGGCAACTCCTCCACCTATTGTATATACTCTATCGTGTCTATTTAATTTAAAATTTAGCACATAAATGGAGTCATTTGGCTTAAGCCAAGTTTCCGTCATAACGCAGACGTCTATATCATATGTCTTTAGAAAATCTTATGTTTCATTGACTTTATTTTTGATGCTCTGAGCATTCCATACGAGAAGACTTAGTTTAAGCTTATCCAGAAAGAAATTTTAAGGCTAATTTTACAATTGTATCAAACTGATATCTTTTTGTTTTACATTTGTATAGGCTTGCAAAAAGCTCAGTAGATATGCTTAGGAGCTCCTGCGGAGGAAACAGGTCGCTTGACTCTGCCCGTTGATTGTCAGCCATTGGCATGGTGGGATGACTTCTATTGTAGCAAATAGATATTGGCCGAGGCCTGGCGAGCCGAAGTCAGACGAGGCCGCCAACATGTGGACGGCATTTGACAGCTTGTCACGAATCGCCTTGGCTCGTGCCCAAAACCCATTCAGATCGGAAGTCACACGAGCGCCTGTGACACCTGTCAAAGTCGCTTGTCTGGACTTCGCGCTCACTCGGGATGTCCGAATCGCTTGGCGATTCGCATTTTTACCAGGCGTAAACATGAAAAATATGGAACATATTTTTGAGAAAATTTTTTGAAAATTTTTAAGAAAACTTTTAAGAAAATTTTTAGAAAATGTTTAAGAAAATTTTCAAAAAATTCAAAAAATTTTCTTAAAATTTTCTTAAAAATTTTCTCAAAAAATTTTCTTAAAATTTTCTTTAAAATTTTCTAAAAAATTTCCTTAAAAATTTCCCAAAAAAAAAAATTATCTACAAATTTATCAAACAATTTTCTTAAAAATGTTCTTAACATTTTCAAAAAAAAATGTTCTTAAAATTTTCTTAAAAATTTTATCAAAAAATTTTCTTAAAAATTTTCTTAAAAATTTTCTAAAAATTTTCAAAATATTTTCTTAAAATTTTCTTAAAATTTAAAAAAAAAATTTTTCTTAAAATTTTCTTAAAAATTTTCTCAAAAAATTTTCTTAAAAATTTTCTCAAAAACTTTTCTTAAAAATTTTCTTAAAAATTTTCTAAAAATTTTCAAAAAATTTTCTAAAAATTTTCTTAAAAATTTTTCAAAAAATTTTCAATAAATTTTTCCAAACATTTTAAAAAAAAAATATTTCAAACAATTTTCTAAAAATTTTCTTAAAAATTTTCTTACAAATATTCTTAAAATTTTTTTAAAATTTTCTTAAAAGTTTTCTTAAAAACTTGGCGCCGGGGTCTTCGCCCCCCTGGACCCCCTCCCTCACTCTATTTATACCAACCAAGCACACACCAACACAGCCAATGTTCGTGGAACGCTTTCTGATAACGCTTTTTTATGTCGTTTTTTTATGTCGTTTTAGTATGTCGTTTTCGTATGTCGTTTTCGTATGTCATTTTCGTATGTCGTTTTCGTATGTCGTTTTTTTCGAACAGGCTCCCGTAAAAGTATGTTCCATACTAAAAATCACTAAAATGCCCACTGCTGCCAAAGCGTAAAAGATGTTTTCATTTTAACTTGACATGGACCGACCAATATCGGCCAATATCTATTTGGCACATAACGATATCGCTGTACAATGGAAGTTTAGCCGGTTGATTTAAGTGCGCGCTTGTTGTCGAAAACGAATGACTCGCCTCCGGCTATGCTAATATGAAAGCCGGACCACGACTCTTATCAAGTATATGCTGCTGTTGATGAACTCCTGATAATCGTCTCGACTGATTTAGTGCAGGAAACGTAGTAGTTGAATGGTTGTACGCGTGGGATGCTGGAAACTGACGTTTCAAAGATTTTAATTGCAAATTGTGTCGGATTTTTATGTACGCTTCTCTATTTTTACATTCCCTAGCGTTCGAAAGGTATTGAAGTCCGCAGTTGGAGCAACATATTTTACTGGAGTCTTTATCGGTGAGTGGACATTCAGTGTGGCTATGTTCACCACTACATATGAGACATCTTGTGGGCAGATGGCAATGAGAAGATCCATGCCCATACATTTGACAGTTTCTGCATTGTGTGGGTCCACTATTGTTCTTCTTGTAGTAGTCGAATCGAACAATTGTGTGCATGATTTGTTGTAGTTGATGGAGCTTTGTATTTGGCTCCAGGAATAATAGGTACCAGAGCTGAGCATTTGCTCTGTCTCCGACGTTGTATTTTTTCACATCAATGCAATTGATATTATGTTCCTGCTTGAGATATGTTTTGAGCTCTTCACAAGCTATATCATGTAGCCCTGATAAAGTTATTTTCGTAGGTCGAAGATCTGACCTGCGGTGTGTGAAAAACTCCACTTTTGTTTTTATGAGATGTGCATGCACTTTCTTATATTCCTCATGAGTTTGTAGGAACAGTTTTCTACCGATAGAAATGTTTTTAATTTGAAAATCGGATACTTGCAGTTCGATCATTATGGCAATGATCGTATCCCTCGGTAGCTGGATGAAAGTAATAGGTGGCACTTTCGGTTTTTTATTCTGCTTTTGCTATTCTTGCCCGTGGGTTTCATTATTGTCACTAATGTTGACTTCGTCCAATCCATGGTATTTATTACCGTTCGCCATGACAGTAGGATGAAATGTTTTCACACGTTTGTTGATAATATCCCGAAGGAAGGAGCCCGTTGAGGGGCTTTCCCCGGCCGATCGTTTGTTATTCACTGGAACTATTTCGATCTGCTATAATTTCGGAGGGTTTCTTATCAAAAGAAAAACACATAAATAGAGATTTCAACGGGATTGAAAAATAAACGGGAATACAAGTTTCAAAATCTAACCACTATCGAGTTTCAACTCAAGTTGATTTCTTTAAAAACTGCACTTTTTCAGAAACTTCAACATATATACATACATATCGTTCAAACTCAACTCGTTGAAATATAGGCGTTTTACCGCCGAAATGTTGCTAAAGTCTAATGACACATTATTGTTCAGTTCATGTCTTTAGGGGTTACCCCCACTTGTAACTTTGAAATTTTTCTATTTTCTTTTGTTGCATTTATTTTGAGTATAACTGTCTGAGAATACGTCCTTCAAATTTCAAGTCGATCCGAACATAATTGACCAAGATATGAGCGTTGAAAGAGAAGAAACTGTTACTTAAACAACCGTTAGTTATACTTATAAACGCGTTTTTCTCGAAATGACATTTTTGAAGTCGGTGACCAAAATTACTCAAAAACTACTGAGCCGATCTTTTTGAAACTTGGCAGGCTTATTCATTACATAAAAATGTAGTGTTTGATCGTTCAGTTTTTCTTTTTAATAAAAAATGGCCGTTTTATAGCAAAAAGACGACCGTTTTTTTAAGTGAAAATCTAACCATTAACTTTGACTGTCCGCCATTTTGTAAAAAATGGATATTGTTTTAAATTTTTCGATCAAACACTAGTTTATACTGTAATTTAACTAAGTGCATCGCTATTTTTTGCTTCAAATGATCCAGTTCGACACAATGTTGTTCACCGCAAAAGGTGAAAATTAAAATACCATTGTTTTGACGGCCATTTGTAATTTAACGATGTAATATTTTTCAATTAAAAAAATTACAGAATGGTGCTTAATGTATGTTCTTTAAAACAATATAATAGTCGTTTAAAAAAAATTCGTAGTTTTCTTACAAAAAATTCCGCTACAAGTGGGAGTAACTCCTTAAAAGTTGATAAAGAAATAAATATACATTATTGTTCAGCGTGTGTTGGAATTCTGCGAAACAGGCAATTAATCGGTTTTTGAGTTCATCATAATTGTCTATTTCTGGCGGGCACTTTACGGTTTCTTGCACTTGTTCCAGTATTGATATGCCCAATCCTGAAACAGCTGCAAGAAATTTCGCGTTGTCGGAAAATCCCCTGTTATGGGCGAATAATGACTCGACTTGCGCGAACCACAACGTAACATTTGATTGCCAAAATGGCGGCACTCTCACTTCGCGTATGGCATCCACTCGCGGTGGCTGAGATCCGGGCCAGAGTTCACGCGTGGCTTGCAAAGACGTTATCGAGGATTTCGGCGTCTCCTCTTGAATATTTTTCGAAGAATCACTAGTTGCCATTTTTAAAGTTCGTTTTCAATAGTCTTTCAACGATGTTTCTTAAAGGGGGGTCACCATTTGAAGAGGTTTCTACTGCACAATTTAAAACACGTCTGTATTCGATTGGTTGACAACAAGGAGTAATTTTATTCATATCAAAGTTATAACAAAAAGTCGCTAACTAACTGAATTCTAATGTTGATTCACAGATGGCAGCTTGATAGCTTGGTGTTCTCTATACACTTGTGCTGCAGAGCCACCTATGAGCAAAGAGCAATACTGAAATCCTGACACTTTTCAGGCAACGTTTCAGCACGGGCTGCGTACCGATTTTCTCAAGTGACGTGAAAAAATGCAGGTGCCGAAATTCCGTCACTCTATTCCCATGCATTCCCATGCATGAAAGGGGAACAGGAATTCAGGTATGGCAGCGTTCTAACCTTAAAAGCCGACCTACGTAGCAGCTCTTGGCTATCCAATATTTGTACCTGCAGTGAGATAGTAGAAATGGAGATGACATCGACGGTATAACTTTCCACCATTAGCCCCTTCGATTCTCTCGCGCACAAAACATGTTAAAGCAGCAATACCGTTCATTGTCAAATTGAAGCGGAACTGCGTGGATTTGAAATGATTTGACAATGAAGAGATAAAAATTTACTATCATCCCCTTCAATGAAATATGATGTTCACACTACACTCTAAATCAGGTAGATTTAGGAGCTGTCAGATTAATGTAGTGAAGCGTTCACACTAGCCGAAGAGATTTAGAATAAGGAGATTTAGAGAATGAAACGTCATTCGAATTTATGTGTACAATTGTTTTTGCATGAAAATTGTTGAAAATAATGCAGAAACATGCATGAACATTTTTTTTCATTTTGTACAATTCTTTTTTCTTTCAGTGTTCAATTTTCTCCATTTTAGAACGAAATTCGACTGACATTTCATTCAAATCTACTCTCCCTCTCACGTATGGAATTCAGCATACTCTGAAAACAATTCAGCCGGTACCAAATTCACAATAGTACATGATTTGGACTTGATTAACTCGTAATCAGGTAGCTTTCGCCGGTCAGAAGCCGAGGCAAATGCATGGTCAATCAGGTAGATTTGTGGTCGATTTACCTCTTAAGTGATCAGCTGATCAAATTAATTAAAGTAATTAGTATTTGAATTCATTTTAAGGATAGAATAAGATAAAATTTAAATGATCTACAACAATAAATTTTTTCCGAGTATGGTTTTATTGTTCCCATCCCTTGGTGTCGTTCACCTGCCAGCATACGCAGTGCATTTCAATATAATATACATTGTAAATTCCTATTTTTGCTTTCTTGGGCTTTCATCATGAACTGCTAAAGACCATTCCGAAGATTTTCTTTCATGTAAAATAAGATTATTTTTGTTTAATTAACATACACTACCCAACGAACCAAATAAAATATACTGCATTGCTTGTTTCCACCAACACTATGCTTCAAATGTATTTATCATAAAAATAACAATTCAAACTTGCGCGCCTATTGCCTATCCCCAAATTTATTACTAATTTTAAATCACCTACGTCCTTTGTTATGTATGACTGTGTTAAAGAATTTCACACACTAATTCGAACTGGTGCCGTAAGGAAACCCACAGTTCCAATCCACTTCTTCTATATGTTTGATCTGTTATTAGCATAAGTCAATGTGAACTCATAATACATAGAGGTATAAAACTTTAAGAGTAGTGGTAAAAAAGTAGGCTGTATCTAGGTCACCCATATCCACAAATTATTCCATTACAACTGCCGAGTTCCATTTTTATTAATTAGTCCTCCTAAGTACTTTCAGGTAGATCACATATGGAACACCATCTTCGTTCGTACGAGCAGATCCTACCCTGTCAAATTGTATACCGTTTTCCAATGCAAAACAGTTGAAAATAAAGGGAGAAAATAACGAGTGCTAGCTACCAAAATCGATAGAAAATATATAAGCAACTAGCAGAAAATTACCTCTTTTAACTTTCTACACATTATAAGATCTATTTCTAATTTCCTAACTACGAAAACATTCAACATTACCATGAATAAATCAAAGCCGCCTATTGATAATCAAAAAGCCACCTGACGGCAAAAAAAGGCGTTACTACTTATGAACAACTCGTGAACGAGAGCGCGAGTAGTTGGAAGTAGCCAGAAGTACTTGCGAGTACTAAATAGTAAAAATGGAATATGGGCAACGAAATATCTTTCGGGGAGTAGATCAATTGCTCGTTTTTGGGGCATTAACTTGGCGCGCATATTTGAAAAAACAGAGAAATATTAAAACTCAAGGAACAATTTTCGTATATTTGAAATTTGAAGGTAATCTGCACTCTACATCGTGGTCAGTCATTGTTTTTCAGTATAAATATTGTTTATTATAAAAATATTATATTAAAGAAATTGAAATATATGGCTTCTCAAGGAAAAAGTGGTCATTATATTAAAATATTGTAGGTCTGTTCCCGCACTACGATTAATTGCGATTAATCGCGATTAATTGCAATGAAGCCGTTCCTGTAGTTCGTTTTACTGAAAACTGAAATTTTCCCTTCTTTCAGTAAGTGCGATGAAATTTCAGTAGGGTCTGAGCTATTGAAAAATACTAAAAGTGTCAAACTCTGTGGCGCGAGGAAATATTTTCAAATGTTCGCGGCAAGCAACATCTTTTTTGCGTAATGTTGCTATTGTTGTGTACAACTAAAAATTAAAACTGACAAATGTCAAAACAAACACTGTCAGCCATCTTTTTTTGGCTCACCATTGATAGCAGCGACAACTGACCACCAAGCGGTCAAGACGAACAACAATTAAATAATTAATAATTTTTTGAATTTAAAACCGATCCATACACTAAAGCGATTTACATGAAATGTATGATATATATAGGAGAAGAATGATGCAATAAACTAGAGTCCGACTTGGTAAGCCATCTCGAATAGGCGACCAATAAGACTTTTACAAGGAAAATCAAACATTTTGTTTTATTTAACCTTGCATAAATTCAATTCTGAGCTGATGCTAAAGGGGCGGCTAAATTCGCCACGCAGAAGCGACGAATAAATTTAAAATTGTAGATTTGGACGAGTGAATTCACAAATCGTAAAATTTGAACGAGTGAATTTTAAAAAGCGTAGGTTTGAAGACAGATATAAATTCAGTCCCTACGCTGACCAAGGGACAGATAGCGAATTATCCTGTACCGTTACATTTCATGGCGATCCCGCCTTCGAAAGAATTTGGTCTACCGAAAGTTGGTGGACCACAACCAAGGATCCATCCAGGAATCCTAGAAGCCAGAAAACAAGAAGCGCTGAGGACGGCAATACCGAAAATTGATACAAAAAGGAAAAAACGCGGCGGCAACCTTGTCTACCTGAGAAAAAAAATTGCAGCCCTAAAGCGCATTGCGACGGATGTTGAAAACCCTCCAGCATGGGAAAAGCAAACCCAGATGTACCAGCGAATTGATGAATTAAAGAAGCAAATCAAACACCGCGAGACAGAAACAACAAGCAATCCGACAATAATAGAACATCACCAACCACACACATCAAGATCGAGTACGACACAAAAAACACACGACCACAGACAAATAAAAGAAATACAGGAAGAGATAGCAGCGCTGAAACGACTAGCTTTGGACGAGGATAATCCACCACCTTGGGAAAGCCAACAGCAAATGTACGACCGGATGGAATAACTGCGAACACAAATAAAACAAATGATACAATATGTAATGAAATGGTTAATGAATTGTTTACCCAGACACAAAGTGCCTGAGTAAAAATGGAGTGAAGGTCTACGATGACCATCAAAGGATATCGAGTCATTAGTCCGTGCAGGACTGAGCTACGCCGGGTAGCTACAACTCTCACATGACAGGACGGCGGCACATGCTGGTTGCCATCTAGCGATTCGGGAGATGTGGGGGGGTTCTTTTCTTGTCATGCGTCCTAACCATCATCACATTTTTATTCATGTGCCTGACAAGAAACAAACGCGACATTGAAAGTGATCTTCTTCAAGATCCACTTTATGAGCCGTGAAGGCTAACCCTGACCACGGGTATGTTTTTGTTAGTGACTGGGATCCAAAGATCACCAGCACAACAAAAAAAAAATAAGGCCACCAATTTGAGTCAATGCTTCCTACGAAGCAACTCGACGCGAAGACGAATCGAAGTACGCGCGAGGGATCGCGAATTGGTGGCAGTATTCGGGGACGACAGAGATACGCACGCAATACATCAAGAAACCGCGAAATTACAAACACTCCAAAAATAAGGTATACGCGGATACCAACACGAAATTCTCTACTTTACACTTTACACTGAACAAATACGCGCACGACTGACGAAATTCATCGACCTGAAAAAAAAATCCTGTGCTACCTTATAGCGGTGCCAGAAGTCTGATCTCTACCAAAAACATTGTATATAGGTCAGACTTCCGACGGGTCCGCCCATAGCCCCTACCATCCACCCTGTTATAAGAAAGAACGAAGAGTCAAAGAATGAAAGAGAAATAAATCTTCACCCCATCTTCAGAAAGGAAAGACAAATTTTTTTAATTACTCAAACATTTTTGTTTTATTGTTAAACTTTTAATTATTTTTACCACAATCAAACATTCCTCCTGATTTCACTGAATTCATGTGTGGTGTTAAAAGAAAATTAATTAAATTCCCTTACATGTTTTCTTTGTTGTGGTGTAACCTAAGGCCTTTTACAAAATTTTTATTAAATTCAGTTAGTTAATTAAATCAAGTTCAGCTTTTCGAAAGTAATATTAAGAGTATTGTCCCAGTAAACACTTTAGATATCTTTTATAAAAATTGTTTAATTCTTTCGCAGATACATCCAAAAATGTACCGTAGGGAGGAAACTTTGATTTGTAGATCTTCTTAAAAATTATTAAATCCTTCGTAAGGATTTATTAACGAACTATAACAGCAAAGTAATTATCCAAACAAATTTTGTTTTCTTATAACTTTTATCAAGAATTATTTTTCGCTTGATTTTAAACATTTAAACTATTCTTTGAACTCAAATAAATAATGGAATATTAACCTTTATATCAACATCGTTTTTAGAAATACCGCCAGTACAAATTAATGTAGCTTCATTACTACGTCGAACCGAAACGTTAAACTTCTCACTGCTCATCATAATAAGCGAAATATAAAGTGATATATAAAATGCAAGAACGCACTCAAAACGATATGCGGTTCATTTTTCACAAACTACTGACTCTGATTTAATAAAACTCGCTTCAGCGGCTTGATTGTAGAAATACGATTTTTGCCCGAATTTCAATGAAATCAAATGAAAATATGACCAAACACTTTGCATTATGCCGTATAACATTAACGAAGTATTTTAGGAAGTAATTTATCGTAATTTCTTTACAAATTTCATGCATATCACCAAATAACCAAGCGGAAATAATTGTAAATACAGGCGCGCTTCAATTTACAGAGATCAACGCTGATCCATATACGCAAAGTACCTTACATGGCTGGAGCACTTTTAGTTTACATCCTTATCCTTCGTCGTATACTCATTAAAATATTGAAACCCCGGCCGGGCCAGCGCCCTGAATCGCTGTAGGAATGTAAGACGCAGTTGATTTTTCAATATCGAATTTCTGGAGTTGGACTGGATTCAACTTTAAGGTTCCAACCATATCTGAAATCAACGTTAAAACACCAGAAACACAAACTAATCTTTCTCACTCCTGACGCCAAAACTTCCCAATGCGTCACGAGTCCTCGATTTTAGTTTCAGCAGCAAGACCTGATGGGGACGATTTGCAGGAAGATGATTTGAAACGATGGAGCTGACGAGCAGTGGTTGTTGCTCCGTCTCAAGGTGTATGTATTGTGGGTGTACTTGTAGTTAAGGTATGGATTAATCCATGGTATCACGTGACAACCATTGATTTTATTCGAGCACCAACAGCACGGTATGTTTCTGATCACTCATATAATTATCGAGTATCTATTTTTGCACTGTTACAAACTATCAACCCCAAAGGTGTCGATCTCGCGAGCGATCGAACGTCAGCCAAAGTACAACATTTTATGCCGAAAAAGATACACTCGGATTTCGCCGTGGGCTGGCTAAAAACTATCTTAACCACTTTTCATCGATATTGAAAATGACGAATCGCCAGTCGACAAACTCCAACGACCGAACCGCGCTCGACGACCACTCGATTGAATCCATGCTCGCCGTCCACTCGCACTGAGCTCTCAAACACGACCCCTCGTACTGATCGTCAAAAATCATTTTCAAATCACATCATTCAATTCCGCGAATATGTGAATTCGACATTCCCAGGCTCACGAGCGAGTTCTGAGAATGTCAAATGCAACATTCTCAGGCCCGTCGATATTTCGGGGAATTCCTCGACTCGCAGCGCTGGTTTTTCCCCAAAATGCTTACATTCGTATTGCATGCTCAATTTACATGGAAATTCGCTCTGATGGTTAGGCGAATTTGTATTTCCATGCAAATTGAGCACGCATAAAAACAAATATTTTCAGGAAATGTGCATTTAATACAAACCCGATCTTTCCGCAAATTCCAATGCGTGGAAAGAGCCGAAGATCCCAATTGTCAATTTTTCAGAATCAAAGTGGTTTATAAGAAGATTCTGGATAGGAAAAAACTCACTTGAAAGCGAAGCAAGGTAATGAAGAAAACTCCGTCACGCAATATTTGAAAAGAGTGTTTCAATTATAGGTGCGTGAGCTTTGTACAGTGTGTCAATCCTCATCAAAGGAGCTATTAGGAATAGGAAAAAAAAATTCAAAGGCAGCATTAATGCCGAATGTCCTTACCATGATAAACACCCGTGGCCTTGCCATCTGGGTGCTGCAATAGCTACCCAGTCGAGCTACAACTTTTGCCTTTTTAAACTTGTTGTCAAGTTTGCTGTTATAATGCTCCGTGGCTTTGCTCTGAGCGAAGTTCCGAACAAAAACTGTGTCGCCAGCTTGAAACTGAGAGTCTCGAGTGCGCAAGTTGTAATATTTGGCCTGAGTCTGATATGCCAAATCTATTTGTTTCTGAGCTTGCTCCCTAATCAACTCCTGGCGTTGATGGGGTAGCAGCTCAGCTGTGGGTTCCTGTAACAACCCTAATTTTCGGAGTAGTTTATACGAACTACCATGTTTAGGCATGTTTTGCCCGAATACCATAAAGTAAGGGCTAAATCCGGTTGAGGTATGATGAGAAGTGCATAAAGCAGAATTAATTTCGGACAATCTTCTATCCCAATCCAACTGAGTGGGCGCAACATATGTTCGAATGGCTGCTACCAAGGATCTGTTGACTCTCTCTGACGCGTTTGCTTGAGGAGAATATACTGCTGTGTATTGATGTTGTACGCCATAGTTATCGAGTAAAGAATTGAACAAATTTGAGCGGAATTGTACACCATTATCAGTCATGATAACTTCAGGCACACCGAAAACATGAAAGATACGCTTCTCCACGTATTCACACACCTTAGAAGCGGTGCTTTTTCTCAAAGGCTCCACAAACGTGAATTTAGACAAATGATCTAATACGACTAATATGCCGGTATTACCATCCTTAGATCGGGGATAAGGGCCCAATAGATCTATATACAGACGCTGAAAAACGCGATCGCTAACAACTGGTTGGCCCATAGGCGGTCTCAACAGCTGATTCGGAGCCTTGTTCATCCTACACAAGTCGCAAGCCAGCACATATTCTTTAACTTGTAAAGCCATTTTTGGCCAGAAGAAATATGTCTGCAAACGCTTTAAGGTTTTGCCTATTCCACCATGCGAGCTTGTGGGATGATCATGGGCCCGAATGATCAGCTGAGATGTCAGCTCTTTGGGAATCCACAACTTCCAGCTGTCACGTTCCTGTATCAAATCACCTGTGGCATATTGAGTACGTCTGTATATATATCCATCAGTTACCCTAAGATCAGGAAGCGTTGTTGCAATCGCTGATACTTTCTCAATCAAATCTAAGTAGGCCTCCGATTTAAAATGAGGCGAATCTAAGTCGATTTCAATCATTTCTGATAGTTCCTGAATAGCTTCGCAATCTTCCGGTGTGTGAACACGGGAAAGCGCATCTGGAACCACATTCTGGCTACCTTTTCGATGACTAATAGTGAATTTGAAGCCTTGCAACTTCAAAGCCCATCGAGCGAGTCTTCCATGCAAATCTTTAAGACTCATTAGCCACTGCAGAGATGCATGATCGGTTACCACCTCAAATTCTTGCCCTTCAATGTAAGCCCTAAATTTTTTTATAGCTAATACAGCCGCTAAACATTCCTGTTCGGTCACCGTATAGTTTCGTTGGACCGAATTTAGCTTCTGCGACATGTATGCTATAGGGGCTTCAGCTCCGTCCTCTAGTTTCTGCATTAATACAGCACCAACACCGTATTGACTAGCATCACAGTGAATGGCAAATGCTTTACTAAAGTCGGGGCTGTGCAATACAGGCGAAGAACTAAGGCACCTCTTCAGCTCTTCAAAAGCGGCTAGGCTTTCCTTACTCCATTCAAATTTTCGTTTACTCGACAACATATTAGTTAATGGCGTAGACACAGTCGAAAAATCGGGAACGAATCTCCGACACCAACCACAAACCCCCAAGAAACGACGCAACTGTCTGACTGTCCGAGGAATAGGGAACTCTTTTATGGCTTGAATCTTTTCAGGATCTGTTTGAACTGTCCCGTGACCGATTATATGGCCGAGATATTTAACTTCCTTCATCAAAAACTTGCTTTTTTCTACATTTATCGTCAATCCTGCAGAACGCAAATGCTGTGCAACTTCTTTAAGCAGCAAGATATGATCGTTAAAAGTTTCAGTGATTAAGAGCAAATCATCTAAATAGATGAAGACTTGATGTTTAAGATGTGCTGGAATGGCTCGGTCCATCAGTCGTTGCATGGTTTGTGGGGCATTACATAACCCAAAAGGCATGGTAACGAACTGATAGAGTGGTCTGCCAGGAACAGTGAAGGCTGTCTTATCCTGCGATTCCTGATCAAGCGGTATTTGCCAGAAAGCGTCTTTTAAGTCAAGGCTGCTTATATACTTTGCTTGTGGCAGCCGACTTAAGATACCGTCGATCAGGGGAAGAGGATAAGCATCCTTCACCGTTACCTGGTTTACCTTCCGCGCATCCAGACACATTCTAACTTTTCCAGGTTTGACAACAAGAGTTACTGGAGAGGACCAACTGCTCTGTGATTCCTCAATAACTCCCAGACTCAGCATTCGGTCAATTTTTGCGTAGAGCTGTTTTTCAACTGCTGGTGATATTGAAAAATGTCGTTGCTTAATGGGTTTATTAACGCCCACATCAATCACGTCTGAAGTGAGTGTAGTGCGCCCCAATCCTTCCTTTGCAAACGACGGAAACCTTGCAATGACCGCCTCCAGTTCCTCCTGCTGTGCTGGTAAAAGATAATGACGATTAGTAGAGGAGATAGCAGATAGTGATAAATTCTCCACTGAAGGGTTTTGACCAAACAGATCCGTCGCCAAATTAAAAAGACGTACAAAGTCTATTCCCAAATAAAGGTTCTGACTCAGCGAAGGAATCACCAGAAACGACATAGTTTTGATACGTCCTCGAAATTGTATGGTGCCAGCAATCCTACCAACAGCAGCATGTCTGGTGCCATCAGCAGTGCTGAGACTTACATGTAATTTCTCGAGACGGTATCTATTGTCATTTAGTAATTTCCTCGCTAAGTCAGACGCCAGACAGCTGACACTCGCTCCCGTGTCAATCAATCCGCTAACCTTCTCGTTTCCGAAAAGAGTAACATTTGCATATGGACGCAAATCACCTGTGGGTTGATCCACTACGGTAGATGAACAGTACTGTCGCCTAAGTTTCTTAATACGTAACCAAAAGTTACGTAGACGAAGAGTTGATCTTTTAGTTCTTCGTACTTTGGAAAACTCCTCACATTCAAAAATGCGACGGCGTGCCTGCTCATATTCCCTTAGTCGGATATGATCAGGTTTAAGATATTGTGGGGTCCGGTTGGTACCGAACACTCGCTCCGATCCCTCCAAAACGACGTCAGATTGAGCAACAGATGAACTCGAAGAAGATAGAGTTTTGTTAGTGAAGATAGGGGTAAACGCAAGAGTGGTATTGGCAACACCAGAATCAGAAGCAGACGAGAACAGATTCTGGTCTTCCGAAGGAGAAAGATCTAAGGTCTGGGAATCTGCCGAGACCCGTGATTGTTTGCGGAGGGCTTCTGGTGGTGGTGAGCTCCTCCGGTCTGACGGTTTTTTTGCTGACACGATTCACAGTGAGGCTTGTAGATATTCTCTGCTCCACAGCCATAACAAAATATCCGTCGTTCCTCCAAACAATCCATATAGAGATGTCCTGGCTTGCGGCAGTTCCAACAGATGGAAATTCGAGTAACCTCCGCAACCTCCTGACCCAGATCTCTTTCTTCTCCCGACGCATACGTATCCGACAGTGCCGCCAGATGACGGCGAGTCCCAAAAACTCTTGCAGGCTGTCCAAGAGCCTGAGCCAACCTTTCTCGTCTTTTGACCTGTTCACGTAGCTGTTGTGTGTTGGAAAAGTGCCGATCTACTAACTGCCACTGCAGTTCGGGCAACATATTTCCCTGAACAATATCCAGCAGCTCGTGATCCGACAGTGGGAACGGTAGAGCACTGGACATTCGACGTAAGTCCCTGTAAAAATCATCAAAGGACTCACCAGCCTTCTGGCGGCGCCGACGGATTCGATTGGTGATTTCACGGTTAGACGCAAAATCTCGAAATTCTCGTCTTATAGCCTCACAAAAGACATTCCATTCGATTCGTCCTACCTCCTGATGGTATTGCCAATACCACTCCTCCGCCTCTCCGATCAGCAGTCCATCAATATGTCGGCACAGGGCATAGAAGTCTCCTTGAAGCTTCTGGTGGGTTAGAGCAGTTACTCTGTATAGAAATTTCTCTACAGGTATGCTTCCTGATTCTCCACTAAACCTCAAGTTCCATCCTGCCATTATAGTGGTGACCCTGTCCGAAGATATCCTACTATCTCTAGGTGGTTGACCATTCCGCCTAGGTAACACATTCTCATCATAACCTCTCCTCACTTGTCCCTGCCTAATGCCAGACAAGTGGTCTGAGGATCGTCGAGGTATTGTTTCTGCCATGGGCTTCTCAAACCCATGGACAGGCCTGTTGGCAGCCGGTTGTGCTGAAGACCGAGCGTTCCGGTAATTTGACTGGTGGTCTCTCCCAGTCAACTCCGGAGTAGATATGTCCCTCCCGGGGCGTCTCAACGAGCCATTTGGGCGGGGACCAGCTCCAGAATCCCGAGACGAAGCATTAGGGCTAGATATGGATAATGTAGTCAATTGATGCTGAATGTTGTTTACTGATTGCATCAGTTGACCCATCTGCTTTTTAATGTCTCCTATCTCAGGATCCGGAGTTGCTCTTCTGGAATCTGTGAGACTCGGAGATAGCTCAGGAAGAGCGCCTGCAGCATCTCCTCCTCGTTCTTCACAGTTCCAGCTTCGTTGTACCGAATTTCTCAAGTCCCCGCCCAACGGCTCGTTGGTACGTGACCGAGTTATGGGTCGGTGGCCCTTTGGAACAGCACCTTGCTTAGGTTGCCGTCCTAAATCGGTTTTAACTGGTAATGCCCGCAAATCCTCCGGTTTTAATTCCCTCCGGCATAATGGGCATGCACGATATTGTAGAAAGCATCTTTCCAGACACTTCTCGTGATATTTATGGTCACATTTTGTGATTAACACGTTTACTTCCGTTGTGAAAACCTGTTGACAGATGGGACAGCTCTCACTACTACCCTCCTCTGTTTCCCTCATAAGAGGTGGCGGCGTCCTTGCCATTGCCATTTCGATACTAGATACTTAATTATTTTTAGAGATAATTATTAGTTTAGAGATAATTAATAATTAGAGATAATTAAGTTTAGAGATAATTAATTAGTGTAGAGATAGTTATTAGTTTAGAAATAATTACTCAAAAGATAAGTATATATACGAAAAGATATATATATATATGAAAAATATATCTATTACACAAGATATATTTTAATTAGTGTTTTTGGTTTAGTGTTGGTTGGTTTTTCCTTTCCAAAGAGTGGTGAAGACCTCTTTCAAGAAAAGAAAAGAGAGAAGTAGAGAGAATTTAGATAAAGATATTTTAAGACAAATAGACATTAGATAAAGACTGAGATTTTAAAGAGTTTGCGAATTATTGGAAACTAGAAGATAAACTACGTTACGTTATAGAGATGAAAAATAGAGAGATTAAAGACACTATGTGTGAAATTGCAATAACAAACTAAGGTTTCCAATAAAAAGGAATTGCACAAGATAATTTTTCAGGTGATGAAACTCGTCAGTACCCGAACCGATATTAATTTATGATATTTTTCTCCACAACAAAATACTTTAAAGACAAATGAGGCAGAGATATCCGATACCAGGATTCTGAGCAACAAGGACCAATACCACTGGACATACTATTTGGCTGGATGCCGAAATAGCAGATTTCACAGTTGGTTTGCTCCTCGCTGATCAAAATCGCAGCACGGAATCTCTGTCCTCACGGTAGAAATGAAAAAAAAGGATCACTCGTTCAACAGAAAGGAAGACGACATCTGTTTCCGAAGACTGGACTTACTAAGTGGCTGGTTGGCAACATAGCAGATATCACAGATCTCCGAAAACAGACTGCCTTCAAGCGTGAAGCCTAGAATAAACACGAGAACGAGTGCCTTATATTGAATTTTTAATGGAAATATACTACGGATGGCAGTTTTTTATAGGGGCTGCAGACAGGTAAAAGAAATTGCTGGCGGAGTGATACCACCAAAGTTAAGTCTGCAGGAGTGAAGGTCGATTGGAAAATGTTAAGTACGTAAAGCACTTAGTTATGTTCTACTGAACATAAATCGATCTCACTGCTTAAATGTGGGACTCCTTTAAGGATTTGTAGACCGAAGTCTGTAGTTCTAAACTCAAAACATCTTTGAGCGAACTTTATGAACTCTAACGAGCAAGTTTCGGGCCCCACGTTGGGCGCCATTTGTAATGAAATGGTTAATGAATTGTTTACCCAGACACAAAGTGCCTGAGTAAAAATGGAGTGAAGGTCTACGATGACCATCAAAGGATATCGAGTCATTAGTCCGTGCAGGACTGAGCTACGCCGGGTAGCTACAACTCTCACATGACAGGACGGCGGCACATGCTGGTTGCCATCTAGCAATTCGGGAGATGTGGGGGGGTTCTTTTCCTGTCATGCGTCCTAACCATCATCACATTTTTATTCATGTGCCTGACAAGAAACAAACGCGACATTGAAAGTGATCTTCTTCAAGATCCACTTTATGAGCCGTGAAGGCTAACCCTGACCACGGGTATGTTTTTATTAGTGACTGGGATCCAAAGATCACCAGCACAACAAAAAAAAATAAGGCCACCAATTTGAGTCAATGCTTCCTACGAAGCAACTCGACGCGAAGACGAATCGAAGTACGCGCGAGGGATCGCGAATTGGTGGCAGTATTCGGGGACGACAGAGATACGCACGCAATACATCAAGAAACCGCGAAATTACAAACACTCCAAAAATAAGGTATACGCGGATACCAACACGAAATTCTCTACTTTACACTTTACACTGAACAAATACGCGCACGACTGACGAAATTCATCGACCTGAAAAAAAAATCCTGTGCTACCTTATAGCGGTGCCAGAAGTCTGATCTCTACCAAAAACATTGTATATAGGTCAGACTTCCGACGGGTCCGCCCATAGCCCCTACCATCCACCCTGTTATAAGAAAGAACGAAGAGTCAAAGAATGAAAGAGAAATAAATCTTCACCCCATCTTCAGAAAGGAAAGACAAATTTTTTTAATTACTCAAACATTTTTGTTTTATTGTTAAACTTTTAATTATTTTTACCACAATCAAACATTCCTCCTGATTTCACTGAATTCATGTGTGGTGTTAAAAGAAAATTAATTAAATTCCCTTACATGTTTTCTTTGTTGTGGTGTAACCTAAGGCCTTTTACAAAATTTTTATTAAATTCAGTTAGTTAATTAAATCAAGTTCAGCTTTTCGAAAGTAATATTAAGAGTATTGTCCCAGTAAACACTTTAGATATCTTTTATAAAAATTGTTTAATTCTTTCGCAGATACATCCAAAAATGTACCGTAGGGAGGAAACTTTGATTTGTAGATCTTCTTAAAAATTATTAAATCCTTCGTAAGGATTTATTAACGAACTATAACAGCAAAGTAATTATCCAAACAAATTTTGTTTTCTTATAACTTTTATCAAGAATTATTTTTCGCTTGATTTTAAACATTTAAACTATTCTTTGAACTCAAATAAATAATGGAATATTAACCTTTATATCAACATCGTTTTTAGAAATACCGCCAGTACAAATTAATGTAGCTTCATTACTACGTCGAACCGAAACGTTAAACTTCTCACTGCTCATCATAATAAGCGAAATATAAAGTGATATATAAAATGCAAGAACGCACTCAAAACGATATGCGGTTCATTTTTCACAAACTACTGACTCTGATTTAATAAAACTCGCTTCAGCGGCTTGATTGTAGAAATACGATTTTTGCCCGAATTTCAATGAAATCAAATGAAAATATGACCAAACACTTTGCATTATGCCGTATAACATTAACGAAGTATTTTAGGAAGTAATTTATCGTAATTTCTTTACAAATTTCATGCATATCACCAAATAACCAAGCGGAAATAATTGTAAATACAGGCGCGCTTCAATTTACAGAGATCAACGCTGATCCATATACGCAAAGTACCTTACATGGCTGGAGCACTTTTAGTTTACATCCTTATCCTTCGTCGTATACTCATTAAAATATTGAAACCCCGGCCGGGCCAGCGCCCTGAATCGCTGTAGGAATGTAAGACGCAGTTGATTTTTCAATATCGAATTTCTGGAGTTGGACTAGATTCAACTTTAAGGTTCCAACCATATCTGAAATCAACGTTAAAACACCAGAAACACAAACTAATCTTTCTCACTCCTGACGCCAAAACTTCCCAATGCGTCACGAGTCCTCGATTTTAGTTTCAGCAGCAAGACCTGATGGGGACGATTTGCAGGAAGATGATTTGAAACGATGGAGCTGACGAGCAGTGGTTGTTGCTCCGTCTCAAGGTGTATGTATTGTGGGTGTACTTGTAGTTAAGGTATGGATTAATCCATGGTATCACGTGACAACCATTGATTTTATTCGAGCACCAACAGCACGGTATGTTTCTGATCACTCATATTGTTAAATTTCGCAAATATCCATCCGAATTGGTCGCTGAGTCAACTAAGCCATCACGTGTAGCAACTCAACTTTCAATTAATATACCATGAAAAATTACTCATAAAAAATTTTAGATTTTCCAGCTTGTGTAAAATGCATTGTAATCAACATTAAATTGAAAATCAAGTCAAATATGATTGCTCGATTACGCCAGACTGTGTGCTCAGCATTTTTTTGTATCAAATATTGATTCCACCAAAAGTGAAATATTTGCAAATTCAATTTTAGTATGTAAGCACTTTTGTACCTATAAAATAAGTAATGTTCTGGTAAATAAATCATTAGTATTTTTGAAAGCAATAAGCTAAGCCTTTTTTATTACTCTTGTTGAGGCTGACAGGAGGTTGCGTTTCAACAAGAATCATTGTTGCACTGGTTTTGTACTAGGGTAACATTTCTCCATAAGATTGTATAGGTTTTGTACCTAAGCAATCAGTCGCAGATTTTTTGTTGCATCCAATTCGCACAGTTGCACTGGTTTCTGTACCGAGGCAACGTTGAAGGGATTGTATAGGTATTGTACCTAAACAATCGTTCGCGAGCGGTATTCATCGCTATAGAAAAAACATTGGTGACCCCGACGTGATTACCTTGTAATCATTCAACGATTTTATTTGTAACGTTTGTAACTTGGCACAAACAATCGTCGGTTTTGCTCGATCATGGAGGCTGCAGAACTACTACACGAGCAAGACAGTGTTGGCAACAACTTGGAAAGGTTGCTAATCAACTTCAACAAGGACTCGATCCAACGTAAAACTGAAGAATACGTTTCGAAACGCCTTGAATTTGCAGAGAGCTACTGGTGCATCATCCAGGGAAATCACGCTAAGCTAGCTCCATTAGAGCACGAGCTATCTGACGAGCCGTATTTCCAAAACAAATACTTCGAAAAACTACAGACGGTGTATTACACTTTGAAGGGTCTACTGCTGCAGCAGAAGAACGAACTAAATCAGCAGTTAAAAGCAGCCAAGCCTTCATCATCTGCTCTAGGGTCCGAAGTCACAGCACCAAACCCACGAGAAAACGACGATTATGGTCGAATGGTTTCAGTTACCAACCAGTCAACTGGGAGCGAAGATATTACTAAATTGATTCGCAAACAAAAGGCGCTAATGAGATTAACGACTCATCAGCTTGAAAGCATCGAATCTAAGTGGGAAGAACAACACCCGAAGTCCTATTACCTTCTGAAAATCGAAACGTTGCAAAAACATCGCGCAGAATTGCTGGAGAACGATCAACATATTTGGGAGCTTTCATCGGAAACAAAACCCCTAGGCTACGAAGCCAATCTGTTCTACACTCTGGAATTGTGGGCTCAAGATGTAATCATCCAATTACGACAGCACATTGACGAAACGCAGAGCACCGAAATAGCTCCAAGAGGTTCCGTGAAACTACCAAAAATCACGGTTCCAACATTTGATGGAGACTATTTGCGATGGACACAGTTCCATGACTTGTTTCTTCAACTGGTGCACAATCAGCCAATAACAAACATCGAGAAGATGTTTTACTTAACTACGAACTTGACTGGAGAAGCTAAGGCTCTAGTACAACACCTACAAGCGTCTGAAGAGAACTATCAAGATGCGTGGAACATTTTGAATGCTCGTTACAACAATAAACGATTACTTGTAACAGCATTACTCAACAAGCTGCTGTCACAGCCGACAATCCATGTCGAATCAGCACAAGCTATAAAAAATCTACATGACACAACAAATGAATGTTTGTTTGGATTGAAAAATCTGGGATTGTCCATAGAAGCTTGGGACCCCCTCATAGTGCATCTAATGATCAAAAAGCTGGGCAAGAATACTCACGTAATGTTCGAACAATCTCTCGAAAATCCAAGGGAGTTGTCAACAATGAAGCAGTTTCTAAAGTTCCTGGAGAACCGCTTTCAATCATTAGAAGCTCTTGGAACTAAAAATGCGAACACTTCGAGAAACTTTGAGAAACCAGGCCAGCATAAGAAAACGTCGCTTGTCGCAGTTCCAGCCAAAGGGAGCTGTGTACTTTGCAACAGAAATCATTCATTATACAATTGCAATGATTTCCGATCTCAAACTCTACAACAAAGACGAGAAGTACTTAAGAAACATCAACTTTGTTTCAATTGTATGAAAGGAGGGCATTTCTCTTCTCAATGTTCCGGACAAACTTGCAGAAGATGCCACGAAAAACACAACACGTTGGTGCATCTCGAAGACATTGAGAGAAAATCTGTGGTTGGTAACAATCCGAGTAAGCAACTGGACTCTAATAAACCAAGCACCAGCAAAACAAGCCCAAGTTTCAAAGATTCCACCATGGCTTCCTCCAGTGCGAAAGCTATAACGTTAGCAGCAGGTACAGAAAGGCCAGGAAATGAGCACGTATTGCTTAGCACTGTCCTCGTTAAATTGAGAAGCAGCAAAGGAATTGAAGCCGAGTGCCGCGCAGTGCTTGATTCAGGATCCCAGTTGAATTTCATTACTCAACAAATGGCCCGGCAGCTAAATTTATCAGAAACTTTTGACCCTTTGAATATTCAAGGCATTGGCCAAGCACCGCAGCGTACACAAAACCGGGTAAGCTTTGAGTTGATATCCAACACCCTGAACTGGTCAATTCAAGTTCAAGCCCATGTGTTGCCGCAAATAACAACACTTCAGCCATCGCAGCCAGTAGACATCAAAATCTGGTTCATACCTGATGGGATTCAACTGGCGGACCCCTCTTTCCATCGCCCAGGAAAGATTGACTTGCTCCTAGGAGCAGAGCATTTCTTTGCGCTACTCTCATCAGAACAGATTCAACTAGGAGATGGCGTGCCGATGCTGCAAAATACCAAGTTGGGTTGGATTATTGGAGGAAAAAGCAAAAAACCACCATCGACCTGCGGCATATGTTCAGAAGAGACCCGCAGCCTAGATGAGCAAGTAGAGAAATTCTGGAGACAAGAAGACCCTGATATTGTGAAACCATCCTTTTCGACATCAGAACTTAAATGCGAGTCGCATTTCGCACAAAACGTGAAAAGAGATAGCACAGGCCGCTTCATCGTGAAACTCCCCTTTTCAAGCGATCAGACAACTCTTGGAGAGTCAAGGCACATTGCTCTCAGTCGTTTCCATGCAGTGGAAAGGAAATTGATGAGAAATCCAGAATTAAAATCTCTATATGTTGAGTTCATGAACGAATACCTCAAGCTTGGACATATGGAGGAGGTTGATTTAGAAAAAATTGAGGCTCCATATTACATCCTACCACATCATTGCGTCATTAAACCCGAAAGCACAACTACCAAGCTGCGTGTGGTTTTTGACGCATCCATGAAAACATCGTCAGACGTATCGCTCAACGAAATTTTATATACTGGACCTACCATTCAAGACGAACTCTTCTCAATCTTGTTACGATTTCGATTGCCGAAATACGCTTTCACTGCGGATATTGAGAAGATGTACCGCCAGATAAAAGTTGATCCTGGTGACAGAAAATATCAACTAATCTTCTGGCGAGATGAGCCATCTGCGGAACTTAAATGTTATCAACTCTCCACCGTCACCTACGGATTGAGAACGGCTCCATATCTAGCCACAAAGTGTTTGCAACGATTAGCAATTCAATCAGATGGGGAACGCCCGTTGGGAGCCGCTTCACTTAAAAGAGACTTTTATGTGGATGACGTCATCACTGGGAGTAACTACATTCCAGAAGCCATGGAAATTCAGGCTCAGTTGATTCATATTCTTGAGTCCGGGGGATTCAAATTACGGAAATGGTGCTCCAACCATCCTGCTCTACTGCAAAACATACCTACAGAAGACAGGGCACCAGAACTAGAATTTTCTGAAAACGAGGACTGTCATGTCAAAACTTTGGGGCTGAGATGGTTACCGCGATCCGACGAGCTCTCTTTCAAAACTCAGTGGAAGGAAAAACGACCGATAACTAAACGACGTGTATTGTCAGACATTGCTCATTTGTTCGATCCACTTGGGTTAATGGCTCCTATTATAGTCAAGGCTAAAATTTTCCTGCAAGAGCTATGGGCGCAGCACTTTGACTGGGATGACGAGTTACCAGAAGAATACACGACCAAATGGATTGCTTTCTTGCAGAATCTCAGCAAACTGACAAGCATAAAAATTCAACGGCATGTGAGTGCTGGTCACATTCCGCAGTCGATGCAGCTACATACCTTTTCGGATGCTTCAGAGCAGGCTTTAGGCACTGCCATCTATGTGAGGTCTATGTTCCCGGATGGACGTATCATAGTGAGATTACTGTGCGCTAAGTCCAAAACTGCCCCGAAAAAGAATGTCACAATGCCGAGATTAGAGCTATGTGCTGCAAAATTAGCAGCAGTTCTAGCGGATCGTGTTAAGAAGGATCTAGCTTGGAAACACAGCTGCTTCTATTGGACGGATTCTCAAATTGTGTTGGCATGGCTACATGCCCCGTCCTCTTCACGATATACATTTGTCGCAAATCGAATAGCTGCAATACAAGAAGTAACTACGGCAGATCAATGGTTTCATGTCAGTTCGGCACACAATCCTGCAGATTTAGTGTCTAGAGGAACTACATCCGAACGATTAAAAGAATGTGCGTTATGGTGGTATGGACCACTTTTCCTCCATGGAGCTGAAAGAGCAAGGCCACAAAAACCTGAAATTTTGATTACCGATTTAGAGGAACGACAACCAAAAACGATATTAGCCTCGACCACCGCGAGTTCTGTACTGGACAGTATCAATCATCGCAATTCTTTTGATCACCTGCAAAGAACTGTCGCTTACATGCTGAGGTACATTAAAAACAGTCGACTAAAACCAAGCGAGCGCGAAAGAAATCATCTAAATGTCAACGAGTTGAATAATGCTTTAATTGTCATCACAAGAGAAGTACAACAAGAAGGTTTCGCCGAAGAATTAGCACAACTCAAGAAACATGGACATGTCAACGCCAACAATAACTTACTTACACTCACTCCATTTTTGGATAGAGACGGAATCATTCGAGTAGGCGGCAGACTGCAAGAATCTGAGTTAGCTTACGACGCCCGGCATCCGATTCTCTTACCATATAGCCATCAGATAACTAAGTTGATCATTACGCATATTCATAATACAAACCTGCACATAGGCCCTCAAGCACTATTGGCCTTGACGCGGCAGAAATACTGGCCCATCAAAGGAAAAACCATAACCAGATCAATAGTTCAAAACTGTGTTCGCTGTGCCAGATTCAAGCCAAAGCTTTTAAAACAGCTCATGGGAAACCTGCCTCCTCCCAGAGTCCAGGAAGCTAAAGTATTCTATAATACCGGCATCGATTTTTGTGGGCCTTTTTGGATCCATTTCAATGCAAGAGGAAAAAGACCACAGAAAAGCTATGTGGCCATATTTTGTTGCTTTGCGACGAAGGCTGTGCACATAGAAATAGTGAGTGACCTTAGTACCGACTCCTTCATAGCAGCTTTAAAGCGGTTTATCAGTAGACGAGGCAGATGCCGCAACATTTATTGCGATAACGCAACGAACTTTGTCGGAGCTAGAAACCAATTAAAAGAAATCGAAGGAATAGTGTACAGCAAACACGCACAAGAAAAAATTATGCACTTCTTCACTAACAAGCACACAGACTTCCATTTTATTCCTCCTAGGTCTCCTCATTTCGGTGGGCTATGGGAGGCCGCCGTTAAATCAGCAAAGACCTTATTTCAAAAAGGTGTCGCAGCTGCGTCACTCACTTACGAGCAACTCCAAACAGTGATGGCAGAAATCGAAGCAATCCTCAACTCAAGGCCACTTACCCCAATGTCCGAGGATCCAAATGATCTTGCTGCATTGACGCCAGGCCACTTTCTGATCGGAGAGCCACTAACAAATATGGCAGACCCTCACGCCTATTCTACAAAAGGATCACTGAGTAAAAACTGGAAACAAGTATCCGAACTCCGAAGCCAGTTCTGGCAAAGGTGGTCAAGAGAATATCTATGTGAGTTACAACAACGTTTCAAGTGGAAACAGCATTGTGACAACGTGAAAGCCGGTACTATGGTTATCATGAAGGACGACAATCTTCCACCACTGAAATGGAACTTAGGACGCATAATCAAAACCATCAAAGGAAATGATGGTTTGGTACGCGTGGCAGATGTCCAAACTCGGTCCGGAGTGCTCAGGAGAGCAATACATACACTGGCGCCTTTACCTGTTGACAGCTACAGCACCGATAACTCAGAGCTGCTTGATTCGATAAATACTAGTTCAACTCTTCAAGACATGGAAGAAGTCTCAAACCACGACGGCGGAAAAAGAAAATCATCACACGACAAGGCACCTAAAAGAACACGACGAATCACTTCTCCAGTAAGTCTCCTTCTATTGGTAGGCTTAATATTACCAGCATTCGCCATGAACCCAGTTACTATTACCCCGTTCAAAACCGATCCAGGATTATACTTTGAAGGTTTAGGGACAACTCACCTTTCTCCTAACGATTGGAGTATAGTCGTTTATTATGAAATGAATTTTTATTGGAAGGAATTAATAAACATAAAAAACGGCATACAAATATTAAGCAAAATTTGCAACTCCACAAGGAAAAGTGAAAACTGTCAGCCAAGTATAACTCAGTTCTCCATCACGATGTCAGGACTTGAAAATAGCAATGAACTCCTTACCCATGATTCTGAGCTAAGACTAAAACGATCACCCATGGACATTGTTGGAAACATCGCTCATTCCCTATTCGGAGTATTGGATTCATCCTATGCAGAAAAAATGTCTGACATCATAGGCGACCTGGAGAAAAATCAGCATTATTTGCAACATTTAATAGAAAATCAAACATCGATCGTTGATTCGACTATCAACCTGGTCCAGAGATCCACAGAAATGTTGCAACAACAACTACAAGGTTTTGAGCACTACTTAAATCAAACAATATTTCAACTGAATGAAATAACGAAGGAAGCTGAAGAGCAACGCGCTTTGGGACTGTTCAATTCATTGTCAATACGACTAACCCTAGCAATAGCCAACTTTCAACGAATACAATCAATTATACTGAGCACAATAATAGACACACATCATAGTCGAATTAACCCATTGCTACTAACACCAAGGCAGTTGCGACAGCAGCTAACACTCATCAAGAATAGTCTGCCATCGACACTGTGTCTACCAACTGGAGGGTCCAATCTTTTAGAACTATACAATCTGATGTCCATCGAAGTTCGAGTTACGAAGGCGCAGACAATATTCCGAATTAAGATTCCACTACTGTTGAACAAAAAATTCAATCTATTTCGAATCATTCCTGTTCCAGTTTTTGTGAACAGCTCGTTTCTGGAAATCGAACTTTCATCGAAGTTTTTATTAATCAGTTTGCATCACGAAGACTACTACTTCCTGTCTGAGCCAGAATTAGCCACATGCTCTCACGTAAGATCATCCAGCTACCTCTGCAAGCAACTTCATCCGTTATATCGAAGAGGGTCATCAGTCGGAAGCTGCGAAGTTGGATTCCTCACTAATTCTCTGTGGCTACCCACATGCAAAATTATTGAAAAACACAATACTTCTCGATGGATACAGCTCACTAACCCAAATCATTGGATATACGTTGCTAGAAATGAAACCTTAATACACGTGGAATGTGGAGATTTTATAGCCCAACACTCCCTAATAAGATCTGGAATACTCAACATCAGTGGAAACTGCCTCATTAAAGACGACTCAACAACGCTCTTGGCACGTTCTGTCTATTCATCCAAAACGCAAACATCTTACACACCTACAAGGGACTTGACTAATCTCGCAAAACCATTCAAGGCCACTGAAATCAAGTATAAGCCGCAGGAAATTCACCAGATTTCGCATGAAATCAAAGACCTGCAGGTCCAAGTGAACCAGCTACTTGCTACAGAAGCATCTTTCCCCATCAGCCATCACGACATCCATCAGTTCAGCATAGGTTACATAGGTCTACTCATCGGTCTCATACTCCTCATCTATCTTCTATGGAAACGCCTCGCAACAAGACGCTTCAATCCTCCAATACCGGCTCCTCGACACAGTAGCCAACCGCGAGTACAATTCACCGTAGCACCAGAAACAGAACGAATTGTTGAACTCAATGTTCAACGAGGGGGAGGATGTTAAATTTCGCAAATATCCATCCGAATTGGTCGCTGAGTCAACTAAGCCATCACGTGTAGCAACTCAACTTTCAATTAATATACCATGAAAAATTACTCATAAAAAATTTTAGATTTTCCAGCTTGTGTAAAATGCATTGTAATCAACATTAAATTGAAAATCAAGTCAAATATGATTGCTCGATTACGCCAGACTGAGTGCTCAGCATTTTTTTGTATCAAATATTGATTCCACCAAAAGTGAAATATTTGCAAATTCAATTTTAGTATGTAAGCACTTTTGTACCTATAAAATAAGTAATGTTCTGGTAAATAAATCATTAGTATTTTTGAAAGCAATAAGCTAAGCCTTTTTTATTACTCTTGTTGAGGCTGACAGGAGGTTGCGTTTCAACAAGAATCATTGTTGCACTGGTTTTGTACTAGGGTAACATTTCTCCATAAGATTGTATAGGTTTTGTACCTAAGCAATCAGTCGCGGATTTTTTGTTGCATCCAATTCGCACAGTTGCACTGGTTTCTGTACCGAGGCAACGTTGAAGGGATTGTATAGGTATTGTACCTAAACAATCGTTCGCGAGCGGTATTCATCGCTATAGAAAAAACACATATAATTATCGAGTATCTATTTTTGCACTGTTACAAACTATCAACCCCAAAGGTGTCGATCTCGCGAGCGATCGAACGTCAGCCAAAGTACAACATTTTATGCCGAAAAAGATACACTCGGATTTCGCCGTGGGCTGGCTAAAAACTATCTAAACCACTTTTCATCGATATTGAAAATGACGAATCGCCAGTCGACAAACTCCAACGACCGAACCGCGCTCGACGACCACTCGATTGAATCCATGCTCGCCGTCCACTCGCACTGAGCTCTCAAACACGACCCCTCGTACTGATCGTCAAAAATCATTTTCAAATCACATCATTCAATTCCGCGAATATGTGAATTCGACATTCCCAGGCTCACGAGCGAGTTCTGAGAATGTCAAATGCAACATTCTCAGGCCCGTCGATATTTCGGGGAATTCCTCGACTCGCAGCGCTGGTTTTTCCCCAAAATGCTTACATTCGTATTGCATGCTCAATTTACATGGAAATTCGCTCTGATGGTTAGGCGAATTTGTATTTCCATGCAAATTGAGCACGCATGAAAACAAATATTTTCAGGAAATGTGCATTTAATACAAATAACTCGATGAACTAAACATTTATTGTAAATCTAAATGAATTAGAACTTATAACAATGTACTACATGAATTTAATATACAGTTCAAAAATTAAAAACACAAAACACATGTTTTCCTACTTAGAAAACTTTTGATATAAGCACTAAGTTTTTCAATTTTGACAGTTGCACTTTATTGCACTTGGCGTCACAAGCGACACCTATGACCTAATAGTGGAAATAAAATTCAAATTACAATTTAAATGTGTACAAGTGTACAATTATTGCTATTAATTTAAATATTTACAATAAGTAAAATTGCCAGAATACAAATAGGAAGTAGGAAGATTTCATATGGTCCTTATAAATAGAAGAAAATATTAACATTCTTACGAAAATAATAGTCAACTTAAAGAAAACCCCGAATAGAATTTACAGAAGAGATTATGGGTAAAACTGGACTTGATGCCCCACACAGCTGTTGCATAAATCTAGCCGATAGATGTCGGGCTAATATGTTTGTTTTTTTGTGGTTGTGCGTTTGCTTTTGGGGCTTCTTTTCTTTCTTATTTTTCTTTTTCTTAATTGTTTTATCTTCTTTTTTATTTTTTTGTATAATTTTGTCTGTTTTTCTTCATTTTTTCAACCTTTCTATCACCTTTTTGCCCTCTGGTGGCGGGATTTCCCGGGTGTGGGGCATCAAGTCCAGTTTACCCGAGATTATGTTCAGGAAAAATTAGAAATAATAGAAGAAATCCAAAAGGAAGCAATTAACACAGACAGTAGTCACGAATTACTAGAAACTATGATAAAAAAAATATAAAGAGGCAAAAGAACTACTATTAGAAAAATTAGAAAGTTCAGTAGACAACAAAATGAGTAATTTCAATATTGAATTAGCGTTAAAATCCATACCAACCTTTACGGGAAACCCCAAAAAACTAGAAGCATTTCTAACAATAGTTAGTCTTATCAACGAAAGTCTTAATGAAGATGGAAAAAACAATTTGTTGAATTTTACGAGAAATGTGAAATTAGGAACAGCAGTTTAAACTCAGCTCTTAACATTAGATATAAAAACATATGAAGAATTAGAAAAAAATTCTCAGGAATAGATTTAAAAACAAAAAAAGTCAACAGCAACTTCATACTCAGTTAGCACAATTAAGTCAACGCGGAACGGCTGAAAAGTTCGGCGAAAAACTATCTGAGCTCATTAATGAACTAAGTGAAATTCAGATTAGTAGCTTAGGTCAGAACCCATCTCCCGCAGAAAAAAGCGCAATACAGAAGTCAAATGACTCATATGCATTAACTATTTTCAAAAATGAAAAACATATACGTTTCCCCTTCCAAATTGTAGAACCTAATTTTCCCATCCTTACGGACAGAATACTAGGAAGAGACTTTTTTGTACAAAAACTGGCAAAAATTGACTATGAAACCTATACGATAACAATTAATGTCGACAATGAAGAATATACTATGCCAATCAGTACAAATTGCAAAATACATAAGTTAACGATACCCGCACGGTGTGAATACATATGCCCAGTCGACTTTACCATCGAAGAAGATAGCGTAGTGATTAACAAAGAAATCACACCAGGTGTATATATAGGTAGCACAATAATGCCAGCAGAAGGCATCAAACATATAAAGCTACTAAACACTAACGAAGAGGACGTGATAAATCAAATATAGTAGAAACAGAACCATTAACTAAACACAAAATGAATAGACATAACATTTCAACAAATAAAAACAACAGAGGAAAACAAAGATATCAAGAGTTATTAAAATATATTAAACTAAACCACTTGAACTCAAAAGATCAAAAATCAATATTAGAAATTATCAAAAATTACCAGCATATTTTTCACCTAGAAAATGATACTCTTACTGCAAATAACTTTTACAAACAAGATATACACGTCACGGATAATACACCGACGTATATCAAAAACTATAGACTGCTCCATACACATATTGAAGAAATAAATAGACAAGTTAACCAATTGCTACATGATAATATTATCGAAAACTCTACTAGTCCATATTACTCACCACTACTTTTAACACCGAAGAAAACTGAGTCAGGCCCAACTAAATGGAGACTGGTAGTAGATTTCAGGGCACTTAACAAAAAAATCGTTAATGACAAGTTTCCACTCACAAGGCTAGAATATGTTTAAGACAGTGTTATCCTCCCGGTCTAGGGGGGCGAGTTCCGGTTCGGTTCGTTTGGGTCCCGGGTGTAACTCGTCGGAGACGGGCCGTAGGCGCCACTCACTCACCCAATATTGAGCCGAGAGCAGCTGAGTGAGGTTCGGCTCACCGGATCCTCCTACGCGACCAATCACCCCTCCGCTATGGAGCGATACACCTACACATACATATATATGCTAGCCGAACCAGCGAGCACATATCAAACGCTGCCTACCTCGTCGACCACCACTCAAATTTTTCTTGACCAAAATGAATGTAAATATAAACTGAACGTGTTTATAGCAAATAATTTGATTTTTAAAACAGTAAAGTAACTTTTAAAACTTCACAATCAAATATTTCTTATGGAAATTACTTAAAATAAAACTTATTCTTTGCATATAATTCTATTGAACAGAGTTATGGCTTACCTTAGCCAAAAAGTTCTGCGATTCCGGCTGAGCAAATTGATGAATGTTCTGATCACTTCGGCTGAACAAATTGATGAGCGTTCGGTCCACTTCGGCTGGGCAAATTGATGAACGTTCTGACCACTTCGGTTGAGCCAATTGATGAACGTTCTTATCACTGAGCCAATTGATGAACGCTCTGACCACTTCGGGTGCACGTTGTACAAAAACAAGCAAATTTCCACATACGACTTTGTTATTTCGGCTGCACGTTGTACAAAAGCAAGCAAATTTTCACATACGCCTTCGTTATTTCGGCTGCACGTTGTACAAAAGCAAACAAATTTTCCACACACGCCTTCGTTACCTGAGCAAATTGATTAACGTTCCGATCGCTTCGGCTGCACGTTGTAAAAAGCGACAAGCAAATTTCCACGTACGCCTTCGTTACCTGAGCAAATTGATTAAGGTTCCGCTCGCTTCGGCTGCACGTTGTAAAAAGCGACAAGCAAATTTCCACATACGCCTTCGTTACCTGAGCAAATTGATTCACGTTCCGATCACTTCGGCTGCACGTTGTAAAAAGCGGCAAGCAGATTTCCACATACGCCTTCGTTACCTGAACCAATTGATTCACGTTCCGATCGCTTCGGCTGCACGTTGTAAAAAAGCGGCAAGCAAATTTCCACATACGCCTTCGTTACCCGAGCAAATTGATTAACGTTCCGATCACTTCGGCTGCACGTTGTAGAAAAGAACGACAAGCAAATTTCCACATACGCCTTCATTACCTGAGCAAATTGATTAACGTTCCGATCACTTCAGCTGCACGTTGTAAAAATCGACATGAAAATTTCCACATACGCCTTCGTTACCTGAGCAAATTGATTCATGTTCCGATCACTTCGGCTGCACGTTGTAAAAAGCGGCAAGCAAATTTCCACATACGCCTTCGTTACCTGAGCAAATTGATTAACGTTCCGACCACTTCGGCTGCACGTTGTAAAAAGCGGCAAGCAAATTTCCACATACGCCTTCGTTACCTGAGCAAATTGATCAACGTTCCGATCACTTCGGCTGCACGTTGTAAAAAAGCGGCAAGCAAATTTCCACATACGCCTTCGTTACCTGAGCAAATTGATTAACGTTCTGATCACTTCGGCTGCACGTTGTAAAAAGCGGCAAGCAAATTTCCACATACGCCTTCGTTACCTGAGCAACTTGATTAACGTTCCGATCGCTTCGGCTGCACGTTGTAAAAAAGCGGCAAGCAAATTTCCACATACGCCTTCGTTACCTGAGCAAATTGATTAACGTTCCGATCACTTCGGCTACACGTTGCAGAAAAGAGCGACAAGCAAATTTCCACATACGCCTTCGTTACCTCGGCTGCACGTTGTACAAAAGCAAGCAAATTTTCCACCTACGCCTTCGTTACCTAAGCAAATTGATTCACGTTCCGATCACTTCGGCTGCACGTTGTAAAAAGCGGCAAGCAAATTTCCACATACGCCTTCGTTACCTGAGCAAATTGATTCACGTTCCGATCACTTCGGCTGCACGTTGTAAAAAGCGGCAAGCAAATTTCCACATACGCCTTCGTTACCTGAGCAAATTGATTCACGTTCCGATCACTTCGGCTGCACGTTGTAAAAAGCGGCAAGCAAATTTCCACATACGCCTTCGTTACCTGAGCAAATTGATTAACGTTCCGATCACTTCGGCTGCATGTTGTAAAAAGACCGAGCGTCCCGAGCTGCATTTTCCATTCCACCCACGAATAGCGGTGTTCCGACACGTACCGCTACTCTCGCCGCTCGTGCCGAATATTCGACATATTCGACCTATTCGACGTCTTCAACATATTCGAATTTCGAATCCATCGTGAATGTCTGCTGCTTCGTCTCACTCCATGGAACCCAGCTGATCTCGGAATTGTGCAGGTGATTGTGATCTAGTTCACAGTGACAGTTCTCGGGATGTTTATATTTTGAATTGATTGAATTGGATTTGAATTGATTGAATTGAATTGGATTTGAATTGATTTGAATCGTACAGTGGATTGGTGTGTTTTGCGTATATGCATCCGTTTCGCGGGTGTTAATATACCGTGGTTCGTCACGTTGCGGCCTGGAAATCCGGTGGCGGTGGGTTGTAGCTGGATGCTGGCTGGCGAAATGGTGACAGAGGAAAACGACTTGGCAGCTGCCGGTCGGTGGTGCATTCCTTCAGATAAGTATTCCTTTCAGTTTCGTGTTTCCGGGCCGATTCGTTGTGGTGTTTCTGGTGTATTTCAGGTCGACGTGAAGAGATCCACCGTGAGTCACTGGCGAGCGCCTCGTTGACCGGCGGTTGGCGAGTCGTCGGAAGTTGCGGCTCCGTGGGAGGTTGCAGGTAAGTATGTATGAGTAGATGATTGAGGAACATGATAAATTTATATATTTCTCTTTCAGGTGGCGGCTCACCCGTAACACAGCCAGCTCCGGGATTACCAGCTAGTGGACGCGCAGGCCCTGCTTCAGCCACTCCGTTGACAGCGCGTCGCTTAGATTTAGTTAGTTTAAGTCTTAGTTTAATCTTATCTCTACGGCATGTAATGTATATATACTAGGTAGCTTTACTTTAGCTTAGTGCTAAATCGTCGACATCCGACTAGTATACGACACAAGTCGGATGCCACGTTCAAAACAACATTTACTAGCCTTTCAATTTGAGTGGTGGTTTCGCGGTTTAAACTTCCCGGGAAGGGTTGTTTTTTTTTCAAATGTAAACGGCTCGGCATTGCGAGGTGTACGCCCGTACATGCTTGTCGATTGGTCGTTGGTTAGGCCTCGGGTTCTTGTTACAACGTAACAACTCCCCCCTTACTGGAAGAGGATTTCCTCGAAATCCGTTTATCTGCGGTATAACTAAATTTGATAGCTATTAAGCCAAGTAGGTAACGCCAATCAGTGCCTGAAGTAAAACTGATAATCCTCATATATTTCCCCATGGAAGTTATTTCTCCCCGATCCACATACACATCCATACTTGTATATCTTATTCCTACTTCCGGTACATTACTTTTAGCTTGGTTATTGGGGATTAGTACTCTCGCTACCTACCTTTGGCTAACTTCTAATAGAGCCTAACCTGAGGGGCTTGGTACCCCACCCTCATATGTTAAGTTCATGAGAACCGAGCTCGTTCTGTCTAGCCCCAGTTATCCGAACTGTGACCGAACCTTAGATTATTAACCCTCCTGTCCCTACCTAACTCGGCGATTGATCTCTGCTTCTTAGCCTGAATCACCACCCTAATTTCACGCTTAACCTACCCCAATAATTTTTCACTGATTAAATTCTAGTAACTCAGTGTCTTAAGCTAATCCCTTACTGATACGAGTAATTAATATTAGCAATCCAAGTAATCTTGTGATCTTAACTAACGCCTAATGAATACATGTAGCGAATATTATGAATCCAAATAGTTCTGTGCCCTAAACTACCACCTTTTAATTACAAGTAGTTAATATTATTAATCCATTCTATTATCTGATTAGTCTACCTAATTTCCCTAACTTACTCCTAGTGCTTTACTAATCTACCCCGAACTCCAGCAATTTCCCTATTCCTGCTATAATTTTATTAATCCAACTAAGTCCAGGAAAATTTTCGAAACTAATTCCAAATTCCATGGTGTGTTTTTAGATAAAACGCCACGACTATAAGAAGGAAGGAATGTGCGATTGAGCGATCGGCTACCAAGCCGTTTGAATTAAGGCCAAAGTCTGCGTACCAGGATCGCCAGTGCCAGCGACGCGTCAGGTGGACTCACCTAACTCCTCGCCGAGATGATTTAGATTCTAAGTTTTTATAGCTTAAGGTATTCTGAAAGCGACTTTTCTGTGTCTAGTCTTTAAGGGAAATTGTTAGCGTTACGATTACTATATAAGATTTAGATTCTAGGTCTAGGATACCGGTCTGCCTGCCGATGCCGCGTCGCGCTTGTTACTTTCCCACCGTGTCATTAGTGCACATACCGCTTCAGGTCTTTTGCGTGCCATGTTCCTGCGTTTTGACCCTTCTCGTCCACCAACCTATATGTCCAGCCGGACACGCGTTCGCCGATCCAAAAGGGACCCAGATATTCAGGCGCTAGTTTCGCGGAATAATATTTGAAATGGTGAAATTCCTTCGCCACACGGGATCACCTTCTTCATACCTCGCATCTCTTTTTCGCAAGTTATAGTGTCTCGTACTCTTCCGGGCTGCCTGTTGCATTTTCTCCCACACTTCCTGACGTACTTTCGTTAGTGCCTCCGCTCTGACTGTGGGCTCTAGACCATCCTGTCCCCCTTCGGGTCGTTCCCTATTTTCGTGGAAAGTTACCATCTCGCGTCCAAAATTGCAGAAATATGGTGTAATTTGGGTCACTTCGTGTTTGTAGGTTCTTAACGCGCATGCTATCTTGGCCAAACTTCGATCCCACTCTCGGTGATTATCAGCTACATAAGAACGCAACATCCTTTTTATATCCTGGTTTCTTCTCTCGGCCGAATTGGCCTGAGGATGGTATAACGCCGTATATTTGATTTTGGTTCCGTATGTCTCAGCTAATCGTTGAAGTAACGTCCCCCGGAATTGGACCCCATTATCGCAAACAAGCCACTTCGGTGCTCCGAACATTAAGAACACTTGCTCTTCTAGCACACGACACACCGCTACTGCCGTCGCCTACCGCAAAGGGAAGAGCAGGGTGAACTTGGTAACGTAATCCAAGACGGTTAGAATCGTGGTATGCCCCCGGCTGGACCGAGGTAATGGCCAAGTCCACGCATACCATCTCCCAAGGCTGCTGAGGTTCTCCGCTTCGAGAAACCATGAATCCCGCGGGAGCTTTCCATTCGACCTTGTTCGCCTGGCAGACCTTGCATTTTTGCACATAGCTGACTACGTCGGCGGACATCTTGGGCAAATAAAACCTTGTCGCCACTCGACTTAGTGTGCGACTGGCCCCCATATGACCTACCGTTGGGTCGTCATGACACCGGTGGAGTATGGCCTTCCTTTCGCTCTTAGGAACGACTCGTTTTCACGCCTCAGACCCCTCTAGTTCTGGATATCTCCCCGGCATGTGTTTCCACAACGAGTCCTCAGCCACACGCCAGGCCGCGAAGCGTTCTGGGGCGTTTAGCACCCTTTGCTTCATCGTCTCGACCCATGTATCCCTCGCAGTCTCCAGCATTGCCACTTCTCCTTGGGGTAACATCCGTGATAGCGCATCTGGTACTAGGTGCTCTATACCTTTCCGATGTACAATATCGAAAGGATACTGCTGTAAGCGTATGGCCCACTTTGCCAACCGTCCTGTCGGATCTTTCAGGTTATTCAACCACACGAGTGAGTAGTGGTCCGTGACTACCGTAAACTTGGCCCCTTCCACATAGGGCCTCAGTTTTTCCACTGCCCACAAGACCGCCAGGCACTCCTTCTCGGTGGTTGAATATTTCCGCTCAGACTTCGACAGCGACCGGCTGAGGTAGCAGATTACCTTTTCACCGTCTGCCTGGTGTTGGGACAATACGGCTCCGAGACCCAGATCTGATGCGTCCGTTTAGATTGAGAAGGGGAGGGTGTAGTCCGGACAGGTGAGGATGGGTGCGGTCGATAATTTGATTTTCGCCTGGGTGAAGGCGGTTTCGCAGTCCTGGGTCCACTCGAACTTCTGGTTTTTCTTTAGCAGATTCGTTAGTGGTGCCGTCATCGTGGCAAAGTCGGGTATAAACCTCCGATACCACGACACCATACCCAGGAACTGCCTTACCCCCTTCACATTCGTAGGCGAAGGGATCTGCGACACGCTCTTGACCTTGTCCGGGTCCACATTCAGCCCCTTCTCATCGACCACATAGCCCAAGTATTTGAGCTGGGAACGGCAGAACTCACACTTGTCACGGGATACTTTCAATCCAGCCTGTCTTAGACGCCTCAACACTTCCCTCAAAATTTCCATGTGTTTCGCAAAGTCTTGGGTCACGACGATAATATCGTCGAGATAAGTGAACACATAAGGTTCCAAATCGGGTCCCAGAACCTGATCGATAAGACGTTGCTAAGTCGCCGGCACGTTATGTAGCCCGAAAGGCATCCTTTTAAACTGGAATAACCCTCGGTGTGGCACGGTGAACGCGGTAAACTTCTTGGACTGCTCCGCCATGGGCACCTGCCAATATGCCGACTTTACATCCAGCGACGATTGGTACTTTGCGTCACGTAGCTTATCTAGAGTAGCGGACACGTAGGGTAGCGGGTACGCATCATGTTCCGTGACTCGATTCAACTTGCGATAGTCTACGCAGAATCGATACGTTCCGTCTTTCTTCTTCACAAGGATGATAGGTGAGGCCCAGGGACTCGACGATGGTTCCACTATCCCATCTTTGATCATCTCGTTCAATTCGGCATCAATTTGTTTCTGTACGGCTGGAGACACCGGATAGTATCGTTGCTTGATTGGAGGCGAGTTGGTCTTGATTACATGTTCTACTCTCCCGGTGCAACCGATGCCATCCCCCATGGACCGAAACTCCCCTTCTAGCAGATGACTGAGTGCTGCTTCTTCTATTCCCGTCAATCGACTCCTCGACTTCAACTGTTCTGCGGCCTCTCCCTCCAAGGCACTCAAGAAGCTCCAACTCTCCTCACTTATTGCTAGTATTAACCCAAATCGCCTGACAAAATCTACACCGAGGATGAGACTCTGCGGGATAGCCGGTACGACCAGAACTCGTAGCCACTCTACTTTATTCTCCAATATTAGTGGAACTACTACTGTCCCAGCGATCGCACACCCCTGGCTGTTAGCCAGGCGTATAATCTTCTGGTCGGAATCCATGACTTCTACACCCAACTCCTCTAGGACCTTCCAACCTTCTCCACCTAGTACAGTGTGTGACGCGCCCGAATCCACCAGGCCAAGAAACTTCCGACCGTGGATATCCACCTCCAGGTGTGGTCAGCTGTCCCCTTGCCTTTTTGCCAGCAGGTAATCAACCCGTGCCTTTTCCACGGCTCCACCTCTATCCTCCTTAGTGTCCAGACGGCCGGACACAGCGCCCGTTTCCCGTTGTTTGCGTTGGGAGTCCCCTCCCCTCCAAGCCTTCCTGAGAAGGACCAGCTGGACGTCTTCACTCTGCGGATTCCGTGCGTTCCGTGGTCTATTTGAAGAGCCTTGACAATTTTGACAAGTCGCCCTCCGGTCTCCCATTCGCCCACATCCGTAACATCGTTGTGGCTCTCTACAGTCTCGAGACATATGCCCACTTCCCCTACAATTCCAACATTGAAGGACATTTCTCTGTAGCACTGCTATGTTCTCGCCCTCGGTTTCACCAACGTAGGCCAAGTCTGGTTCTAAAAGTCGGTTCGACTTCCTGATGGGTGGTGGAAGATAAGCTTCCACGGAGATTCGCGTCGCCTCTAAGGAGCGTCCCACTCGGATTAGATCGGCGATCGTCTGCACTGAAGTAAGGGCCAATTGTGTTTGATAGAATGGCGACAGGTTTTTGCGAAGAATCTTTAGTTTCTCTTCTTCGGTGCAAGGGGTGGCTCGACGCCGGAACAAACCCTCCATAGCCAGCACGTACACCCCGATGGATTCCTCTGGACCTTGCGTTCGTCTACCAATCTCCGTGAGCAGTCGGTCATCATAATCCTGTGGTAAGAATTCCGCACGCATCTCGGCTACCAGTTCCCGCCATGAGTGCACTCGTGTCCGGTTGGCTCGGTACCATACCAGTGCCTTCCCTTCCAACATATCGACCGCGGATTGGAACAGCTGCCTCGTGGTTACTCCCCTGGCCTCTTTCAGCTCCTCTCTCAGCTCCGCCAGCACTGCCATCGTCCTGCTCTGCGTCTGTCCCTACGTCTTCGCCCTCCCCCTCGGCTTTAACTAGGAGCTCTCCTATAGCCATAATCAGTTGTACTCTCAGTTTGCCGGCCTCCTCGCACATATTCTCCCCTTCGAGCTGAGTATTCTTCAAACGGCGCATACCGAACTCGATTTTCGCCTTGATTTTAAGAAACTCGGACGTCTGTGGTGTCCCTGAGAACGCTGCGATCAACGCGAGAATTTCGGCCAGTTTGTCGTTTACGGCACTGATGTCCTCTTCTAAAGAGGACGGATATTCCCTCACAGAAACCAAGGAAGTTTCCATGGACGCCTCCGCCCTCAATGCTACTCGAAGAGTCTTCCGCATGGCTTCAACGGTTGCAGACGGCTGACCCCTGATTTCTAGCTCGTATGTCAGCTCGTCCTTGTTAAGTCGGTCTATAGGTATCTTCATTTTCGACGCCATCCTGGCTGTAGACCCCGGTCAGTCCTAAAAGGGATACCCTAAGGCTAGTTATCAACTAAGAAGGAAAACAAACTAAGTATATGTGATTAACTTTCAAAATTTTTTTTTTTTTTCAATTACAAATTCCAAATATGTAAAATAAGGTGTTCCTCCGCGCCAGGTTACTCCCGTCTAATCGGAATGCCCTATACTCTCACCACCTGGTCACCTAAGATTCCGACGGATTTCCTGCTGCTGCGTCTGAGTCCCGTCCTGAGTTCCACGCTTCGGTTCACAAACACTTTACACGCATTCGACTTTAACTTTTCACGCGATTTTATTTTTTTCTTTTCCGGATGTCGATACCTACGTTGAAGGGCCAACGTTCCAGTACCTCCGTAATCTGATCGCGACTGGATTAGCAACGTTTTTGGGGCCCCACGTTGGGCGCCAATTTGTTACCCTCCCGGTCTAGGGGGGCGAGTTCCGGTTCGGCTCGTTTGGGTCCCGGGTGTAACTCGTCGGATACGGGTCGTGGGCGCCACTCCCTCACCCAATATTGAGCCGAGAGCCGCTGAGTGAGGTTCGGCTCACCGGATACTCCTACGCGACCAATCACCCCTCCGCTATGGGGCGATACACCTACACATATTTATATATATATATATATATATATATATATATATATATATATATATGCAAGCCGAACCAGCGAGCACCTGTCAAAAGCTGCCTACCTCGTCGACCACCACTCAAATTTTTCTTAGCCAAAATGAATGTAAATATAAACTGAACGTGTTTATATCATATAATTTGATTTTAAAAAAAATAAAGTAACTTTTAAAACTTCACAATCAAATATTTCTTATGGATCAATTCAAATCCAATTCAATTCAATCAATTCAAATCCAATTCAATCAATTCAAAATATAAACATCCCGAGAACTGTCACTGTGAACTAGATCACAATCACCTGCACAATTCCGAGATCAGCTGGGTTCCATGGAGTGAGACGAAGCAGCAGACATTCACGATGGATTCGAAATTCGAATATGTTGAAGACGTCGAATAGGTCGAATATGTCGAATATTCGGCACGAGCGGCGAGAGTAGCGGTACGTGTCGGAACACCGCTATTCGTGGGTGGAATGGAAAATGCAGCTCGGGACGCTCGGTCTTTTTACAACGTGCAGCCGAAGTGATCGGAACGTGAATCAATTTGCTCAGGTAACGAAGGCGTATGTGGAAATTTGCTTGTTGCTTTTTACAACGTGCAGCCGAAGCGATCGGAACGTTAATCAATTTGCTCAGGTAACGAAGGCGTATGTGGAAATTTGCTTGTCGCTTTTTACAACGTGCAGCCGAAGCGATCGGAACGTTAATCAATTTGCTCAGGTAACGAAGGCGTATGTGGAAAATTTGCTTGCTTTTGTACAACGTGCAGCCGAAATAACGAAGGCGTATGTGAAAATTTGCTTGCTTTTGTACAACGTGCAGCCGAAATAACGAAGGCGTATGTGGAAATTTGCTTGTTTTTGTACAATGTGCAGCCGAAGTGGTCAGAGCGTTCATCAATTGGCCCAGTGATAAGAACGTTCATCAATTTGCTCAACCGAAGTGGTCAGAACGTTCATCAATTTGCCCAGCCGAAGTGGACCGAGCGCTCATCAATTTGTTCAGCCGAAGTGGTCAGAACATTCATCAATTTGCTCAGCCGGAATCGCAGAACTTTCTGGCTAAAGTAAGCCATAACTCTGTTCAATAGAATTATATGCAAAGAATAAGTTTTATTTTAAGTTATTTCCATAAGAAATATTTGATTGTGAAGTTTTAAAAGTTACTTTATTTTTTTTAAAATCAAATTATATGACATAAACACGTTCAGTTTATATTTACATTCATTTTGGCTAAGAAAAATTTGAGTGGTGGTCGACGAGGTAGGCAGCTTTTGACAGGTGCTCGCTGGTTCGGCTTGCATATATATATATATATATATATATATATATATATATATATATATATATATATATATATATAGATATATATATATATATATATATATATATATATATATATATATATATATATATATATATATATATATATATATATATATATATATATATATATATATATGCAAGCCGAACCAGCGAGCACCTGTCAAAAGCTGCCTACCTCGTCGACCACCACTCAAATTTTTCTTAGCCAAAATGAATGTAAATATAAACTGAACGTGTTTATATCATATAATTTGATTTTAAAAAAAATAAAGTAACTTTTAAAACTTCACAATCAAATATTTCTTATGGAAATTACTTAAAATAAAACTTATTCTTTGCATATAATTCTATTGAACAGAGTTATGGCTTACTTTAGCCAGAAAGTTCTGCGATTCCGGCTGAGCAAATTGATGAATGTTCTGACCACTTCGGCTGAACAAATTGATGAGCGCTCGGTCCACTTCGGCTGGGCAAATTGATGAACGTTCTGACCACTTCGGTTGAGCAAATTGATGAACGTTCTTATCACTGAGCCAATTGATGAACGCTCTGACCACTTCGGCTGCACATTGTACAAAAACAAGCAAATTTCCACATACGCCTTCGTTATTTCGGCTGCACGTTGTACAAAAGCAAGCAAATTTTCACATACGCCTTCGTTATTTCGGCTGCACGTTGTACAAAAGCAAGCAAATTTTCCACATACGCCTTCGTTACCTGAGCAAATTGATTAACGTTCCGATCGCTTCGGCTGCACGTTGTAAAAAGCGACAAGCAAATTTCCACATACGCCTTCGTTACCTGAGCAAATTGATTAACGTTCCGATCGCTTCGGCTGCTCGTTGTAAAAAGCAACAAGCAAATTTCCACATACGCCTTCGTTACCTGAGCAAATTGATTCACGTTCCGATCACTTCGGCTGCACGTTGTGAAAAGCGGCAAGCAAATTTCCACATACGCCTTCGTTACCTGAGCAAATTGATTCACGTTCCGATCGCTTCGGCTGCACGTTGTAAAAAAGCGGCAAGCAAATTTCCACATACGCCTTCGTTACCTGAGCAAATTGATTCACGTTCCGATCACTTCGGCTGCACGTTGTAGAAAAGAGCGATAAGCAAATTTCCACATACGCCTTCGTTACGCCTTCGTTACCTCAGCTGCACGTTGTACAAAAGCAAGCAAATTTTCCACATACGCCTTCGTTATTTCGGCTGCACGTTGTACAAAAGCAAGCAAATTTTCACAGACGCCTTCGTTATTTCGGCTGCACGTTGTACAAAATCAAGCAAATTTTCCACATACGCCTTCGTTACCTGAGCAAATTGATTAACGTTCCGATCGCTTCGGCTGCACGTTGTAAAAAGCGACAAGCAAATTTCCACATACGCCTTCGTTACCTGAGCAAATTGATTAACGTTCCGATCGCTTCGGCTGCACGTTGTAAAAAGCAACAAGCAAATTTCCACATACGCCTTCGTTACCTGAGCAAATTGATTCACGTTCCGATCACTTCGGCTGCACGTTGTAAAAAGCGGCAAGCAAATTTCCACATACGCTTTCGTTACCTGAGCAAATTGATTAACGTTCCGATCGCTTCGGCTGCACGTTGTAAAAAGCGGCAAGCAAATTTCCACATACGCCTTCGTTACCTGAGCAAATTGATTCACGTTCCGATCACTTCGGCTGCACGTTGTAAAAAGCGGCAAGCAAATTTCCACATACGCCTTCGTTACCTGAGCAAATTGATTAACGTTCCGATCACTTCGGCTGCACGTTGTAAAAAGCGGCAAGCAAATTTCCACATACGCCTTCGTTACCTGAGCAAATTGATTAACGTTCCGATCACTTCGGCTGCACGTTGTAAAAAGACCGAGCGTCCCGAGCTGCATTTTCCATTCCACCCACGAATAGCGGTGTTCCGACACGTACCGCTACTCTCGCCGCTCGTGCCGAATATTCGACATATTCGACCTATTCGACGTCTTCAACATATTCGAATTTCGAATCCATCGTGAATGTCTGCTGCTTCGTCTCACTCCATGGAACCCAGCTGATCTCGGAATTGTGCAGGTGATTGTGATCTAGTTCACAGTGACAGTTCTCGGGATGTTTATATTTTGAATTGATTGAATTGGATTTGAATTGATTGAATTGAATTGGATTTGAATTGATTTGAATCGTACAGTGGATTGGTGTGTTTTGCGTATATGCATCCGTTTCGCGGGTGTTAATATACCGTGGTTCGTCACGTTGCGGCCTGGAAATCCGGTGGCGGTGGGTTGTAGCTGGATGCTGGCTGGCGAAATGGTGACAGAGGAAAACGACTTGGCAGCTGCCGGTCGGTGGTGCATTCCTTCAGATAAGTATTCCTTTCAGTTTCGTGTTTCCAGGCCGATTCGTTGTGGTGTTTCTGGTGTATTTCAGGTCGACGTGAAGAGATCCACCGTGAGTCACTGGCGAGCGCCTCGTTGACCGGCGGTTGGCGAGTCGTCGGAAGTTGCGGCTCCGTGGGAGGTTGCAGGTAAGTATGTATGAGTAGATGATTGAGGAACATGATAAATTTATATATTTCTCTTTCAGGTGGCGGCTCACCCGTAACACAGCCAGCTCCGGGATTACCAGCTAGTGGACGCGCAGGCCCTGCTTCAGCCACTCCGTTGACAGCGCGTCGCTTAGATTTAGTTAGTTTAAGTCTTAGTTTAATCTTATCTCTACGGCATGTAATGTATATATACTAGGTAGCTTTACTTTAGCTTAGTGCTAAATCGTCGACATCCGACTAGTATACGACACAAGTCGGATGCCACGTTCAAAACAACATTTACTAGCCTTTCAATTTGAGTGGTGGTTTCGCGGTTTAAACGTGGTTTAAACTTCCCGGGAAGGGTTGTTTTTTTTTTCAAATGTAAACGGCTCGGCATTGCGAGGTGTACGCCCGTACATGCTTGTCGATTGGTCGTTGGTTAGGCCTCGGGTTCTTGTTACAACGTAACAACTCCCCCCTTACTGGAAGACGATTTCCTCGAAATCCGTTTATCTGCGGTATAACTAAATTTGATAGCTATTAAGCCAAGTAGGTAACGCCAATCAGTGCCTGAAGTAAAACTGATAATCCTCATATATTTCCCCATGGAAGTTATTTCTCCCCGATCCACATACACATCCATACTTGTATATCTTATTCCTACTTCCGGTACATTACTTTTAGCTTGGTTATTGGGGATTAGTACTCTCGCTACCTACCTTTGGCTAACTTCTAATAGAGCCTAACCTGAGGGGCTTGGTACCCCACCCTCATATGTTAAGTTCATGAGAACCGAGCTCGTTCTGTCTAGCCCCAGTTATCCGAACTGTGACCGAACCTTAGATTATTAACCCTCCTGTCCCTACCTAACTCGGCGATTGATCTCTGCTTCTTAGCCTGAATCACCACCCTAATTTCACGCTTAACCTACCCCAATAATTTTTCACTGATTAAATTCTAGTAACTCAGTGTCTTAAGCTAATCCCTTACTGATACGAGTAATTAATATTAGCAATCCAAGTAATCTTGTGATCTTAACTAACGCCTAATGAATACATGTAGCGAATATTATGAATCCAAATAGTTCTGTGCCCTAAACTACCACCTTTTAATTACAAGTAGTTAATATTATTAATCCATTCTATTATCTGATTAGTCTACCTAATTTCCCTAACTTACTCCTAGTGCTTTACTAATCTACCCCGAACTCCAGCAATTTCCCTATTCCTGCTATAATTTTATTAATCCAACTAAGTCCAGGAAAATTTTCGAAACTAATTCCAAATTCCATGGTGTGTTTTTAGATAAAACGCCACGACTATAAGAAGGAAGGAATGTGCGATTGAGCGATCGGCTACCAAGCCGTTTGAATTAAGGCCAAAGTCTGCGTACCAGGATCGCCAGTGCCAGCGACGCGTCAGGTGGACTCACCTAACTCCTCGCCGAGATGATTTAGATTCTAAGTTTTTATAGCTTAAGGTATTCTGAAAGCGACTTTTCTGTGTCTAGTCTTTAAGGGAAATTGTTAGCGTTACGATTACTATATAAGATTTAGATTCTAGGTCTAGGATACCGGTCTGCCTGCCGATGCCGCGTCGCGCTTGTTACTTTCCCACCGTGTCATTAGTGCACATACCGCTTCAGGTCTTTTGCGTGCCATGTTCCTGCGTTTTGACCCTTCTCGTCCACCAACCTATATGTCCAGCCGGACACGCGTTCGCCGATCCAAAAGGGACCCAGATATTCAGGCGCTAGTTTCGCGGAATAATATTTGAAATGGTGAAATTCCTTCGCCACACGGGATCACCTTCTTCATACCTCGCATCTCTTTTTCGCAAGTTATAGTGTCTCGTACTCTTCCGGGCTGCCTGTTGCATTTTCTCCCACACTTCCTGACGTACTTTCGTTAGTGCCTCCGCTCTGACTGTGGGCTCTAGACCATCCTGTCCCCCTTCGGGTCGTTCCCTATTTTCGTGGAAAGTTACCATCTCGCGTCCAAAATTGCAGAAATATGGTGTAATTTGGGTCACTTCGTGTTTGTAGGTTCTTAACGCGCATGCTATCTTGGCCAAACTTCGATCCCACTCTCGGTGATTATCAGCTACATAAGAACGCAACATCCTTTTTATATCCTGGTTTCTTCTCTCGGCCGAATTGGCCTGAGGATGGTATAACGCCGTATATTTGATTTTGGTTCCGTATGTCTCAGCTAATCGTTGAAGTAACGTCCCCCGGAATTGGACCCCATTATCGCAAACAAGCCACTTCGGTGCTCCGAACATTAAGAACACTTGCTCTTCTAGCACACGACACACCGCTACTGCCGTCGCCTACCGCAAAGGGAAGAGCAGGGTGAACTTGGTAACGTAATCCAAGACGGTTAGAATCGTGGTATGCCCCCGGCTGGACCGAGGTAATGGCCAAGTCCACGCATACCATCTCCCAAGGCTGCTGAGGTTCTCCGCTTCGAGAAACCATGAATCCCGCGGGAGCTTTCCATTCGACCTTGTTCGCCTGGCAGACCTTGCATTTTTGCACATAGCTGACTACGTCGGCGGACATCTTGGGCAAATAAAACCTTGTCGCCACTCGACTTAGTGTGCGACTGGCCCCCATATGACCTACCGTTGGGTCGTCATGACACCGGTGGAGTATGGCCTTCCTTTCGCTCTTAGGAACGACTCGTTTTCACGCCTCAGACCCCTCTAGTTCTGGATATCTCCCCGGCATGTGTTTCCACAACGAGTCCTCAGCCACACGCCAGGCCGCGAAGCGTTCTGGGGCGTTTAGCACCCTTTGCTTCATCGTCTCGACCCATGTATCCCTCGCAGTCTCCAGCATTGCCACTTCTCCTTGGGGTAACATCCGTGATAGCGCATCTGGTACTAGGTGCTCTATACCTTTCCGATGTACAATATCGAAAGGATACTGCTGTAAGCGTATGGCCCACTTTGCCAACCGTCCTGTCGGATCTTTCAGGTTATTCAACCACACGAGTGAGTAGTGGTCCGTGACTACCGTAAACTTGGCCCCTTCCACATAGGGCCTCAGTTTTTCCACTGCCCACAAGACCGCCAGGCACTCCTTCTCGGTGGTTGAATATTTCCGCTCAGACTTCGACAGCGACCGGCTGAGGTAGCAGATTACCTTTTCACCGTCTGCCTGGTGTTGGGACAATACGGCTCCGAGACCCAGATCTGATGCGTCCGTTTAGATTGAGAAGGGGAGGGTGTAGTCCGGACAGGTGAGGATGGGTGCGGTCGATAATTTGATTTTCGCCTGGGTGAAGGCGGTTTCGCAGTCCTGGGTCCACTCGAACTTCTGGTTTTTCTTTAGCAGATTCGTTAGTGGTGCCGTCATCGTGGCAAAGTCGGGTATAAACCTCCGATACCACGACACCATACCCAGGAACTGCCTTACCCCCTTCACATTCGTAGGCGAAGGGATCTGCGACACGCTCTTGACCTTGTCCGGGTCCACATTCAGCCCCTTCTCATCGACCACATAGCCCAAGTATTTGAGCTGGGAACGGCAGAACTCACACTTGTCACGGGATACTTTCAATCCAGCCTGTCTTAGACGCCTCAACACTTCCCTCAAAATTTCCATGTGTTTCGCAAAGTCTTGGGTCACGACGATAATATCGTCGAGATAAGTGAACACATAAGGTTCCAAATCGGGTCCCAGAACCTGATCGATAAGACGTTGCTAAGTCGCCGGCACGTTATGTAGCCCGAAAGGCATCCTTTTAAACTGGAATAACCCTCGGTGTGGCACGGTGAACGCGGTAAACTTCTTGGACTGCTCCGCCATGGGCACCTGCCAATATGCCGACTTTACATCCAGCGACGATTGGTACTTTGCGTCACGTAGCTTATCTAGAGTAGCGGACACGTAGGGTAGCGGGTACGCATCATGTTCCGTGACTCGATTCAACTTGCGATAGTCTACGCAGAATCGATACGTTCCGTCTTTCTTCTTCACAAGGATGATAGGTGAGGCCCAGGGACTCGACGATGGTTCCACTATCCCATCTTTGATCATCTCGTTCAATTCGGCATCAATTTGTTTCTGTACGGCTGGAGACACCGGATAGTATCGTTGCTTGATTGGAGGCGAGTTGGTCTTGATTACATGTTCTACTCTCCCGGTGCAACCGATGCCATCCCCCATGGACCGAAACTCCCCTTCTAGCAGATGACTGAGTGCTGCTTCTTCTATTCCCGTCAATCGACTCCTCGACTTCAACTGTTCTGCGGCCTCTCCCTCCAAGGCACTCAAGAAGCTCCAACTCTCCTCACTTATTGCTAGTATTAACCCAAATCGCCTGACAAAATCTACACCGAGGATGAGACTCTGCGGGATAGCCGGTACGACCAGAACTCGTAGCCACTCTACTTTATTCTCCAATATTAGTGGAACTACTACTGTCCCAGCGATCGCACACCCCTGGCTGTTAGCCAGGCGTATAATCTTCTGGTCGGAATCCATGACTTCTACAACCAACTCCTCTAGGACCTTCCAACCTTCTCCACCTAGTACAGTGTGTGACGCGCCCGAATCCACCAGGCCAAGAAACTTCCGACCGTGGATATCCACCTCCAGGTGTGGTCGGCTGTCCCCTTGCCTTTTTGCCAGCAGGTAATCAACCCGTGCCTTTTCCACGGCTCCACCTCTATCCTCCTTAGTGTCCAGACGGCCGGACACAGCGCCCGTTTCCCGTTGTTTGCGTTGGGAGTCCCCTCCCCTCCAAGCCTTCCTGAGAAGGACCAGCTGGACGTCTTCACTCTGCGGATTCCGTGCGTTCCGTGGTCTATTTGAAGAGCCTTGACAATTTTGACAAGTCGCCCTCCGGTCTCCCATTCGCCCACATCCGTAACATCGTTGTGGCTCTCTACAGTCTCGAGACATATGCCCACTTCCCCTACAATTCCAACATTGAAGGACATTTCTCTGTAGCACTGCTATGTTCTCGCCCTCGGTTTCACCAACGTAGGCCAAGTCTGGTTCTAAAAGTCGGTTCGACTTCCTGATGGGTGGTGGAAGATAAGCTTCCACGGAGATTCGCGTCGCCTCTAAGGAGCGTCCCACTCGGATTAGATCGGCGATCGTCTGCACTGAAGTAAGGGCCAATTGTGTTTGATAGAATGGCGACAGGTTTTTGCGAAGAATCTTTAGTTTCTCTTCTTCGGTGCAAGGGGTGGCTCGACGCCGGAACAAACCCTCCATAGCCAGCACGTACACCCCGATGGATTCCTCTGGACCTTGCGTTCGTCTACCAATCTCCGTGAGCAGTCGGTCATCATAATCCTGTGGTAAGAATTCCGCACGCATCTCGGCTACCAGTTCCCGCCATGAGTGCACTCGTGTCCGGTTGGCTCGGTACCATACCAGTGCCTTCCCTTCCAACATATCGACCGCGGATTGGAACAGCTGCCTCGTGGTTACTCCCCTGGCCTCTTTCAGCTCCTCTCTCAGCTCCGCCAGCACTGCCATCGTCCTGCTCTGCGTCTGTCCCTACGTCTTCGCCCTCCCCCTCGGCTTTAACTAGGAGCTCTCCTATAGCCATAATCAGTTGTACTCTCAGTTTGCCGGCCTCCTCGCACATATTCTCCCCTTCGAGCTGAGTATTCTTCAAACGGCGCATACCGAACTCGATTTTCGCCTTGATTTTAAGAAACTCGGACGTCTGTGGTGTCCCTGAGAACGCTGCGATCAACGCGAGAATTTCGGCCAGTTTGTCGTTTACGGCACTGATGTCCTCTTCTAAAGAGGACGGATATTCCCTCACAGAAACCAAGGAAGTTTCCATGGACGCCTCCGCCCTCAATGCTACTCGAAGAGTCTTCCGCATGGCTTCAACGGTTGCAGACGGCTGACCCCTGATTTCTAGCTCGTATGTCAGCTCGTCCTTGTTAAGTCGGTCTATAGGTATCTTCATTTTCGACGCCATCCTGGCTGTAGACCCCGGTCAGTCCTAAAAGGGATACCCTAAGGCTAGTTATCAACTAAGAAGGAAAACAAACTAAGTATATGTGATTAACTTTCAAAATTTTTTTTTTTTTTCAATTACAAATTCCAAATATGTAAAATAAGGTGTTCCTCCGCGCCAGGTTACTCCCGTCTAATCGGAATGCCCTATACTCTCACCACCTGGTCACCTAAGATTCCGACGGATTTCCTGCTGCTGCGTCTGAGTCCCGTCCTGAGTTCCACGCTTCGGTTCACAAACACTTTACACGCATTCGACTTTAACTTTTCACGCGATTTTATTTTTTTCTTTTCCGGATGTCGATACCTACGTTGAAGGGCCAACGTTCCAGTACCTCCGTAATCTGATCGCGATTGGATTAGCAACGTTTTTGGGGCCCCACGTTGGGCGCCAATTTGTTACCCTCCCGGTCTAGGGGGGCGAGTTCCGGTTCGGCTCGTTTGGGTCCCGGGTGTAACTCGTCGGATACGGGTCGTGGGCGCCACTCCCTCACCCAATATTGAGCCGAGAGCCGCTGAGTGAGGTTCGGCTCACCGGATACTCCTACGCGACCAATCACCCCTCCGCTATGGGGCGATACACCTACACATATTTATATATATATATATATATATATATATATATATATATATATATATATATATATATATATATATATATATATATATATATATATATATATATATGCAAGCCGAACCAGCGAGCACCTGTCAAAAGCTGCCTACCTCGTCGACCACCACTCAAATTTTTCTTAGCCAAAATGAATGTAAATATAAACTGAACGTGTTTATATCATATAATTTGATTTTAAAAAAAATAAAGTAACTTTTAAAACTTCACAATCAAATATTTCTTATGGATCAATTCAAATCCAATTCAATTCAATCAATTCAAATCCAATTCAATCAATTCAAAATATAAACATCCCGAGAACTGTCACTGTGAACTAGATCACAATCACCTGCACAATTCCGAGATCAGCTGGGTTCCATGGAGTGAGACGAAGCAGCAGACATTCACGATGGATTCGAAATTCGAATATGTTGAAGACGTCGAATAGGTCGAATATGTCGAATATTCGGCACGAGCGGCGAGAGTAGCGGTACGTGTCGGAACACCGCTATTCGTGGGTGGAATGGAAAATGCAGCTCGGGACGCTCGGTCTTTTTACAACGTGCAGCCGAAGTGATCGGAACGTGAATCAATTTGCTCAGGTAACGAAGGCGTATGTGGAAATTTGCTTGTTGCTTTTTACAACGTGCAGCCGAAGCGATCGGAACGTTAATCAATTTGCTCAGGTAACGAAGGCGTATGTGGAAATTTGCTTGTCGCTTTTTACAACGTGCAGCCGAAGCGATCGGAACGTTAATCAATTTGCTCAGGTAACGAAGGCGTATGTGGAAAATTTGCTTGCTTTTGTACAACGTGCAGCCGAAATAACGAAGGCGTATGTGAAAATTTGCTTGCTTTTGTACAACGTGCAGCCGAAATAACGAAGGCGTATGTGGAAATTTGCTTGTTTTTGTACAATGTGCAGCCGAAGTGGTCAGAGCGTTCATCAATTGGCCCAGTGATAAGAACGTTCATCAATTTGCTCAACCGAAGTGGTCAGAACGTTCATCAATTTGCCCAGCCGAAGTGGACCGAGCGCTCATCAATTTGTTCAGCCGAAGTGGTCAGAACATTCATCAATTTGCTCAGCCGGAATCGCAGAACTTTCTGGCTAAAGTAAGCCATAACTCTGTTCAATAGAATTATATGCAAAGAATAAGTTTTATTTTAAGTTATTTCCATAAGAAATATTTGATTGTGAAGTTTTAAAAGTTACTTTATTTTTTTTAAAATCAAATTATATGATATAAACACGTTCAGTTTATATTTACATTCATTTTGGCTAAGAAAAATTTGAGTGGTGGTCGACGAGGTAGGCAGCTTTTGACAGGTGCTCGCTGGTTCGGCTTGCATATATATATATATATATATATATATATATATATATATATATATATATATATATATATATATATATATATATATATATAGATATATATATATATATGTATATATATATATATATATATATATATATATATATATATATATATATATATATATATATATATATATATATATATATATATATATATATATATATATATATATATATGCAAGCCGAACCAGCGAGCACCTGTCAAAAGCTGCCTACCTCGTCGACCACCACTCAAATTTTTCTTAGCCAAAATGAATGTAAATATAAACTGAACGTGTTTATATCATATAATTTGATTTTAAAAAAAATAAAGTAACTTTTAAAACTTCACAATCAAATATTTCTTATGGAAATTACTTAAAATAAAACTTATTCTTTGCATATAATTCTATTGAACAGAGTTATGGCTTACTTTAGCCAGAAAGTTCTGCGATTCCGGCTGAGCAAATTGATGAATGTTCTGACCACTTCGGCTGAACAAATTGATGAGCGCTCGGTCCACTTCGGCTGGGCAAATTGATGAACGTTCTGACCACTTCGGTTGAGCAAATTGATGAACGTTCTTATCACTGAGCCAATTGATGAACGCTCTGACCACTTCGGCTGCACATTGTACAAAAACAAGCAAATTTCCACATACGCCTTCGTTATTTCGGCTGCACGTTGTACAAAAGCAAGCAAATTTTCACATACGCCTTCGTTATTTCGGCTGCACGTTGTACAAAAGCAAGCAAATTTTCCACATACGCCTTCGTTACCTGAGCAAATTGATTAACGTTCCGATCGCTTCGGCTGCACGTTGTAAAAAGCGACAAGCAAATTTCCACATACGCCTTCGTTACCTGAGCAAATTGATTAACGTTCCGATCGCTTCGGCTGCTCGTTGTAAAAAGCAACAAGCAAATTTCCACATACGCCTTCGTTACCTGAGCAAATTGATTCACGTTCCGATCACTTCGGCTGCACGTTGTGAAAAGCGGCAAGCAAATTTACACATACGCCTTCGTTACCTGAGCAAATTGATTCACGTTCCGATCGCTTCGGCTGCACGTTGTAAAAAAGCGGCAAGCAAATTTCCACATACGCCTTCGTTACCTGAGCAAATTGATTCACGTTCCGATCACTTCGGCTGCACGTTGTAGAAAAGAGCGATAAGCAAATTTCCACATACGCCTTCGTTACGCCTTCGTTACCTCAGCTGCACGTTGTACAAAAGCAAGCAAATTTTCCACATACGCCTTCGTTATTTCGGCTGCACGTTGTACAAAAGCAAGCAAATTTTCACAGACGCCTTCGTTATTTCGGCTGCACGTTGTACAAAATCAAGCAAATTTTCCACATACGCCTTCGTTACCTGAGCAAATTGATTAACGTTCCGATCGCTTCGGCTGCACGTTGTAAAAAGCGACAAGCAAATTTCCACATACGCCTTCGTTACCTGAGCAAATTGATTAACGTTCCGATCGCTTCGGCTGCACGTTGTAAAAAGCAACAAGCAAATTTCCACATACGCCTTCGTTACCTGAGCAAATTGATTCACGTTCCGATCACTTCGGCTGCACGTTGTAAAAAGCGGCAAGCAAATTTCCACATACGCCTTCGTTACCTGAGCAAATTGATTAACGTTCCGATCGCTTCGGCTGCACGTTGTAAAAAGCGGCAAGCAAATTTCCACATACGCCTTCGTTACCTGAGCAAATTGATTCACGTTCCGATCACTTCGGCTGCACGTTGTAAAAAGCGGCAAGCAAATTTCCACATACGCCTTCGTTACCTGAGCAAATTGATTAACGTTCCGATCACTTCGGCTGCACGTTGTAAAAAGCGGCAAGCAAATTTCCACATACGCCTTCGTTACCTGAGCAAATTGATTAACGTTCCGATCACTTCGGCTGCACGTTGTAAAAAGACCGAGCGTCCCGAGCTGCATTTTCCATTCCACCCACGAATAGCGGTGTTCCGACACGTACCGCTACTCTCGCCGCTCGTGCCGAATATTCGACATATTCGACCTATTCGACGTCTTCAACATATTCGAATTTCGAATCCATCGTGAATGTCTGCTGCTTCGTCTCACTCCATGGAACCCAGCTGATCTCGGAATTGTGCAGGTGATTGTGATCTAGTTCACAGTGACAGTTCTCGGGATGTTTATATTTTGAATTGATTGAATTGGATTTGAATTGATTGAATTGAATTGGATTTGAATTGATTTGAATCGTACAGTGGATTGGTGTGTTTTGCGTATATGCATCCGTTTCGCGGGTGTTAATATACCGTGGTTCGTCACGTTGCGGCCTGGAAATCCGGTGGCGGTGGGTTGTAGCTGGATGCTGGCTGGCGAAATGGTGACAGAGGAAAACGACTTGGCAGCTGCCGGTCGGTGGTGCATTCCTTCAGATAAGTATTCCTTTCAGTTTCGTGTTTCCAGGCCGATTCGTTGTGGTGTTTCTGGTGTATTTCAGGTCGACGTGAAGAGATCCACCGTGAGTCACTGGCGAGCGCCTCGTTGACCGGCGGTTGGCGAGTCGTCGGAAGTTGCGGCTCCGTGGGAGGTTGCAGGTAAGTATGTATGAGTAGATGATTGAGGAACATGATAAATTTATATATTTCTCTTTCAGGTGGCGGCTCACCCGTAACACAGCCAGCTCCGGGATTACCAGCTAGTGGACGCGCAGGCCCTGCTTCAGCCACTCCGTTGACAGCGCGTCGCTTAGATTTAGTTAGTTTAAGTCTTAGTTTAATCTTATCTCTACGGCATGTAATGTATATATACTAGGTAGCTTTACTTTAGCTTAGTGCTAAATCGTCGACATCCGACTAGTATACGACACAAGTCGGATGCCACGTTCAAAACAACATTTACTAGCCTTTCAATTTGAGTGGTGGTTTCGCGGTTTAAACGTGGTTTAAACTTCCCGGGAAGGGTTGTTTTTTTTTTCAAATGTAAACGGCTCGGCATTGCGAGGTGTACGCCCGTACATGCTTGTCGATTGGTCGTTGGTTAGGCCTCGGGTTCTTGTTACAACGTAACAACTCCCCCCTTACTGGAAGACGATTTCCTCGAAATCCGTTTATCTGCGGTATAACTAAATTTGATAGCTATTAAGCCAAGTAGGTAACGCCAATCAGTGCCTGAAGTAAAACTGATAATCCTCATATATTTCCCCATGGAAGTTATTTCTCCCCGATCCACATACACATCCATACTTGTATATCTTATTCCTACTTCCGGTACATTACTTTTAGCTTGGTTATTGGGGATTAGTACTCTCGCTACCTACCTTTGGCTAACTTCTAATAGAGCCTAACCTGAGGGGCTTGGTACCCCACCCTCATATGTTAAGTTCATGAGAACCGAGCTCGTTCTGTCTAGCCCCAGTTATCCGAACTGTGACCGAACCTTAGATTATTAACCCTCCTGTCCCTACCTAACTCGGCGATTGATCTCTGCTTCTTAGCCTGAATCACCACCCTAATTTCACGCTTAACCTACCCCAATAATTTTTCACTGATTAAATTCTAGTAACTCAGTGTCTTAAGCTAATCCCTTACTGATACGAGTAATTAATATTAGCAATCCAAGTAATCTTGTGATCTTAACTAACGCCTAATGAATACATGTAGCGAATATTATGAATCCAAATAGTTCTGTGCCCTAAACTACCACCTTTTAATTACAAGTAGTTAATATTATTAATCCATTCTATTATCTGATTAGTCTACCTAATTTCCCTAACTTACTCCTAGTGCTTTACTAATCTACCCCGAACTCCAGCAATTTCCCTATTCCTGCTATAATTTTATTAATCCAACTAAGTCCAGGAAAATTTTCGAAACTAATTCCAAATTCCATGGTGTGTTTTTAGATAAAACGCCACGACTATAAGAAGGAAGGAATGTGCGATTGAGCGATCGGCTACCAAGCCGTTTGAATTAAGGCCAAAGTCTGCGTACCAGGATCGCCAGTGCCAGCGACGCGTCAGGTGGACTCACCTAACTCCTCGCCGAGATGATTTAGATTCTAAGTTTTTATAGCTTAAGGTATTCTGAAAGCGACTTTTCTGTGTCTAGTCTTTAAGGGAAATTGTTAGCGTTACGATTACTATATAAGATTTAGATTCTAGGTCTAGGATACCGGTCTGCCTGCCGATGCCGCGTCGCGCTTGTTACTTTCCCACCGTGTCATTAGTGCACATACCGCTTCAGGTCTTTTGCGTGCCATGTTCCTGCGTTTTGACCCTTCTCGTCCACCAACCTATATGTCCAGCCGGATACGCGTTCGCCGATCCAAAAGGGACCCAGATATTCAGGCGCTAGTTTCGCGGAATAATATTTGAAATGGTGAAATTCCTTCGCCACACGGGATCACCTTCTTCATACCTCGCATCTCTTTTTCGCAAGTTATAGTGTCTCGTACTCTTCCGGGCTGCCTGTTGCATTTTCTCCCACACTTCCTGACGTACTTTCGTTAGTGCCTCCGCTCTGACTGTGGGCTCTAGACCATCCTGTCCCCCTTCGGGTCGTTCCCTATTTTCGTGGAAAGTTACCATCTCGCGTCCAAAATTGCAGAAATATGGTGTAATTTGGGTCACTTCGTGTTTGTAGGTTCTTAACGCGCATGCTATCTTGGCCAAACTTCGATCCCACTCTCGGTGATTATCAGCTACATAAGAACGCAACATCCTTTTTATATCCTGGTTTCTTCTCTCGGCCGAATTGGCCTGAGGATGGTATAACGCCGTATATTTGATTTTGGTTCCGTATGTCTCAGCTAATCGTTGAAGTAACGTCCCCCGGAATTGGACCCCATTATCGCAAACAAGCCACTTCGGTGCTCCAAACATTAAGAACACTTGCTCTTCTAGCACACGACACACCGCTACTGCCGTCGCCTACCGCAAAGGGAAGAGCAGGGTGAACTTGGTAACGTAATCCAAGACGGTTAGAATCGTGGTATGCCCCCGGCTGGACCGAGGTAATGGCCAAGTCCACGCATACCATCTCCCAAGGCTGCCGAGGTTCTCCGCTTCGAGAAACCATGAATCCCGCGGGAGCTTTCCATTCGACCTTGTTCGCCTGGCAGACCTTGCATTTTTGCACATAGCTGACTACGTCGGCGGACATCTTGGGCAAATAAAACCTTGTCGCCACTCAACTTAGTGTGCGACTGGCCCCCATATGACCTACCGTTGGGTCGTCATGACACCGGTGGAGTATGGCCTTCCTTTCGCTCTTAGGAACGACTCGTTTTCACGCCTCAGACCCCTCTAGTTCTGGATATCTCCCCGGCATGTGTTTCCACAACGAGTCCTCAGCCACACGCCAGGCCGCGAAGCGTTCTGGGGCGTTTAGCACCCTTTGCTTCATCGTCTCGACCCATGTATCCCTCGCAGTCTCCAGCATTGCCACTTCTCCTTGGGGTAACATCCGTGATAGCGCATCTGGTACTAGGTGCTCTATACCTTTCCGATGTACAATATCGAAAGGATACTGCTGTAAGCGTATGGCCCACCTTGCCAACCGTCCTGTCGGGTCTTTCAGGTTATTCAACCACACGAGTGAGTAGTGGTCCGTGACTACCGTAAACTTGGCCCCTTCCACATAGGGCCTCAGTTTTTCCACTGCCCACAAGACCGCCAGGCACTCCTTCTCGGTGGTTGAATATTTCCGCTCAGACTTCGACAGCGACCGGCTGAGGTAGCAGATTACCTTTTCACCGTCTGCCTGGTGTTGGGACAATACGGCTCCGAGACCCAGATCTGATGCGTCCGTTTAGATTGAGAAGGGGAGGGTGTAGTCCGGACAGGTGAGGATGGGTGCGGTCGATAATTTGATTTTCGCCTGGGTGAAGGCGGTTTCACAGTCCTGGGTCCACTCGAACTTCTGGTTTTTCTTTAGCAGATTCGTTAGTGGTGCCGTCATCGTGGCAAAGTCGGGTATAAACCTCCGATACCACGACACCATACCTAGGAACTGCCTTACCCCCTTCACATTCGTAGGCGAAGGGATCTGCGACACGCTCTTGACCTTGTCCGGGTCCACATTCAGCCCCTTCTCATCGACCACATAGCCCAAGTATTTGAGCTGGGAACGGCAGAACTCACACTTGTCACGGGATACTTTCAATCCAGCCTGTCTTAGACGCCTCAACACTTCCCTCAAAATTTCCATGTGTTTCGCAAAGTCTTGGGTCACGACGATAATATCGTCGAGATAAGTGAACACATAAGGTTCCAAATCGGGTCCCAGAACCTGATCGATAAGACGTTGCTAAGTCGCCGGCACGTTATGTAGCCCGAAAGGCATCCTTTTAAACTGGAATAACCCTCGGTGTGGCACGGTGAACGCGGTAAACTTCTTGGACTGCTCCGCCATGGGCACCTGCCAATATGCCGACTTTACATCCAGCGACGATAGGTACTTTGCGTCACGTAGCTTATCTAGAGTAGCGGACACGTAGGGTAGCGGGTACGCATCATGTTCCGTGACTCGATTCAACTTGCGATAGTCTACGCAGAATCGATACGTTCCGTCTTTCTTCTTCACAAGGATGATAGGTGAGGCCCAGGGACTCGACGATGGTTCCACTATCCCATCTTTGATCATCTCGTTCAATTCGGCATCAATTTGTTTCTGTACGGCTGGAGACACCGGATAGTATCGTTGCTTGATTGGAGGCGAGTTGGTCTTGATTACATGTTCTACTCTCCCGGTGCAACCGATGCCATCCCCCATGGACCGAAACTCCCCTTCTAGCAGATGACTGAGTGCTGCTTCTTCTATTCCCGTCAATCGACTCCTCGACTTCAACTGTTCTGCGGCCTCTCCCTCCAAGGCACTCAAGAAGCTCCAACTCTCCTCACTTATTGCTAGTATTAACCCAAATCGCCTGACAAAATCTACACCGAGGATGAGACTCTGCGGGATAGCCGGTACGACCAGAACTCGTAGCCACTCTACTTTATTCTCCAATATTAGTGGAACTACTACTGTCCCAGCGATCGCACACCCCTGGCTGTTAGCCAGGCGTATAATCTTCTGGTCGGAATCCATGACTTCTACACCCAACTCCTCTAGGACCTTCCAACCTTCTCCACCTAGTACAGTGTGTGACGCGCCCGAATCCACCAGGCCAAGAAACTTCCGACCGTGGATATCCACCTCCAGGTGTGGTCAGCTGTCCCCTTGCCTTTTTGCCAGCAGGTAATCAACCCGTGCCTTTTCCACGGCTCCACCTCTATCCTCCTTAGTGTCCAGACGGCCGGACACAGCGCCCGTTTCCCGTTGTTTGCGTTGGGAGTCCCCTCCCCTCCAAGCCTTCCTGAGAAGGACCAGCTGGACGTCTTCACTCTGCGGATTCCGTGCGTTCCGTGGTCTATTTGAAGAGCCTTGACAATTTTGACAAGTCGCCCTCCGGTCTCCCATTCGCCCACATCCGTAACATCGTTGTGGCTCTCTACAGTCTCGAGACATATGCCCACTTCCCCTACAATTCCAACATTGAAGGACATTTCTCTGTAGCACTGCTATGTTCTCGCCCTCGGTTTCACCAACGTAGGCCAAGTCTGGTTCTAAAAGTCGGTTCGACTTCCTGATGGGTGGTGGAAGATAAGCTTCCACGGAGATTCGCGTCGCCTCTAAGGAGCGTCCCACTCGGATTAGATCGGCGATCGTCTGCACTGAAGTAAGGGCCAATTGTGTTTGATAGAATGGCGACAGGTTTTTGCGAAGAATCTTTAGTTTCTCTTCTTCGGTGCAAGGGGTGGCTCGACGCCGGAACAAACCCTCCATAGCCAGCACGTACACCCCGATGGATTCCTCTGGACCTTGCGTTCGTCTACCAATCTCCGTCAGCAGTCGGTCATCATAATCCGGTGGTAAGAATTCCGCACGCATCTCGGCTACCAGTTCCCGCCATGAGTGCACTCGTGTCCGGTTGGCTCGGTACCATACCAGTGCCTTCCCTTCCAACATATCGACCGCGGATTGGAACAGCTGCCTCGTGGTTACTCCCCTGGCCTCTTTCAGCTCCTCTCTCAGCTCCGCCAGCACTGCCATCGTCCTGCTCTGCGTCTGTCCCTACGTCTTCGCCCTCCCCCTCGGCTTTAACTAGGAGCTCTCCTATAGCCATAATCAGTTGTACTCTCAGTTTGCCGGCCTCCTCGCACATATTCTCCCCTTCGAGCTGAGTATTCTTCAAACGGCGCATACCGAACTCGATTTTCGCCTTGATTTTAAGAAACTCGGACGTCTGTGGTGTCCCTGAGAACGCTGCGATCAACGCGAGAATTTCGGCCAGTTTGTCGTTTACGGCACTGATGTCCTCTTCTAAAGAGGACGGATATTCCCTCACAGAAACCAAGGAAGTTTCCATGGACGCCTCCGCCCTCAATGCTACTCGAAGAGTCTTCCGCATGGCTTCAACGGTTGCAGACGGCTGACCCCTGATTTCTAGCTCGTATGTCAGCTCGTCCTTGTTAAGTCGGTCTATAGGTATCTTCATTTTCGACGCCATCCTGGCTGTAGACCCCGGTCAGTCCTAAAAGGGATACCCTAAGGCTAGTTATCAACTAAGAAGGAAAACAAACTAAGTATATGTGATTAACTTTCAAAATTTTTTTTTTTTTCAATTACAAATTCCAAATATGTAAAATAAGGTGTTCCTCCGCGCCAGGTTACTCCCGTCTAATCGGAATGCCCTATACTCTCACCGCCTGGTCACCTAAGATTCCGACGGATTTCCTGCTGCTGCGTCTGAGTCCCGTCCTGAGTTCCACGCTTCGGTTCACAAACACTTTACACGCATTCGACTTTAACTTTTCACGCGATTTTATTTTTTTCTTTTCCGGATGTCGATACCTACGTTGAAGGGCCAACGTTCCAGTACCTCCGTAATCTGATCGCGATTGGATTAGCAACGTTTTTGGGGCCCCACGTTGGGCGCCAATTTGTTACCCTCCCGGTCTAGGGGGGCGAGTTCCGGTTCGGCTCGTTTGGGTCCCGGGTGTAACTCGTCGGATACGGGTCGTGGGCGCCACTCACTCACCCAATATTGAGCCGAGAGCCGCTGAGTGAGGTTCGGCTCACCGGATACTCCTACGCGACCAATCACCCCTCCGCTATGGGGCGATACACCTACACATATTTATATATATATATATATATATATATATATATATATATATATATATATATATATATATATATACAATATATATATATATATATATATATATATATATATATATATATATATATATATATATATATATATATATATATATATATATATATATATATATATATATATATATATATATATATATATATATATATATATATATGCAAGCCGAACCAGCGAGCACCTGTCAAAAGCTGCCTACCTCGTCGACCACCACTCAAATTTTTCTTAGCCAAAATGAATGTAAATATAAACTGAACGTGTTTATATCATAGAATTTGATTTTAAAAAAAATAAAGTAACTTTTAAAACTTCACAATCAAATATTTCTTATGGAAATTACTTAAAATAAAACTTATTCTTTGCATATAATTCTATTGAACAGAGTTATGGCTTACTTTAGCCAGAAAGTTCTGCGATTCCGGCTGAGCAAATTGATGAATGTTCTGACCACTTCGGCTGAATAAATTGATGAGCGCTCGGTCCACTTCGGCTGGGCAAATTGATGAACGTTCTGACCACTTCGGTTGAGCAAATTGATGAACGTTCTTATCACTGAGCCAATTGATGAACGGTCTGACCACTTCGGCTGCACATTGTACAAAAACAAGCAAATTTCCACATACGCCTTCGTTATTTCGGCTGCACGTTGTACAAAAGCAAGCAAATTTTCACATACGCCTTCGTTATTTCGGCTGCACGTTGTACAAAAGCAAGCAAATTTTCCACATACGCCTTCGTTACCTGAGCAAATTGATTAACGTTCCGATCGCTTCGGCTGCACGTTGTAAAAAGCGACAAGCAAATTTCCACATACGCCTTCGTTACCTGAGCAAATTGATTAACGTTCCGATCGCTTCGGCTGCACGTTGTAAAAAGCAACAAGCAAATTTCCACATACGCCTTCGTTACCTGAGCAAATTGATTCACGTTCCGATCACTTCGGCTGCACGTTGTAAAAAGCGGCAAGCAAATTTCCACATACGCCTTCGTTACCTGAGCAAATTGATTCACGTTCCGATCGCTTCGGCTGCATGTTGTAAAAAAGCGGCAAGCAAATTTCCACATACGCCTTCGTTACCTGAGTAAATTGATTAATGTTCCGATCACTTCGGCTGCACGTTGTAGAAAAGAACGATAAGCAAATTTCCACATACGCCTTCGTTACGCCTTCGTTACCTCAGCTGCACGTTGTACAAAAGCAAGCAAATTTTCCACATACGCCTTCGTTACCTGAGCAAATTGATTAACGTTCCGATTCAACGTTCAACGTTCGCCGCTCGTGCCGAATATTCGACATATTCGACTTATTCGACGTCTTCAACATATTCGAATTTCGAATCCATCGTGAATGTCTGCTGCTTCGTCTCACTCCATGGAACCCAGCTGATCTCGGAATTGTGCAGGTGATTGTGATCTAGTTCGCAGTGACAGTTCTCGGGATGTTTATATTTTGAATTGATTGAATTGAATTGGATTTGAATTGATTGAATTGAATTGGATTTGAATTGATTTGAATCGTACAGTGGATTGATGTGTTTCGCGTATATGCATCCGTTTCGCGGGTGTTAATATACCGTGGTTCGTCACGTTGCGGCCTGGGAATCCGGTGGCGGCAGGTTGTAGCTGGGTGCTGGCTGGCGAAATGGTGACAGAGGAAAACGACTTGGCAGCTGCCGGTCGGTGGTGCATTCCTTCAGATAAGTATTCCTTTCAGTTTCGTGTTTCCGGGCCGATTCTTTGTGGTGTTTCTGGTGTATTTCAGGTCGACGTGAAGAGATCCACCGTGAGTCACTGGCGAGCGCCTTGTTGACCGGCGGTTGGCGAGTCGTCGGAAGTTGCGGCTCCGTGGGAGGTTGCAGGTAAGTATGTATGAGTAGATGATTGAGGAACATGATAAATTTATATATTTCTCTTTCAGGTGGCGGCTCACCCGTAACACAGCCAGCTCCGGGATTACCAGCGAGTGGACGCGCAGGCCCTGCTTCAGCCACTCCGTCGACAGCGCGTCGCTTAGATTTAGTTAGTTTAAGTCTTAGTTTAATCTTATCTCTACGGCATGTAATGTATATATACTAGGTAGCTTTACTTTAGCTTAGTGCTAAATCGTCGACATCCGACTAGTATACGACACAAGTCGGATGCGACGTTCAAAACAACATTTGCTAACCTATCAATTTGAGTGGTGGTTTCGCGGTTTAAACATAAGCAATCCTTCCCGGGAAGGGTTGTTTTTTTTTCAATTGTAAATGGCTCGGCATTGCGAGGTGTACGCCCGTACATGCTTGTCGATTGGTCGTTGGTTAGGCCTCGGGTTCTTGTTACAATGTAACAACAGGCTAGGAAGAGCGAAATACTTCTCCACCCTGAACATGACAAGCTCCTTTCACCAGATCGAATTGACAAAGGAATCAAGACCATTAACAGCCTTTTCGACAAATAAAGGACATTACCAGTTCAAACGATTACCTTTTGGTCTAACAATTTCATCAAACAGCTTCCAACGTATGCTAACAGTCGCCTTAAGTGGATTAGACTCAGCAGCATTTTTATATGTCGATGACATAATTGTCTTTGGTTGCAGCCTCGCACACCATAATAGCAATTTAATAAAAATATTTGATAGGCTACAAAAATACAACCTCAAGCTCATCCCTGAGAAATGCAATTTTTTGAGAAGTGAAGTAGTGTATTTGGGACACCTTATCACAAAAGACGGAGTCCGCACAGAACCTGCAAAATTTAATACAATTAGAAACTATCCACACTGAACGAAAAAGGTACGTAAATACAATGAAAAAATTCATTGTTTTTATGAAAAATTCATAGTTTTGCAACCAATAAACATGTTCACTGCCACAATGAACAGCCATTTATAAAACTCTTGAATCGAAATTCCCAATGAAAAAGTTCATTAACTGTATGTTTGTAGTTCATAAAATCAATGAACTTAGTTCATAGAATCAATGAAACTAGTTCATAAAACCAATGAATGTTATTCATAAAATCAATGTACAAAGTTCATTCCATGAATGATCGTTGTTTATGGAATCAATGAACACAGTTCCTAGAATCAATGGATTTAATTCATAGAATCAATGAATATGGTTCGTAGCACCAATGAATATAGTTAATAAAATCAATGAATGTGGTTTGAAAAACTAATGAGCGCAGTTCATAAAATCACCGAACATACTTTGCGACAGTGAAACATTCTGGATTTCGGTAAAATATTTTTATTAGAATGGTATTTTTATCTGTTACATACTTTTCATATACATATTTTCTATATCATACAAAAAAAAAAACAGAAATAAGTACAAAATATTTTCTTGTACTTGTTTTTTGCCGTAATGTAATGTAGCAATGTATACTAAATAAAATATCTAAAATGAAATTCACAAACTAGTATTACCTTACTATCAATAAGAAATGTCTCGAAATGACATTTGAGCAAAATCTACATCAAAACTTTCCAAATGTGCCCACATTTGATTGCTGTCAAAAATTTCGACAATTTAACAAAGCATTAAAATCCTTCTGAAACCGAAACGTGGAGTGGAAACGCCGCAATTGCCAGGATAAATGCTTCTAATTTTTGATCGCAAAAATTTGGTTTCCATGAATTTGACTTTATATATTTATAAATGAATTTGATTTGAAAAAAATATGGAACAATCATATTGTAAAGAAGAGCGCTTAGTTGCTATGACTCGATTTCGGCTGTTGTTTTCAGTCTGTTTCGGTTATTTGCATTTTAAATGTCAATGTAGAATGCATGTGAAATTGAAATGTTTCAGGTAGATTTCTTTGTAAGGGTTAATTTTGCTCTACTCCTGTTTCCTTTTAAATTTCTCAAGAAGAATATTAGCTTTGAAGGATTTTTCTTCAGACTTAATTTTATGAAAATAAAGTTAAATGAAATTTCAGAATGTAGCGGATGCTTTCGGATATTCTAAGTTAAATAAAACAAATATCTACCGCTCGTAGCAGGCATTTAAACGGAATTTTCGAATCATCGAAATAAACAAATATGTATGTATTTGATCACTCTTGAACTATCACCAATGGTAATTACAAAAAGTTGGGTATTTTCTGGCATACTTTTCTTAAAGCGTACTAAATTTGCGGAACTAATGATTTGCAAGTAATCATAAAAGTTTCTTGTGAATCTGCAATTGTGAATATTTTCACAATATTCGTAAGGAAAATGGTGTTCTAACTAACAACTCGTTGCCAGGGAAGTAAGAAGCCGCGTAGAGCCCATTACAACATCACCTCGGGACAATCTGTATGTGATATAGAATTATTAATTTATTTGTTGATTTTGTAAAAGGAATATACTTACTCTTATCCAAATGAGGACCTTTCAAAAAATCACCTTCTGCTAGGATTTGTTTACAGTTGAGGGTGCCTTTATCGGAAAAAAATTCTAGCAGATGGCTACGTACGCTCATGCACTCATCTACCACTGATGAGTATATACTGGTACGATTTCCGAATCGATTGTTAACTGTGTCATATTTTTTAATAAGTCCTGATTCCGGAGATATTAGCTTATTTTAAAATCTGATCCAAATTTTTTAAATCAATCTTTACAGCAGGTTATTATGCTCGAAATTTCATTGTAAAGTTCTGAATGTGCCAGAAGTTTATTTCTGGCAAATTCTTTGAATACATTTAGAAGAGGATGCAGAACCAGATGTTTCATGTTATCGTAGATATCTAAAACATCCTTACGAGTACAATTATCATTATCATGTAATAATATTCCAAATTTGAGAATTGAATTTATGAAATTTTTGAAGGGATCCAAGTCATTTTTATTACTATTTAAAGGATAAGTCATGTCAGATGGACATTCGTCTGCAACAATTGCGTTTGGAACTAGAGGTGGAACGAAAGAATCATGGTCGGAAGGTGGATCTATCATTGATTCCTTCGAGTAATGTTTTCGCTTC
>OZ022264.1:137705075-137792575 GCA_963978885.1 Nemotelus pantherinus | reverse complement strand
ATTAAAGCATGGCATTTTCAAAATTCTAAAATCAGATAATGGAACTGAATTCGCCAATGAGCTAATGGAAAACATTTGCAATTTATTAAAAATTCAACAAATTTTCTCAACACCGTATCATCACGAAATACTTGGCTCAGTGGAACGTAACCACAGAGTATTAAATGAATATTTACTCAATTTTGCTAACGATTATGAATGGGACAAATGGATACCGTATTACACTTTCGCATATAATACTAGTCCACATATTGATACACAATGTTCTCCATACGAACTAGTCTATGGAAGATTACCCCAATTGCCTGACGATATTATAGAGCAAAGAGAACCAATAAACAATTTAGATAATTTCGCTAATGAACTGAAAATTAGGCTGAAAAATAGCATAAATTTGGCTCGAAACTTAATAGAAAAGGTAAAAATGAAAAGGAAAAATAGATTAGACAATAACACAAACCCAGCAAACTTTGTAGTAGGAGACTTAGTTTTAGGAAAAAATACAATTAATAGGAAAAAACTCTAGCGCACCTGAACCGCTAGAAACACTAATGTTCGAAGAACAGTAGAAGAATCGTGCAGGTTTTGAGTGCATATTCCACCACATGAGCTGCTTATTACGGCCAAACTGTTTCAAACGCCACGTTTTACTTTGGTCTCAGGAATGCATTATAACTCATATGGTAGAAGGTTTCAAATATTACCACTGGCATGGGTTTCAAAGTTTATGAAAGAAAAACACTTGTTAATTATATTCGTTATCAGTTGCTTATTTCACCAAACTTTGAAAGCAGCATCTCATATAACATCAATGAAGAAAATGCTCAGTGCCTGCAGCACTGTAACTGAAGTTGGTGTTTGGGGTTGCGATCCGAAAAATTTGCAGAACTTTGGAAATTGAAAAGTTGGCTATTTATTTTCATTGTAAATGTTTCCGGTATGAATACTAACTGTAAGCATTTATTGATACAAAAGTAGCACAACCGACTCGTGCTGGCAACCTTTGGCCAGTATCAAAGCCAAGAATATATCACATCTGCTTCACGTTGTTATATTACATTCGAAGTTATAGGAGTATAAAGAAATTTAGGGTTACCTGCAGCGAGTTTTTTTCAAATAATCGAAAGCTTAATATTTGCTGTTATACACAATACAATATCATTACCAATTGAAAATTCTACGATAAAACCGCTTAATAAAGATATTGCATTTAGACACAAAACCAACAATAGCTGGCAACCCTATCATGGCTTTTCAACCAAATTTGGCCGCAATAATGCTAATAATAAGTTCCATTAATTGTATGAAATTCGTATTGATTTCATGACTGCACTGGAAGTTATAGGACAAAAAGTTTTATTTTCCTGAGAGAATTTTCAAAGTCAAAGACACAAAAATTACCATAGCTGGCAGCACCAATCGAATTTTTCAACCAAATTTCTATCAAACAGAGTTTAAAGTAAGGTGCAGCTACTGTGTCCATTTCATGAAAATCTGGTAACTTACTCACATTTCATAGGGCAAAAAGCAGTTTTTTTTTCTTTGTTATTTTTCAAGATGGCACCACTGGCACAGAGTTGCCCACAATTCGAAATCGCTTCTATCAGACCTGGTTCTACTTAAGTCCAATGCATCCTGTAAATTTCAATGGTGTCTGATGATTGGTTCGTGAATTCCCGTGAACAGAAGTTTTTGATGCTAAAAATATAAGTTAACTGGGAAAGGGTTACCGTTCTTGTCCGACAAGAAATTTCCAAAGTTTTACTTTGAACGTGTAGATAAAGCATAAAATTTGTATACAGATTGAGCTCATTGTAAGAAACGGACATTTTTAGGATATTCGATGATTTGAATGTTTTCACTTCCAAATTTTTATTTTTTTCAAATTTAAGACACCAAAATTATCATAGCTGGCAGCTCCAACCGAATTTTTCAACCAAATTTCTACCAAATGTGGTTTTAAATAAGGTCCAGCTACTGTGTGAATTTCGTCAAAATCAAACGATTCAATCAGAATTTATAGGGCTATAAGCAGTTATCTTTTTTTAGTGATTTTTTAAGATGGCACCACTGGCACAGAATCACCCGCATTTCAAAATCACTTCTATCAGACCTGGTCCTATTTAAGACCAATACATTCTGCGAATTTCAATTAATTCTGCTTATCGGATCGTGAGTTTCCGTGAACAGAAGTTTTTGATGCTAAAAATATAGGTAAATTGGGCAAGGGTTACCAGGCGTGCCCGTTATACCATATCATTTTTTTTTTTTGGTATATGTAAACAAAGCACGAAATTTACATATGAGTGGCTTTTTTTTGAAGAAACGGCATTTTTTCAAGAGAAACGATAATTTGGAGGTTTTCACTTTCAGTGCTTGCCCTAGCTTCTGGGTTGCCAGCACGCTCATCAAAAGCTAGACGAATTTACAACTAAATAATACCAATATAACCTGAAAATTTGGTAATGATTGAATAGCTCTGTCAAAAGTTATCGCAATTTAAAAATTTTCAATTTTTCCCGTTCTCTTTTTGGGCACCCAGCGCACACATGGGGTTAAAAAATTCCAAAACATTATCCGATTCACATGTGAAACACGTTCGAAATTTATTTTATTAACTTTATTTTTGCAAAACTTATTTGTGTACGGAATAATAGGTATATTAAAAATATCACTAAAATGGCCGCCGGCGCCAAAGGGTTAAAGATTTTTAACTTTTTCTGAGACCTGGCACTATTCTGCATATACACCAATGTGTCCTAAAAATTTCAATTCAATCGGATGGCGCGTTCCTGAGATTTTTTCACTGAAATTTTTGGATGATATATATATATATATATATATATATATATATATATATATATATATATATATATATATATATATATATAAATATGAATTTTTGGCCAAAGTGATTTTAATACTAATGTTCTTCTTCGAACATTAGTAAAAACTACAGAATACATATCACGGACCATATGAAATACTAGAAAGAAATGGTGTTAATACTCATATACTAGTAAACGGAAGATGTAAGAAATACCATAATAAAATATTAAAATTATACACACCTCTAGTTTAAAATCAATACAAAAAAACTCTAGCGCACCTGAACCGCTAGAAACACTAATGTTCGAAGAACAGTAGAAGAATCGTGCAGGTTTTGAGTGCATAATCTACCGCATGAGCTGCTTATTACGGCCAAACTGTTTCAAACGCCACGTTCTACTTTGGTCTCAAGAATGCATTATAACTCATATGGTGGAAGGTTTCAGATATTACCACTGGCATGAATTTCAACGTTTATGAGAGCAAAACACGGGTTAATTATATTCATTATCAGTTGCTTATTTCACAAAATTTCGAAAGCAGCATCTCATATAACACCAATGAAGAAAATGCTCAGTGCCTGCAGCACTGTAACTGAAGTTGGTGTTTGGGGCTGCGATCCGAAAAATTTGCAGAACTTTAGGAAATGAAACATCGGTTATTTATTTTCATTGTAAATGTTTCCGGTATGAATACTAACTGTAAGCATTTATTGATACAAAAGTAGCACAACCGACTCGTGCTGGCAACCTTTCGCCAGTATCAAAGCCAAAAATATATCACATCTGCTTCACGTTGTTATATTACATTCGAAGTTATAGGAGTATAAAGAAATTTAGGATTAACTGCAGCGAGTTTTTTCAAATAATGGAAAGCTAAATATTTGCTGTTTATTGTCACTACAATATCATTACCAATTGAAAATTCTACGATAAAACCGCTTAATAAAGATATTACAAACAAACACAAAACCAACAATAGCTGGCAACCCCATCGTGGCTTTTCAACCAAATTTGGCCTGAATAATGCTTGTAGTAGGTTCCATTAGTTGTATGAAATTCGTATTGATTTCATGACTGCACTGGAAGTTATAGGACAAAAAGTTTTATTTTCCTGAGCGAATTTTCAAATCCAAAGACACAAAAATTACCATAGCTGGCAGCAACAATCGAATTTTTCAACCAAATTTCTATCAAACAGAGTTTAGAGTAAGGTGCAGCTACTGTGTCAATTTCATGAAAATTTGGTTACTTATTCAAATTTCATAGGGCAAAAAGCAGTTTTTTTTCTTTGTAATTTTTCAAGATGGCACCACTGGCACAGAATTGCCCACAATTCAAAATCGCTTCTATCAGACCTGGTCCTACTTAAGTCCAATGCATTCTGTAAATTTCAATGGTATCTGATTATTGATTCGTGAGTTCCCGTGAACAGAAGTTTTTGATACTAAAAATATAGGTTAACTGGGAAAGGGTTACCGTTCTTGTCCGACATGAAATTTCCAAAGTTTTACTTTGAACGTGTAGATAAAGCATAAGATTTGTATACAGATTGGTTTTATTGTAAGAAACGGACATTTTTAGGATATTCGATGATTTGAATGTTTTCACTTCCAAATTTTTATTTTTTCAAATTTAAGACACCAAAATGATCATAGCTGGCAGCTCCGACCGAATTTTTCAACTAAATTTCTACCAAACGTGGTTTGAAGTAAAATCCAGCTACTGTGTGAATTTCGTCAAAATCGAACGATTCAATCAGAATTTATAGGGCTAAAAGCAGTTATCTCTTTTAGTGATTTTTCAAGATGGCACCACTGGCACAGAATCACCCGCATTTCAAAATCACTTCTATCAGACTTGGTCCTATATAGGACCAATACATTCTGCAAATTTCAATAAATTCTGCTCATTGGATCGTGAGTTTCCGTGAACAGAAGTTTTTGATGCTAAAAATATAGGTAAATTGGGCAAGGGTTACCAGGCGTGCCCGTTATACCATATCTTTTTTTTTTTTGTTTATGTAAACAAAGCACAAGATTTACATATGAGTGGCTTTTTTTTGAAGAAACGGCAGTTTTTCAAGAGAGACGATGATTTGAAGGTTTTCACTTTCAGTACCTGCCTTAGCTACAGGGTTGCCAGCACGCTCATCAAAAGCTACACAAATCAACAACTAAATAATACCAATATGTCCTCAAAATTTCGTAATGATTCAATAGCTCTGTCAAAAGTTATCGCAATTTAAAAATTTTCAAGTTTTCCCGTTCTGTTTTTAGGCACCCAGCGCACACATGGGGTTAAAAAATTCCAAAACATTATCAGATTCACATGTAAAACACGTTCAAAATTTATTTCGTCAACTTTATTTTTGCGAAACTTATTTGTGTACGGAATAATAGGTATATTAAAAATATCACTAAAATGGCCGCCGGCGCCAAAGGGTTAAAGATTTTTAACTTTTTGTGAGACCTGGCACTATTCTGCATATACACCAATGTGTCCTGAAAATTTCAGCTCAATCGGATGGCGCGTTCCTGAGATTTTTTCACTGAAATTTTTTGATGATATATATATATATATATATATATATATATATATATATATAGAAATATGAATTTTTGGCCAAAGTGATTTTAATACTAATGTTCTTCTTCGAACATAAGTAAAAACCAAATTGAACATATTTGAACATGTACAGTAATGCTAAAATATGCGAAGAAAAATGCATATAGTTATTCTAGCAAAAGAAATGTATTCAAGTCACAAAATATATATATAATAAATTAATGTAAATAAAAAAAGACAAATATATTTAAGTAAATGTAAAACAATAGCCAATAGATATAAAAAAAAAAACATATAGTTATTTTTATCAAAAATAATGTAAAATAACAAATAAGCATATGTATACAAAAATATATTTAAGTAAGAATTACCATGAATTGAGTAAAACAAAACAAAAAAAAAAACTATGTACCAATTGTAAGCCACCCTAAGTGAACCATAAGCTTTTGATGCAAAATAATTTGATTAAAACTGTACAAAGATTGTAAAAGAGTATGGATTAGAGAAAAAAAAAAATTTTTTTCCATTACAAAAAAAAAAAAAATTTTCCCCCAAAGGGAGAGGGTGTACAACTAAAAACCAAAACGGACAAATGCCAAAACAAACACTGTCAGCCATCTTTTTTTTGGCTCACCATTGATAGCAGTGACAACTGACCACCAAGCGGTCAAGACGAACAACAATTAAATATTTAATAATTTTTTGAATTTAAAACCGACCCATACACTAAAGCGATTTACAGGAAATGTATGATATATATAGGAGAAGAATGATACAATAAACTAGAGTCTGACTTGGTAAGCCGAATAGGCGACCAATAAGACTTTTACAAGAAAATTCAAACATTTTGTTTTATTTAACCTTACATAAATTCAATTCTGAGCTGATGCTAAAGGGGCGGCTAAATTCGCCACGCAAAAGCGACGAATAAATTTAATATTGTAGATTTGGACGAGTGAATTCACAAATCGTAAAATTTGAACGAGTGAATTTTAAAAGCGTAGGTTTGAAGACAGAAATAAATTCAGTCCCTACGCTGACCAAGGAACAGATAGCAAATTATCCTGTACCGTTACATTTCACTATGAAGGTCGAATATTTTTGTGACGATAACTTATCACCGCTTAGGATGACTTTAAAATCAAATGACTTTATAATCACTATTGTGCTCCCGAAAACCAACAACTTACACTTTTGTTTGTCAATTTTCAGGAAATACAATGAGAGCGTTCCCGTACTCTCATGAACTTCCCCCATCACATGATTCAGGAAAATTCAGTGACTAAAAGTACGGGAACAGACCTAATATTTGCTTCTTAAAAGTAGAACGAAACGAATCTTATTGTTGAATTGTTGATGAAACGATAAATTATTATCTTGCAACATTTTCATTACTTACATTAACGCTATTTAACATATGTGCGCAGATTAATTAGAAAATTATTTTCATTTCATTACGTTTGCTCACAATGATAAATCTGAACTTTTATTGAAATTTTTTTTGACAGAGTGGGTTCGAAAGTATGCACTGATTCTCATCAGACACCAGCTCAAAGTACATACTTGACTGATGTTGTGACCACTTGCAGTTGGAAATCATTAATGTTTATTTACGTTCGTTGTGACAAATTTGAACATCTCCTACTTATATCCATCGATACAATATACTCATAAAGGTTATTGATTTGTGATCATGGTTCTCTTGTTGTCTGTAAATCAGCATAGACAACGTATTTAGTTTCTTAAGCTTATCAAAGCAGAGAATAATTGATACGAGAACCTCGATCGTTTTGCGGAATAAAATGATAGTTAACAACACAAAATTTCCCAAAAATTATAATTTCTTCTTTGTGAAATGTACGCTACTTATAATCGTTGATTTTGCTTCTGTGCTAATTTTATTTAGTTCGTCCGACGTTTTTTTTTTTTTGAATTCTTCAAACTAAAATTGGTTGCCCCTGTGCATGAGCTTCTTAGCCTACGTCATTGGCATTTCAACCATTTTTCTATTCAAGAGAAACTGTCAAGTACCCAGGTGTCAGATTTGTGGGCCAGCAGAAGAACACTCTAGTCCGCGTCATAAAATTATTGGTTTTCGGCCACACCAAGTACCCGAATCTCCTTAACTTTGATTAAAGACTTTATAAGAAGGTAAATGAAAAGTACTTACCTGTAGAAAGATTACCCAGGCAAGCAGAAGCGCATATTTTCTGAACAACACTTCTTTTCACATTTCGTTGTCGGTGTTTTGATAGAAATTGTAGGTGTCACTGCCACTTTTAGCCTCATCTTATACTTCTTATGACTTTCTACACTTCCCAACACTCGCGTCGCTATATTTGTTTTGAAAAGCAGCTTGTTCTAGCTCAATGAGCAGTGTCTCTGCTTTGTTCCATTGCCAAAATTTTCGCTTGGAAGAATGACCAGGTAATGGAGACATGTCATAATTTAGCCTCACGATTAACTCAGCACCAGCCTTAATATGCCGTTCACACTATACTCTAAATCAGGCGATTTCGATCAGCTGATCGCTTTAGAGCTAAATCAACTTAAATCTACCTGATTACCCATACATTTTTCTCAGCGTCTGACAGTTGAAAGCTACCTGATTTAGTACAAATTGTGAATTTTCCCCGAATGAACTGTTCTCAGAGCGTGCTGAATTCCATCCATAAGAGGCACAGTAGATTTGAATGAAATATCATTCGAATTCCATTCTAAAATAGCAAAAATTGAAGAAAACAGGAAAATGTGAGTTGTTCAAAGTGAAAGAAAATGTTCTTGCATGTTCCTGCACCATTTTCAACAACTTTCACGCAAAAAAAAAACTGTACACATAAATTCGAACATTAGTTCTCTCTCTAAATCTCTTCATTCTAAATCTCTTCATTCTAAATCACTTCGGATAGTGTGAACGCTTACCTGATTAACTTGACAGATTCTAAATCTACCTGATTTAGAAATTTTCATACAAAACTTCACGTGAAATTTGTTTCGGCGAAAAATTGACGTGGAAATAAGAAAAAGTTGTACTCAGTTCTTCCAAAATTGCAAAATTGATACGTCGATGCACTCATACTGTATTCGGTCACTAAATTTTCAATATATTGTGTTTGTGATATCGTTATTTCGTTTTTGTCTTTATTACTTTGCACTTCAATACCGATTATGTACTTTACATCACCTTTATCCACAATGTCTATCATTTCACTTAATTTAGCTTTTATATCTAGCATGTCCTTCATTTCACTGCACGCAAGCATTATGTCGTCGACATATAAAACAATAAAGCAAATTCGATCTTTCACTTGTTTTATAAATGCACAATTGTCTTTCACAAGTCTTTTAAAACCGAGTTTCTCAACTAAAATATTATTCACTGCCGCGATCCATTCACGACCAGACTGTTTCAGGCCGTATATTGATTTTTCAGATAACACACCTTATTTTTGTCAGCTTGTAAACCTTCAGGTTGTTCCATGTAAACAGTTTCTGATAACTTTTCATTGAGGTATGCGTTTTTTACATCTAGTTGATGAACTGTCAGTCCATACTGTGCTGCAATTGACAATATCAGCCTAATGGTCGAATGACGAGTAACTGGAGAAAAAGTCTCCTTGTAGTCTACGGCATATTTCTGCGCGTAGCCTTTCGTGACTAATTGAGCTTTGTATTTTTCGATGCGACTATGTTCACCTCACTTGATTTTGAAAACCCACTTAGATCCAATTATGTGCATACCTTTTTTATGATTGACATTGATATTTTATTCCACAATAGAGCATCACACTCCTTTTGCATTGCTTCTTTCCATTTTGCTGATTCAGGACAGGATACAGCTTCATTATAAGTTAATGGCTGCTTTACTATTACCATATTGACTTTTACAGATTTCTTTCTTGGGCGTCCGCATCTTCTTTTGCTAGGTACGGGATACGTTTTAGCTTCGAGCTCAACATCCTGGATATTTTCTAATTCCTGTTCCATCTTTGAATCATTTTCCATTATAGTGACGGGTTCACTATCAGGTTGGTCTTCAAATTCGTATTCTGATATTTCATGCTCGAAATATCACCCATATGGAGACATAGATCTTATGCCACTATTGTCATACGTAGATAAGATTATCACCACAGCCGCAAAAAAATCCCACCCAGCATTATGGCATGTTACAATGCACACGTATGTAAATATATAATGTAATAAAGACAAGTAGGTAATAAAGACAAAAACGAAATAACGATATCACAAACACAATATATTGAAAATTTACTGACCGAATACGGTATGAGTCAGTGTAATGGCGTTAAAACCCCTTTGGAGCCTGGTGAAAAAATAGAAAAGTATGAAAGTGATAGATATGAACATTGTGAATTGGCTGAACCAAAAGTTTATCAAAAACTAATTGGTGAACTAATGTACTTAGCCGTATGCACGCGCCCAGACATAATGTTCACTGTGAGCAAATTATCTCAGAATATTAATGAGCTACACTTAAGACATTTCAAAGCTGCCAAAAGAATTCTACGATATCTCAGAGAAACTTCTAATTCTGGTTTCAAATACTGTAGAACACGGGAACCCAAGTTGTAAGGATATGTCGATGCAGACTGGGGCGGCTCATCCTGCGACAGACGATCGTAAACAGGATATGTGTTTACTTTTGCTGATGAAGCGATAACATGGGATGCGAAGAAGCAGCAAACCGTGGCACTTAGCACTACAGAAGCGGCGTATATGGCGCTTAGCCAAGCAACCAAAGAAGTAGTTTACTTGAGAGATTTCTTGCAGGAAATCGGTCACCAATCGCTCGTGGTCGAGCCAACAGTGCTTTATGGTGATAATATTGGAGCACAGCATCTAGCTAAGAATCCTGTTCACCATTCAAGGACAAAGCATATTGATATACGATACCACTTCGCAAGGGAGCAACACCACCAGAAGGAAATCGATATTCGGCACGTTTCGACCAACAAAATGTTAGCAGATATGATAACGAAAGCATAACCGAAGATGAAGCTGGAATTTCACGCTAGCGGAATGAATCTAATTAACGTAGTGTAAAATTTCATTGAAGCTGTTTTGTTTTGTATATGATAAGTAAAATGTCAAAATAGTTATGCTTATTCAGTGTTGGAGTATTTAGGTAATAGTCATTCTAACTGACGAGCCACCTACTGGTGAATATCGTGCACTACTAGAACTAGTACTTATTCTGTATCTGTCAAAACTGGTTTTTCAGCTTGTCAATAAATCGTGTACAACACTTCGAAAACAGGGGCCCTACTCTGTAATGCGATTCGAAAGGCAATGCGATTCGAAAGCAAAATGCGATTCGATAGCTAATTGTCACTCTGTAATTCGTTCGCATCTGTGGTGGCGTTGCCAACTATCATCGAAAGCATCGATCGTGTTCTGACGTGCGTTAACTTACTCTTTGATACCTTTTCATTTTGTTCGACTTTGGCTTGGTTAAGCCCTCTGATCTTCGCGCGAGTGCCCCTTTCACGGTTTCTCTGTTTAAATCAATCGGTTTCTCCGCGTAGCGTATACATATTCAGTGTTTTTTGACAACTTTTTCTTTCCTGAAAACTGAAAACTGTTAAGTGAAAATAACAGACTATTTTTATAATCCTAGACATTTACCTCTGGATAGTGCAGTGAACTTATATAACCTTTACCACTAGATAGTGCAGTGCTCCTTTTGTGAATTTATTTACCCATTGATACTGCAGTGCTGCTTCGGTTGTTTAATATCGCTAGTACAGTTTTATCGTAGACAGTTACCATAAGTTATCATTGACACTTCTATTTTTTGACGAAAACTTTTTTGAATCGTTGTTGTCATTTGATACATTTGAGGGTGATATACTTTAGTATTGATTTCTAATTTAAGAAACTAATTGCGTTCCATAATGGCTCTTTGCCTAGCTTCCAAGTGCATTGATAATACGAACAGAACACCCATGGTGGTTTGCTCTGGCTTTTGTGAGCTGACTTTTCATGCGAAGTGCATTGGAATGCACGCACATGTTGCAGAAGCAGTTCAGTCATCGTCATCTGGCGTATATTGGTTTTGTTCCAAATGCAAATCCAATTCGATGGGCTCCTTTGTTGATCGACTACGCTCCGCAAAACGGGTAGTCGACTCAATTCAGGCCGAATTCAATGCCTTGGGCGGAAGGCTCGATTCAGCCGCTAAACAGCTGAGCTCTCTGGCTTCAGTGGCTGATGCTGAGCATAAATTGACCGCAGTGCCAGCTATGCCTAACAATCAAGCGGCTTCGATGACTTCTGCGAACAACTCCTTGCGTCCTTCCTCCGTGGAATCTCTGTCTCCAGCCATTTCGGATTCTAGACCTGATATGCGTGTTACACGGAATCGATCTCAGCAACAGCTGCAACCGCAGCAACATCTTCAGCCCTCATCGCTTCCTCATCGTGAAAATCCACAGGTACCGCCTCATGATATTAATCTGGTTCCTCCTCAGCTGATGCAACAGCTGCATCTGAATACTGCATCGCAGCCTGATAATTCGACTCTGCATTCATCTAATCCAGCCTCACCAGTCCCTAGTCTAGATGTATCTACAAGGAATGCTGATGCTGCTTGCATTGCCTCATCTACTGCTTCTTTGCAATCTAATCCACCTGCGTTTCATTTACATAGTGCTGTTAACGACACCGCTAATGATCTCGCTTTGCATATAGTTGCGCCTCCTCTCCAGATTTTTGTATCGCGATTTGCTTATGATACTTCTGTGGCTGCAGTGGAACACTACATCTGTAAGAAGCTTGGCTACAAACCTAATATTTTTGACTGCGTCAAATTTACGAAAGATAGTCAGCCTAGAAGATATGTGGCTTCTTTTAAAATAACATTGCCTGCCAATCTCAATATTGTCGCTGATTCCAAATTTTGGCCTACTGGTACATTAGTCAAAATTTTTGAAAACTGGCGAAATTTTCGATCTTCAATCAACCGGAGAGCCCGAACCTAGTTCTTAAGCGTGATCAAATTTCTCTGTATTATCAAAATGTTCGTGGCATGAGAACCAAACTTGAAGACTTTAAAACTGCTGCTTTTCTCGAAAATGATCACCTGATTTGCTTGTCGGAAACTTGGCTTAATGATGACATTTTTAGTTCCGAATTTTTCCCTTCGTACAATGTTTACCGCCGTGATCGTAATCGTTTGGTAAGTAATAAGGCTGATGGTGGTGGGGTGCTTATTGCTGTGCTCAGGACTCTCAATAGTAAACTTTGCGCTGATTTTATCCCCAGTCCTCCTGTTGAATGTGTTGCTGTCTCCATCTCTTTGTCTCCTACATCCACTTTGTTTGTTGCGTCCTTATATATTCCTTGTAACATGCCCTTCTCGACTTATGATAAGTTCTTTTCTGAACTTTCCACGTATCTTAATAGCTACTTTCCCTCATCGTCAATCATTATCTGTGGCGACTTTAATATGCCTTCTGTGCAATGGGACTCTTCTTTCTTTCGCATTGAGTCCACCAACAACCTTTCTATTACCTTATCTTCTTTCCTTTCTTCCTGTTCTCTCTCTCAATTTAACTCTTTCCCCAATGTTAATAACAAGATCCTTGATCTCATCCTCTCTAACGTTGAGTCCTCTTCGATTTTACTATCTCCTGTCCTAATACCCTACACCAACCCTGACCCCCATCATCCTCCTCTTTCTATTCATTTGTCCATCTCATTTTCAAATCGTGTTAAAACTTCCACTGCGCGACGATTTAACTTTAAAAAAACTAATTTTGACCGCATGTCTAATGATTTGAATTCAATCAATTGGTTTAATTCCTTCCGTGGTCTCGATATTGACTCTGCTGTATCTAAATTTTACAGTATTCTTACAGAGTTGATCTCGACGTATACTCCTGTTTACAGTTCTCGTAAGCTCCGTGACCCCCCTTGGTTTACCGTGAGGGTAAAGAGTGCCCTTAGAGATAAAAATTCAGCACGCTCGAAATTTTCGAATTCTCGATCTAGTGAAGATTATGCAATCTTCTCTCGTTTACGTGCCTCTGCCAAGAAAGAAATTAGATTAGCACTACGCAGATATTCCTCGTCTGTTGAAGCTTCCTTGAACTCGAATAACCCAAAAAATTTCTGGTCTTTTGTCCGCTCCTTAAAATCTTCCTCCTCTCTTCCTGACTCACTAGTGTTTAATGCCTTTACTGCTTCCAACCCTCTCGACATTTGTAATCTTTTTGTTATGTATTTTTCTTCTGTTTATACTATCCCATCGATTCCTGCTACTGACTGCTTTTCCTTTGATTTCCCTGCTTGTCTCTCCTCAGTCGTAACTAACCCCGTAGAGGTTGAATTGCTTTTGTCCTCACTTGACACTAACTGTTCCCCGGGCCCGGATGGTATTCCCAATTTTTTCGTAAAAAGTCTTGCGTCTTCCCTTTGTGTCCCTTTAGCCATCTTATTCAATGTCAGTCTCTGTGCTGGTAAATTTCCGTCCTCTTGGAAGCTCTCTAGCATTCTTCCCATTTTCAAATCGGGTGATAGGAACCTTGCTTCTAACTATCGCCCCATCTCCATTCTTCCTTGCCTTTCCAAAATTTTGGAACGCCTCGTTTTCAATCGTATCTATGATACCCTCTACTGTGTCTTTGCAGCGCAGCAACATGGCTTTGTAAAAGGCCGGAGCACCTCTACGAACCTTGTTGAGTTTACTCATGTAATCGCTTCTGCAATTGACAGCAACAATCAAGTTGACGTCATTTATACTGATTTTGCCAAAGCTTTTGACTCTGTTAATCATATGCTGCTTCTTGGCAAACTGAAGCAGTATGGCATTCGTGAACCTCTGCTCTCCTGGATCTCTTCCTTTTTAACTGATCGCACTTGTTTCGTCTCCCTCTTTGGCTTGGCGTCCTCACCTTTCTCCCCTTCTTCTGGTGTTCCTCAAGGTTCCATCTTGGGACCTCTTCTGTTCAATATTTTTATCAATGACCTTCCCCCTATTTTTAAGTCTTCATGTCTTCTTTATGCAGATGATTTAAAAATCTTCCGAATCATCAAAAATACTGCTGACTCTCTGCTTCTTCAGGATGATTTGCAAGCTCTCTCTGGTTGGTGTAACTTGAACTGTTTGTCCCTTAATGTTTCCAAGTGTTTTTCTATGTCTTTTTCCCTAAAGCTTCACACTTATGTCTTTCCTTATGCCATTGATGGCACTGTCCTCTCTTGTGTCGATCATTTCTCTGATCTTGGGGTCACCTTTGATCGTAAACTGAAATTCGACGTTCATGTCCTTACTATCATTAGGAAAGCTTCTCGGATATCTGGTTTCGTGATTCGTTCCTGCCACAATTCATTTAGTGTTTCTACTTGTGTCCACCTATTTATTAGCCTAGTCCGTCCTGTACTGGAATACTGCAGTCAAGTGTGGTGTCCTCGTTTCAAATACCTCTCTGACGCTGTTGAATCTGTTCAGCGCAGGTTTACACGTACTTTACTTTTTAAATATAGTCTGCCGTATTTACCCTATTGTGAACGTCTATCTCTTTTTAACATTCCTCTCCTTGAGCAGCGCAGAGTTTACTTGGATGAGTGTTTCCTGTTCAAAATCTGTCGCGGCAACCTATCTTCCTCATTAGCATTTTTGTTCATTGAGCGGGACTCCGTAAGGCCAATCAGGTCCTCCATTCTATTTGAAGTGCCGTATGCCCGTACTGACACTTTCTTTTACTCTCCCGTTTTACGACTCTTACGCACTCATAATAGTCTTCAACTTGGTCCTCTTCCACAATCTATTGCCATGTTCAAAAATATGGTTCGAAGTAAAATTTTTGTTTCTAATTAATGAATTTTATCTTCTATTCTTGTTATTAATGGTTTCTTTCTTTTCTTTTTTTTGCTCTACTTAATTTTACTTCATTATTTACTACTTTAAGATCTTTTGTATATTTTTAATTTTATATATACTCACATATGTATATGCATATTTCTTTTTTCTTTTTTGTTCCTAATTTAATTTTATTTCCTATTCCTTTAATGGATTCTTTCTTTTTTTTTTTTGTTTTGTTTGCCTTATCTCTTCTTAATTTAATTTACCACTTCAATTATTTTTTATATATTTATATTTATATTTTCTCATTTATTTGTTAGTATTCTTTTTTTTTGTCATTGTATCCTATCATTTTTGAATTGATTATTCGTGATTGTAATGAATTTTTTGCTTTAGTTAATTTTACTTTATTTTATTCTAACTTTAATTATTTTACATACTTATATTTATATATTCTTATTTAGTTCTTGTTATTTTATTTTTTTGATTGTATCCAATCTGTAACTGGGCAGTTTTGCCTGTTGAATTGTATACGCACCAAATAAATACAAAATAGTAAACTAAGTATATTTCATCAGTTTTGTAAAATATATTCAAAAGTGAAACAAGTGCATTAAAAAAATGGATTCGGTTGCATTGTGGTTTCATGAAGGAAGTAATGACGAAGAGAGGATTCAGCGGAAAATCCTCAGAGACCATTCAAATATAATGAGTCTCTGTAACAAAAGGTATAGTATGTGAAAGGAATGTAATGTACGCGCTAAACGTTTTTTGTTCTTCCAGCTTTATTAGAAATTTTCGTTTAAATAAGGACGCGTTTATGTACGTGCTCAGCAGCATTGAGCGCGAATTAAAAGTGCGGCAGAGATCTTCTGGTATTCCTCCAATAGTGAAACTATCTGGAGCCTTGAAATTCCTGGCCCAAGGGGGCTACCAGCACCAAATAGGACAGGATTGTCATGTTGGACTTGCACAACAAACATTTTCAAGTTGTTTTTCCGAGGTTTGCTTGGCCATTGAGAAAGTGCTATGTCCTAAACACATCGTGTTCGAAATGACGGAGGGTGAGAAAAGAGAAGCTAGGACTTTTTTTTATGAAAACGGCATTCCGGGAGCAATTGCCGTTGTTGATGGCACACATATTCAAATGATAAGGCCAGCCAATCAAGAACACCTTTATTTCAACAGAAAGTTAAAGCACAGCCTCAACGCGATGATTGTAAGTTATTATACAAGTGATTTAAAACCGTATTTTATGAAAACTTAAAATTTAGATATGTGATCACAAAATGATGATCAAAGCCGTTGATGGACGTTTTGGAGGTGCATCGCATGACTCGCATGTATGGAATCTTTCTGCCGAAAGACAATTTTTGATGCAAAATTATCAAAATGGGGAGAGAGAAACCTGGATCCTTGGTTGGAAATTATTCCTTTCACACAGTGGAATAAAAATAATTGGCTTCCTTTACAGGTGATTCGGCATACCCTCTAGAGCCGTGGATTCTTACTCCTTACAGAAATGCTTTGGAAGGCTCAGGAGAAAGTTTGTTCAACCAAAATTTTTCGAAAGCTCGGTGCATAATTGAAAGGACTTTCGGAGTGTTGAAAGGACGTTTTCGATGTCTTCTAGCAGCTAGGGAGCTACATTATTCCCCACAAACAGTTGCCAGAATTCTGAATGTATGCTGCGCATTACATAACATATGTTTGCTATATAATATTGAATTGCCTTCAAACTTAACAGAAGAGCCAGAGGAAGCATTGATTCCTTTAAATATTATTGCTAATACAACAGATAGCAATGCATCGAATATTGCAAAGAGAATAAGGGATCAAATACGAAATAATATGGTAACCCAAAGTTAATGATTTTTGTTTATATTTTGTTTATATATATTTATTGTAAAGTACTTAAAATAAATGATTAAATATATGTATAATATAATATATGGATCTGTATTTTATGAAATAAAAAAAACCAAGGGTATTACATTATTGAGTAGTAAATGCAATATTTATTGACTCCATTTGTTTTTCTTAATTTCTAACTTTTCTCTTTTTAATTTATTTTGCTCATGGTCGTTCCGCTTCTTATGTTCAAATTTTTCCTTTGAAAGTTTATATTTTTTTCCTGCATTTTATATTGTCTTTTACAATATTTTGAAATCTTTATTAAATTTCCATTAATATTATTTAAAATATGTATGGAATTTCGTTGGTATTTAATCTGATTCTCCACTTGTTTTTCCAGAAGATCGTCTCTTCCTACTCGATAAGGTCTTCTTGGAGTATTTCTTGCGGCAGATAAACTTGGTGGAATTCTTTCAGAAGATAGTTCGACATCCGGGCTGTTTTCCACAATATTTGTACTCTCTCCACTTTCAGTGCGAACTGCAGCAACTCCAAAACGTGCTGCTCCGCTAATGCCTTGGACACTTTGGTTCAGAGACATCAAATTAACCACCTCTTCCTCCATTACTGACAATGGACAGTTTTTTGAGAGCCCACCGCCAGTTTATCTGATACTAATCTCATTTTTTCTCAATTTGGCTTTAGTGTGGAACTTGAAATCTGCCCAAACCTAGTATTTCAAAATATTCATTACACTCAATTCACAGTTAATGTGATGTACGACTTACTTTTTTCCATCCAGTCACGTCGCGGGAAATAGTTCCTGCTGCGTTTAACTCTAACTACAAAGCCTGGACCACAAATTTGCGGCAGTTTTCTTCGCATTGGATGTTTTTAATACTCCCTTTGCCAAATCCGGGTGCTCCTTCATAAATTCGATCATTATTTCGAATTGCCTGTTTGTTGTTTGCATTTTTTTCGCATTTTGTTGTTCCCTTAAAATATCAAAATTAATTAAATCATATACAATAACCAATAATTTGCACTAAAACCTCACATTTTGATTTGTTCTTCACTTTCACCGTTCTGTGCGAACGCAAATATGTTGTCGAATGAAATTCGCACTAATCGAACCATTTTGACATTCGAATTCGCATTACCAAGTGCACAAACAAACGAAATTCGAACATCGCAAAACATAAAATGCGAAAATCGAAATCTAGAGTGCCAAATGTTCGATTGCGAATCGTTTCAAATACGAATCGCATTACAGAGTAGGGCCCCAGCAAAAGTTTCGCACTACCATTTTTTTATTTTGCGCAAACCACCGAAATTTTATTTTAACGCGCAGCACCACAAATCCGCACGACTCCACCAATTACGAACTAAAATTTTTATCTCACCAAAAAAAACAACCTTTCAATAATTGAACACGTTTATTAATTGGAGCTGATGATCAAAACTGAATACATATTGCAAAAAGCTTCATCTATAATAAATCAAAGGTACTTAATGAATAAAATACAAATTGTGCAATGTAGGTATTGAATATTGAAGTTCGAACAAAAATACAAACATGCTGATTAAATGGTGAAAATGTATTTTGCTAAAGTACGAATGCAAAACTGTACAGGCAAACAAAAGGTCTGTTTGCGTACCTCAGCAAACTGCAGCAGTAACAGAATTTGGCAGCTGGCTTCTTTTTGCTGCAAAATTTGGCTTGCAGTAAGAGTACAAAAACGACTTTCTCCAAATCTATTTTGATATATTATAGTAGATTCAGATACGCGAACAGACCTAATATTAACAATTGGAATTTTTAGAATAGGTTGATGCCCGAAAATGAGCTGCAGCGTATAGGTCGGCAAATGCTGTAACTCCTCCCCCTAAGAGAAGCGACAGCTAGATGAACCTCGGTAACCTCGTTTCTGCAGCTGGAGCAGGGTTTGAACTTACTTGTCGGACCTGATTCCTTTTCTTGCATCGTATGTACACGATAATAATGATGATCACGCTAATGAAGATGCCGGAGATTTGAAGAATGCAATTCATTGAGATGCAAAAATTGGTAGGATTCATTGGATAGTATTGGTATTTGTATGTTGAATATTATATGTATTAGAATCGTTGTAGTAAGCTTGGAGACTAAGAAATTCATAAATATTTTCATCGGATTGGATTTTAACTGACTGATTTTGAAGGATTCGAGAAATTTCTGTACGTTCGGCTGGGCTTAGAATTTGCTTCGAGATTATATTGAGTGGAGCAATTACCACAGGTTTAGCGATGTCTGTGAAGTGATTGTTAAGTCAATGTTATGATTAATCTGATTAAGATAAAGCATATGAACTATTGAATCGTGTTCTGTGTTAATTTCGTTCTAGGAAATCCTTAAATAGCTGTTAATAGTTTTAGTTTGATCATTGACGTGGTTCGTTATATTATCAAAACGCTCCATTATCAGATTCTTCAATTTTGTCTGTTTCGTGACATGAATTCTGTTCATGTCAGTGAACTTACATACAGTTTGTAAAAACTGCTTACTTCCGATCCAATTTAATTGAATGGCTTCGAGATTCTCAAAGTTCAACTTCCACATTTCTGCAATCGTGCAGAATTGCAAATTCTTACAGTAAAATTACATATTGCAACATGAAGCAGTAAAACCGCTTACTGCAATTGTCAACAATTAATTTTCGTTTAACATGTACTTTGATCAAGTATGAACTAATTGGTTCATCATTAAAACTGCTAAATTGTAAATTATAAAACTGTACATATAGATTGTAAGAACAATAAAATTTGGTACTTCACTTTCACCAGTGATCGTTTCATTCAACATAAACAAATTCCTAAATTGGATTGATTCATCATTCGCATTTCAATATTTTCATTTGAGTTTAATGCATCATCCGCAACCATATTTCCAGTGATGCGTTTGATTAAAGAACTCAGACCATTAATAAGTCCTCTTTTCAGTCGAAGTCTAGGCTTTAACGTTTGTAGCTTGTGAGTCAATTCTTTGAGCTTTATCTAAGTGAATACCAATGTGTCTGTGGTCTCGTGAATTTGGTCGAATTTATTAACTGAGTTTGCAATGCTAGTTATGGCATGTTCGTATTTTTCCAGTTTAACTATGTGCACCAGATTTTCGTGGGTAATTATGGTTCTAATAGTCCTCAGTCTTAGCAGTAGAAGTCCCTGGTAGTTGTTGAACCTCTGAAATTCTATTTTCTGTCTCCGTGTCATGAGTAATAACCTAAAATTTACGTTTTCGTTTCATTTTTGTCTTGCGTAATTTTTGACTTTTGCTAGTTATTAATGTAACTTTTTTATCATATATGGCTTCCTGCTTACTGAATCTAGGTGTAATTTTATTCCTTCTAAAAACATTCTTTCCGAAATATGATTTCATTCTTCATTTCATACTCGGTCATTTAATTCTAGTTTCATTTAATTTCTTTAAGTTCCAGTTCACTATTCTATCCATCCTTTCTTTAATATTTGGATTAGTTTCTGATCTGAACTCATTTAATTTTTTAAGGTAATCGTGTTCGTTATTGAACGTGATTTTTCTAAAATATATGGGTCAGATTTGTTGTGGAGTGTATAGCGTTGTTAAAAGTAATAATTGCTGCACTCAGTATGTCAAAAATTTTTGATCTTTGGCACAAAATTCAAATTATTGATAAATTTTAACGTTTGTGCATCATATCCATTTAAAATTTTTAAAATTCCGATTTGCACAAGAACGACAACCCATCACTAAATTACCTCTATTTTCAGCACTCGAAAGTTCTGTTCACGAGAACTGACGACCGAAATATCCGATCATAATGAAATTCACAGAGCATGTTGATATTAATTAGGAGTAGGTCTGATAGAAATGATTTTGAAATACGGGCAATCCTGTGGCAGTGGTGCCATCTTGAAAAATCACTGAGAAAAAAAACCGCCTATAACTTCCGATTCAGCCATCAGATTTAAACGAAATTCACACAATATTTGGATCTTATTTAAGGTAACATTTGGTGAAAATTTGGCTGCAAAAGTAGAATAGGGTTGCCAGCTATGGTGATTTTTGTCTCCTAAATCTTGCAAATTTGCTCAGCAAAATAAAGCTTTTTTCCCTATTACTTCCGGTGCAGTCATGATTTCAAAATGAAATTTCTGCAATAAATAGATTTTGATATGAGCCAAATGTCATAGGAATTTTGTACAAAAATCGTGAAAGAGCTGCCAGCTATGACAATTTTTGTAATTTTTTGGAATTTCTTTACTGCGCGATTATTTCATTAGATTTGCGAATGGGAACGATCCTGCAATGAAAATTAACAACTTATATTAACGCTTTAAAAATTTGAAAAGCTTTAAAGGTGGTAACCCTAAAAAATTTTTCACCCGTATAACTTCTAGCGCAGTGATTCAATCGAAACGAAATTTATTGGTTGAGTTTAGTTTAACGTGAAGCAGATTTGGTGTATATGTTGCTTTGCTGCTGACACATGGGAACCAGCTTTAGCTATTTTCGTAACTATTGCATCAACAGATGCTTCAAATTACATACACATATGCAATTCATTTGCAATAAAACTAAGAAACCAATTTTTAAATTTTCCGAGTTTTGAATATTTGGTCTAAGTCAACATTTTCCTTTTTCCATTTTTCTAAAACGTCAGGGTGGAGTGCCATCTTTCTATGAGGGCATTGCTGCTGGTTTGTTAAAATGATGTATAATGAATCTTGATATTGTATTGTTTACAAAAGTCTTTGAATATGGTAGATGTCATCTCAGTGCCTTGATCGGCAACCAAAATCCTTTGGATACCGTGAATGCTAATAAAATGTCTATGCGATTTCACAATGTGTAAACTATTCTTAGTCTCTAACGTGAACGCAGCTGCAAATTTTGAAAAGCAATCAATGATCACCAGGATTGGTCTGTCATTAATAGTGTATATGTCTGTGTATTGATATCAATGATATCTAGTGGTTTTTGAGGGTTATTGGATATCTGGTATTTGATTTTAGGAGAATAATGAAATAATTGATATCGGCTTCTCCCATATGTGTCTCCCTACCGCCACCGCTAAGCATTTGCTCCAAAGGCAATCCCCTGAGCTTTGGCTCAGGGGATTGCCTTTGTTTTTTATCATAGAAAAATAAAATTCTGTGGTTTTTATTAATTTTCGAAGAAAAGTAGTATTAAACTCGTTTCGCCGAAAATTCATATTTCTTTATATACATATATATATATATATATATATATATATATATATATATATATATATATATATATATATATATATATATATATATATATATATCATCAAAATGATTAAGGGAGATAATCTCGGGAGTGGCCGAACCGATTGAGCTGAAACTTTCGGAGAACGTAGATGTATATAGTAGGTAGGTCTACAACTTGCTAAAATTAAGTTATCCTAAACCTTTTGGCGGTGGCGAGCATTTTAGTGAATTTTGAGGTACTCTTATATTTAAAAGCAGCGTGCATTTTTATTCAAAACAAGTATTGGGAATGAAAACTTATTATGTTTTAAGCTTGTTTGTGGTAAAGAATTGGAAATTTTGAGCCGTGTGTGGGTGCAGCGTGCCTAAAAGTAGGCAAGGATTTTTTTTCAAATTTTGGTTTGTCATTACTTCTGACGGAAACATTGGATCATCGTGAAATTTGCAGAACGTATTGATGTTGACCAAAGTTTAATACACATGGATTTCCAAGGTAGTGCGGGTAGCCCTGTAGCTGCGGCAGGCTCTTGAAAAAAAATCCTTCAAATCATTGAACCTCCTGAAAAATTTTTGATCTTTGGCACAAAATTCAAATTATTGATAAATTTTAACGTTTGTGCATCATATCCATTTAAAATTTTTAAAATTCCGATTTGCACAAGAACGACAACCCATCACTAAATTACCTCTATTTTCAGCACTCGAAAGTTCTGTTCACGAGAACTGACGACCGAAATATCCGATCATAATGAAATTCACAGAGCATGTTGATATTAATTAGGAGTAGGTCTGATAGAAATGATTTTGAAATACGGGCAATCCTGTGGCAGTGGTGCCATCTTGAAAAATCACTGAGAAAAAAAACCGCCTATAACTTCCGATTCAGCCATCAGATTTAAACGAAATTCACACAATATTTGGATCTTATTTAAGGTAACATTTGGTGAAAATTTGGCTGCAAAAGTAGAATAGGGTTGCCAGCTATGGTGATTTTTGTCTCCTAAATCTTGCAAATTTGCTCAGCAAAATAAAGCTTTTTTCCCTATTACTTCCGGTGCAGTCATGATTTCAAAATGAAATTTCTGCAATAAATAGATTTTGATATGAGCCAAATGTCATAGGAATTTTGTACAAAAATCGTGAAAGAGCTGCCAGCTATGACAATTTTTGTAATTTTTTGGAATTTCTTTACTGCGCGATTATTTCATTAGATTTGCGAATGGGAACGATCCTGCAATGAAAATTAACAACTTATATTAACGCTTTAAAAATTTGAAAAGCTTTAAAGGTGGTAACCCTAAAAAATTTTTCACCCGTATAACTTCTAGCGCAGTGATTCAATCGAAACGAAATTTATTGGTTGAGTTTAGTTTAACGTGAAGCAGATTTGGTGTATATGTTGCTTTGCTGCTGACACATGGGAACCAGCTTTAGCTATTTTCGTAACTATTGCATCAACAGATGCTTCAAATTACATACACATATGCAATTCATATGCAATAAAACTAAGAAACCAATTTTTAAATTTTCCGAGTTTTGAATATTTTTTGGATGGCAGCTTCAAACAACGTTAACCGCTAAAGCTTTCGACGAAATCCTCCGATGAGAACGAAATTCATAGGATAAGTTGATTTAAGTATGAGCTTGTGAAGGTTAACTTATTGCTGCTTCGTTGGGAAAATGTTGCCAGCACTGAAAATTTTCATCATTTCTGTTATAGTATATTTCTGTTGCTTTGAACGAGGAATGGTTGATATGAATCTACAAAAAAGTGTATTACGTCGTTCCACATTGTCACTCAAAGACAATTTCTTCGAAAATTAGTTTTCTAGCGGTTCAGGTACGCTAGAGATTTTTTTGAATTTGGCGGGTTTCACAATTATTTATAATTTTTGTGACCTTTTCTTTCAGGTATGGAAAATAATAGTCCCTTTTGAAATGTTGGACTGTTTCGTTATTGTTCTTGTGGTTGTTATTCGTGTGATAGTCATTAATTAATTTGTCTTGCTCGTTTAATTCCGTTTCGTTATGTCCTTACCCAGCGAAAATTTTTAAAGCGCATTGATTTAAAGCGTAGATAAAGCGCTTTTATGTTAAACAATTTTGAAGTGCTTTGAAAGCGCTTTGATAGAAGCGAGACCAAAGCAGATGTCAATTTTCAATTTCATACATATTTGTATAAAATACATATTTTTAAGAGTTTCGCGAAAATCGCTATAAGTTCCAGGCAATTTTGTTTTGTCGAAATACGCTGTTCTTCGTAACTGTAAGTGATCGTGAAGTCTTCATTGAATGAAGTTTAGTGAAGTTATTGAGTGATTAGTGAAGTCAATATAAAACATTGTACGTGAAAATAATATATTTTACTCCCTCCTTTCGAAGGTAAGTCAAATTTCACACAAAAGTTTGTCCGTAAGTAAGAGTCACATTTTTAATGGACAGTATAGAGACTAAGGATCAATCATAGGGTCTGAAACACATTATAAAAAATATACATAACATATACATATCAAAAATACACGTAAATGCACAAATTTTCATTAGTTTACAGTAAGTATATCTCGAGTTATAACTCATTTTTCGATCCCCATCCCCCAAACACCGTTGTAGGAGTTACAAAAATTCCCGTTATATTTTTTATACGAAGAATATATTTAGTTATAAATCATACACCTAAAACTTTGTAACGTAATTACTTAAATTAATCATTTTGACGGAATTAATACTTTTTTTTTACAATAGGCAATTGTTTAACAAAGAAGACTTGATCCTTTTCTTCTATTTTTATAATAATAATAAATAGAAAGACCAAATTTTACAAATGAGACTCTTATTTTCTGACAGAGGGAGTAGTATTTTTCTTCTGGTGTTCTATATTATGCTATATGTCGTCCATTTGTTACTAGAGTGAAGTTTGCAATGTCACAAAAACATTTTGGAGTAAGCAAGAGGCATTTCAAACGGCTGGTTGCAAAAAATTTGTCTTCATTGAATAATGGAGAAAACTTGCAAACAAACAAAGATGGTAATGACACCGTAGAAAATTCAAATAAAAGTAGCACATTTGTAGAAAATTTAAATTCACCTGAAAATATTGAATCCGTAAACACATATGCAATAAGACAAAATGATTCCGTTGAAAATTTTTCAAATGAAACACTACAAGAAAAGCTTAGATTCTGGTCCATTCAGCATAGAATATCGCACGCAGCAGGGAACGATTTGCTTCTCATTTTAAACAAAAATGGTAATAATCTTCCATCATCGATGACAACTTTACTTCGTATAAAATCAAACCAAATTAACATTATTGAAATGCAACCTGGAAAATATTTTCACTTCGGAATAGAAAAGGCACTGAACGCAATGAAACCTGATTTAGAAGGTGAGGAAGTAGAAATTGATATAGGCATCGACGGTCTTCCATTGTACAAAAGTTCCGCAACGGCATTATGGCCTATTTTAGGAGCAATTACTAATAATAAGAAAAATAATGTTTTTTTAATAGGGGCTTACGTTGGTCGTGGAAAACCTCTGGATATAAATGTGTATCTTAAAGCCACAGTCGAAGAAATAAAACATTTAAAAGATAACATGCTACAAATTGACAAACGGCCTTTCAGTTTAAGAATAACAGCATTTATATGTAATGCTCCAGCTAAAGCTTTCGTAACTGGAACACTTGGTCATACATCAGCTAATGGATGCAGTAAATGCACGCAAACTGCGAGGCAAATCCACAAACGGTTAACTTATGAAGTTGAAAGAGCCAACTTAAGAACGGATGATGGCTTCTTGAAAAGGATCAACCCAATGCATCATAAGGATTTCTTTCGAAATAATTCACATATTTTGGAAACAATCGAAATTGGAATGATTTCCCAGTTTCCATTAGATGTTATGCATCTAGTTGATTTGGGAGTTTTTAAAAAAATGCTGATTCTTATACTGGATGGAAAATTCCACGGTAACAAATTAACAAAATCTGAAAAAGAAAACTTTGACAAACATGTCCGTTCCATGTCGTTCTGTATCCCTACTGAATTCAACAGAAAACCTCGTAGTATAAATGAAATTCCCCGCTGGAAAGCTGTGGAGTTTCGGCAAATGGTATTGTATACGGGAATCGTTTCACTGAAACATGTTTTGGATAAAAAAATGTACGAGCATTTTTTACTTTTAAGTACATCTTACCGTTTGCTCTCCTGCCCGCGAACCTGTAATAAAAATTTAAATGTCGTGGAAGACATGCTGAAGATATTTGTACATAATTTTCAAACCATTTATGGGGAAAATAAAATAAGCTACAACGTTCACAACTTGCTTCACCTTGCGGAGTGTGTCAAAATATTTGGAAACGTTGACTCGTTCTCTGCGTATCGCTTCGAAAATTACATGCAAATTCTCAAGAAAGATTGTAGACAACCTACTAATATTTTGCAGCAACTGAATAATCGAGCTATTGAAAGATTTTGTGCAAAAGATGTTAAGCACGAAGCAAGAAAAGATACAAGCAATAGAAAGTACGTCTGCACAGACAATTTTTATCCAAAAAATTTTTTATTAAGCAATAAAATGCCAGATAATTTTTGTTATGTGAAACCATTGATACCGTTGAAAGTTACTAGATTTTTTAAAAATCAGGCTGGATAAGACTTTGTTTTCAGCTTTTCATTTATAAGCAATTTTTTACTGAGCCGGTTGAATCGATAGCGGCACTGGGAATAACATTCGTATCTAACATTAAAACTGAGGAATTACAATTCAAAACAGAGGACATATATTGCAAAGTAATGTCATTACCATCTGATAATGGGTTTGTTCTCATTCCAATTTTGCATCAGTGTTTATAGAAGTATGGAAAATATAATGCAAAATTTGTTTGAATATTGAATTGAAAATTTCAATTTCAGAAAAAATTTCCCACATGGAAGATACAGCTAACGCCACTGCTGTTTACAGATGCAATGCGTTTATGGCTGACGTTCTCATGGAATGTGAAAAATGTAAAAGCTTAGGTATGTTTTTTGTCGATGCTGACGTACTTATTGAGCATTTAATACTTTCGAATATTATTCAGAATCTGAAAATGCCAAGCTAAAAGCTGCAAATGAAGACAATGCAAATAAATTTGACGAAATTAAAAAAATTTTATTGCGTCAAAATGAGTGGCTTGCAAGCCACTCAGTTATTCTGGAAGCAATCTCTAAAACTGTGCTCCAGCCCCAAATCGATCTTAACATATTTCCAATTCATAATCTTGAGGACATGATTAGGGCCGAAGAGAAAATAAAAGATATGCCTTTTCGTGAATTCGTAAGGCAATTTAATATTAGATTTTATATAATAAATATGAACAACGACTTTACAGAGTACCTACTTACATGCTACTATTGGGAAACAGCAGTTAAGAAAATCAATTCCGATGTTGTTAAGCGAGGAATTTCTTTTGACTGTAAACTGGGATGGTCAACAAAAGAAGACCCCATTAAAGAAGAAAACACTTTTCTCGCAATATATATACAGTAATATGATTTTAATTTACTCATTATGGAAATTAATATTTCTTTACACAGATTCATTAAAGGATTCGATGACGTTTGAGGAATATGAGAAAGAGATTAGGGTTGGCATTCGAGCCCAAAAAAACAAATTCCACTATGGGACACACCTTAAAAAAAAAAATTCATAAATTTTTTATATTTCATTTAAATACAGTCAAATAATTATTATACCAATTTTTTTCATACTTGCTTCTTGCCCGTCTTTTTTCATTTATTTGTGTTTCATTTTAGGTTTTAGTAGGCCCTTCCTTTTGTTTAAAAAAATAAAGTCAATAAGCATTTAATTATCCCTAAAATAAAATTGTATTTTCTTGTTTTTAGGTTATAGTTTCTTTTTAATATAACAAATAAAAACTTAACTAAACAAATAAAACCCATGATTCAATCAAACATCAATAATTCCTGAGAGCGCTTTCCAATTGATTAGGAAAAGCGGTTTGTAATTGCTTAATAAAGGCGCTTTGGATTTGCTTAGGTAAAGCGCTTGTCATTCGCTTAGGAAAAGCACTTTATAAGCATTTAAATTCAAGCGAGACCCAAGCGCTTTATACCAATGACATGCAATGTTAAATTTGAGTGAAGCCAAAGCATGTTCAAAGCGGTTTGCTGCTTTGGTTAAGCGCTTGCATATCGGTTATATAGCGCTTTTTTTTTCGCTGGGTAATCATGTCCACACAACGGATTAACTTAAAAGTTCGACATTGGGAGAAAAAAATTGAATAAACAGATTGGACTTTTTTGAAAATTTCATCGGTCGTGTAAATGGCATTGAGTTTATTAAATGCAAAAAGTTTATTGAATAGTTCCGTAACATTATGCTCATTAAAGTCATGCATGTGTATAGTTCGTCTCTGTCTGTTTTTAAATGGCATTTCTAAAGTGGTTTGTGGGGTCTTAGTGGTTTTTTTTCAAGAACAATCTGGATCGAAAATTCGTTTAGTGGAAATTCTAAATTTTCCCTTGCTGAGTGAATTGTTGATCCGTATTCCGTCTGTGTCAATTGATTTCCCTCTAAAGCTTCGTTAATATTAAACCCGACCAATTATTTGGGTGTTGCATCACGAAGCTTGACTCTACTCAAAGCATCTGCGATAGAATTTTGACTATTCTTTTTGTTAACAACTTGGTAGTCAGACTCCTTGAGTTTGAGGTGCCATCGAACCAGTTTCGAATTTGGTTCTTTTGAACTCATAAGGAAGTTTAAGGGTTTGTGATCCGTTGCAATCATAAATTTGCACCCAACCAGGTAGGGCCTAAAGTATTTAACAGCCCAAACAATTGCTAATAATTCCTTTTCAATGGTAGAATAATTTATCTCAGAATCAGTCAAAGTCCTGCTAGCGTAACAGATAGGATGATTACTACCAGTTGTACCCTGGGACACTACAGCGTCGATGGCATAGTTACTTGCATCTGAAGTTAAGATGAACGGATTGTCAAAATCCGGATATTGTGGTATCGGATCGTCCATCAGAATACCTTTACATAATTCGAATGCCTTAATATACTTGTCCGTTAGTTGAACCGTTGGATCCGCTTTTAAACACTCAGTGAGAGGTTTTGTAAGTTTTGCAAGGTGTTGAATGAATTTACGGTAATAGCCTACCAAACCGAGAAAACTTCTTATTTGCCTCTGAGTTCTAGGAATTGGGAAACCCCTTATCGCACTTGCTTTGTCAGGATTTGGTTTCACTCCATTGGGTGTAACAATATGGCCCAAGAGAGCAATTTCTTTGTGCAGAAATTCCGACTTGTCGAGTTGCACTTTCAAATTAGCTTTTCGTAGTTTTTTGAACATTTTCCTGAAGCTTTTTCATTGTTCCTGAAGTGATGTTGAGAGCACGATACTGTCATCCAAGTGGACTAGACAGATTTTACCTTGGAGCTCCTGAATTTTGTTGTCCATAACCATTTGAAAAGTGGACGGAGCATTCCTTAAGCCAGAAGGCATTCTGACAAACTCGTAATGTCCCCCATAAACTGTGAAAGCGGTGTTATGAATATCTTTAGGATCCATTTCAATTTGGTGGAATCTACTTACAAGGTCTAAGGTGGAAAAATACTAATTCCTGCCCAACTTTTCGAGTATGTCATTGATATTTGGCAGACCAGAGCGGTCGGTTATCGGGTTTTCATTAAATTAACGATAATCTAAAACTAATCTCTATTCTTGCTTCCCACTAACATCTCGTTTTTTGGAACTATCCAAACTGGAGAGCTCCAAGATGAGTAAATATGTTGGATGATCACTTGGCTGAGCATGTCCCTAATTTGATTTTTCGCCTCATCTCGGCAAATAAATGGATTCGATATGATTTTGTATAAATAGATGCATCACCAGTGGTAGATATGCTATGCTTGATTTTATTTATGAAACTCAATGTTTGCCCTTCTTTGAAAAGTATGTCGTCGTATTCTCGACAAACTTTCAGGATAAGTTTACTTTCGTCTTTATTTAAATGAGGCACTCAAATCAACTCAGAAATATCCTAAGATATTACTAAATACTCTGTTTTAGGTGTACACTCTCATCTCCTTCACGAGTGTCAACTGGTTTTCCCGTGCTGAACTTGTCAACTGGATTTATTGGGTACCGTGTATTTGTTTGAAATAATATTGGGTTTGAAATTTAGAGGGACAGTAGCATGATTATTGGCCAATGTTTCGTTCACTTAATCTACCCTAGCTTGTAGCTTCGTTAATCAAAGTACTAGTGAAATTTAAAAAGCAAAAATTTTATATAGCCCGGTTGTTTGAATTCATAAAAACTTAGAAGAGTTACCGGCTTATCTAAAGCATGTTAATGATGACGGGTTTTGTAATTTCTACATCGTTTCGATGAACAAACTTCGGGCTAACAAATGCTCCCGTGTCAATAAAGAATTTGAAATCACGACGAAACGGGGAAGATATATTAATGTAAGTGATATTATACCCGTGTATATTAATATCTTTGCATCCTGTTGGTTTGCTGAGAATGCTACAACCAAATGTTCATCGTTAATCTGATGATAATTACTATTCATATCGTGAGTGAGGTCAGCCTGATTTCACTGGTTCTAATATGCTCAGTCCTGTCCGTAATCACCCACAATATCGTGGATGTTGCCAACGTAGTCAGATTGTCTATAGTTGTAGTAATTATAAAGTTCTTCTCTGGGGTGTGTTCAATGTGTAGTTTCATTTGTAGTGGATTGGAAACATGTGGCACCACCAATGTTGGTAGAGGCAGGTTCTAATTGATTTAAATTATGCAATTTCTTTACCGAAAATTTGGGGGCCCCAGTGGAACGGAAGAAATTGTTACTTTGTGGTTGTTGACTTTGAGACCACCCATTTTGATTATAGTGCAAATGTGCATTACCAGAACTCGTATCCATTGCTTTTGGCCTGTGTAACATTGGTCGTATAGGTAGAGGGCGATTATTGAAATTAAAGTTAGGGAACTGATTGAAACTGAAAGGATTTCTTTGCTGGACTATGTTTTGTCCTTGAAATGTTTGAACGGGGCGTGCCATTTGCTGAGAAGGGTGAAAAACTGGTTGATTGGGGAAATGTATAAGTTGACATGGCCTAAAAATTGGTTGATTGGTATTATTAAATAAATTTGCAGGCACTTTCAAGTTTGGTGGGGCGGATCATTTGGGCACTGAATTATATTGAACTTGCGATATACGCGAGACGCCGAAATTGTCATGCTTTGCAGAAAAGATATTCTGCTCTTGTATATGAATTCAAAAGCAGTTGCCAGAGAGTCTGGTCGCATGGCTCTTATTGTAGCCCCAATAGGCTCGCGGAGTCCCGATAAAAATGTGTTAAGGCACATTCCCGAATGAAAGTCCCGTTTGGCATTAATTACGTTTTCGTTAGTTTCGTGGATTAGAACATGGTTGATCATGCTCGACAAAGCTCAATAATTTCACTTTAGGATTTTTCTTAGCTTTTATCACCTTGCCTGGTGCTATGCAAATCCCTTATAAGCGACATCTCATTCCTTTTGTCACTGTTATGAAGTGTAAGATTCTTTTTCATCTCAGCCTAATCCAATGAAGCTACATACATGTTGAGAGCTTCATTAACAGGACTCTTTATTTTATGGTGTGTCTAAGCCCAGCATTCATCGAGTGCAGTTAGTGCGATATACGACTTGTGTAGTTTATTGGTTACTTTTTACTCAGCTCTAGATCTGAACTCTGATCTTTCCTTGATTTGTTATCTCCCTCAAAAGTAAAAACTAGTGTGCAAAGTGTAGAAAAACGCAAACGGGATAATTCTTCTAGTGAATTGCTCCTCCGGGATCGTTTAAAGTTCCCTAAAAACCACGCTGACTCGTTGATGGCGAATGCTACGTATTCAAACCGGTATACACCGCTAGCCAACCTAGAAAACACTGACGATGGAAAACCTGGTAACAATAAAACAGCCTCCACCAAGGTGAGAATACCTCCAATAACTCTTCCGAACCTGGGAAAAGACTCAATTGCTGCGATGCTAAACTCTCTTGACATAAAAGCATACAATGTTCAGTTCACTAGTGTTGGACGTAAAGTAATTCTTACCAACATGGACTGCTACAAAAAGCTCCACTTTCATCTAATAGCTAAAAAGGTGCAATTCTATACGTTTGCTCGAGCTGACGAGAGACCAATCAAATATGTTTTGAGCGGTTTTTTTATAAAATTGAATGTGCACAGCTAAAGAAACTTTTAGCCGAAGAGCACAATCTGGTATGTGAGGATATTAAAATCATACAAATCCCCACTGAAAACTGTAGGTATAACGATGAAACGCTTTAACTCTGCTACTTTGCTAACGGGTCTATTAAATGCTCAGACCTGATGAAGATCACATCAATTGATCATACGGAAGTCTGATGGAACTTTCAAAGTAGGAAAGCCCAACATCCAACGCAGTTCCGCAACTGCCAAGCCTACGGTCACGGCACATCATTTTGCAACTTGCCTACCAAATGTTTGATTTGTGGGCAAGCATATATTAAAACGAATTGCCCGTCCAAAAATATAAGTGACATCAAATGCGCACTGTGCAATGGACCTCACTTATCAAACAGTCGCATTCGCCCCAAACGAGACGTTTGTAGTCTGGCATCCAAGCGGAACGCAAACAACATTACCAAACATCCAGACGTTAGGCATGAACAGCCTCCTTGCCGCAATTTTACAAACTTTCCGACACTACCAGGCAACGGTCCGGATACTTCAAAAAACATCAACACCCAAGGCATGCCACTATCGTTCAGTGCAATCGCTCGCAGCGCTCCACTATAGAACAACGAGTGCTACAATACTAGGCGTGATTTTTTGCTCCGATACAGAACCGAATAGAACTATGCCGCAAAAAAAACGATCGAACACAAAACAGCAGTGCATTCGCTAAGACTAACATAGGTTGCTGTATTTGCTGTGGTACCACACAACAGCTGAAAATAAAGAAAGAAAATATCGAATATACTGTAGCGAAAATGATGATGGGAGTGGCCTTAACACAACCTAGAACCAGACCGAAGTCCAGAACCAAGAGTGCTAAGGTCAAAAAAGTGGAATGGCTGATGCCATTCGAGAGGCAAAACAAAAAAAAGAATTGCCCCGAGAGCAGGGTGCCCTAGAAATGGCCGTGAAGGCCCCTCGTCCGCATTAGCGGAGCACCCTTTAACCAACCCCGACGGATGCTGGGGTGCCGCTTTGCTAGCTCGCTGCGGCTGGGGTGGGTTCTTGACAAAATGGGGATGGTTTGCTCTCAAAGAAAACGGGATGCTACGTATTATTTCATCCGTCATAATACTGTAGCCGCAAACTGGTATATAAAAAAATACCCAAGGACCAAAAGGGGGCATAGTTCCGTAAAGGAAACCACCCAGGCTCTGCAACATGGGCTGACTAAGCAGACCCCGTGCTCGTGACAACGCACGGAGCCAATAAATTGAAAAATCTAAAAACGGGAAAATAGGAAAAAAGGCTACCTCTCTTTACAAGGAACCCGGGTGAGGCAGACAGCCCCGGGCCCCCGATGTTAGTGGAGCCCTGACCCCGATGGTCTGGGGTCCTCCACCCTCTGACACTGGCCATAAAACTTCAAAAAAATTCAAAAATCTAACAAAATTCCGGAAACTACTCGTTCGGCCAGCGTCCCTCCCTTGTAGTTAGCAAAGAAAAAAAAATGCTGAAAATCACGGGAAACTAATCATTATAGGCCAGCCAGGCCACGCGCAGACCCTGAAAAGAAGAAAAGAACTTCTCGGGCTACGCCCAATAAGAAGACCGAAGGTTAAATTTTAGCACAAATTCATTATTATTAATTCTTGACTTTTAGCAGCATACAAATTCATAGTGAACAAAATCTACTCAACACTAAGTCTTTACGAATCGAGATTTTTGGCGCCAAATCCTCGTTGAAAGCAATATAAGGACATTTCAAGACTGGTCGGTATATAAATTTAAGAAAAATATCTGGTTGAGATAAATATTCATTAGTAGGAGTACTGTTAACAAACTTGAAAAATTATCTGACTCTCTTTCAATCCGATTAACTTAAGTTATAAAATACTTAGGTTTTAGTATGTCTGGTTCACTGCTTTCGATTGATATAAATTAATAAGTAAGATTATTCAACAACAACAAAAATCAAATACCCGTGCACAGGTGCTACATATGTTGCGTTCTAGCGTCCAAGCAAAAAGTGATAATAGCCTTCCTGACCATAATAACATTAACTAGCTTGTAGATCTAAGAATGTCGTTCATCAAAAATTCATTAGCGAGTGTATTAGCTTCTAGTTGAGCTTTGGCATGATCGCCTGATTTGTTAACTGTTTTACAATAGAGCACAAATTGAATCTAAACCCTGAATCAGCAGCAATTGCTACGCAAATGGGTACTTTTCCGCGTCACGTATGTCCATATTTCCGATCATATAACATTTCTAATTTCGGTCATAAAAATTTCAAAATTTACTTATTGTACAACGTACATACTACTCAGATTGCACATGCATCAACCGGATCATGAACAATTTGTTTTAATTGCAATGGCTTAACAACGTGTCTACTAATTTCTATAAAGTTAAATTATCGAATTGTTTCATGATTTGTTTTCACAATAATTCATTTATACATGCCTCACATGATATTGGCTTTCTAAGTACTCACTATCGTTATCCCGTTAATTATAATACAATTGATCGCACCCGCATCATTTTTATAATTACAATTACAATTAATAATCAATTTACAATTACAATTTACAAATAAATGAAGATTTCATTCCTTTTTTCTATATCAATCATTTACAATTGCGAATATTTCCCTGCGGAATCAGCATGTGTTTATCGATTGTCTAGCTCACTCAAGTGGCTTGTAATGCCCAAATGTATCGGATTAGTGCAAATTTGGATTCTGGGTCCAGTTGGACCACTTTACTCTTAAACGAGTATGTAGAGTTCGGTTTAAATCAAAAATATTCATATAACAGGAATGCCAAAGGCAACAAAACCCGTTTCGAATCACCATTCGAGTGGATGGCGGCTTGATAAGGTCATGACCACCAAACTTTGGAGAGCTCATGGCTATCGAACGAACGCTTAATTATATATGATTTGTATGCAGCGCCAATAAAAAGAACAAGCATGATGATATAGAACGAGACTGCAAGGCTTGTAAAATCGGCGAAATTCTGTAAGCGTCGTTGCTGTTTTTTTTTTTTTTTAAAATTTACCATCACCGCTCCTGCCGCTGCTAAGTACCATCTCTGCCATCATAATCTGTACGCCATAGGGATCGCAGCCGTCCATTCTCATGTTCGGAGAATCGTGTCGTTAGTTCGAATAAGTGTGTTCCCCCTAAAACCATCCGAAGAATCTTACGTTCCGATGGATATGCAAGTAGAGTTCCTCGTAAAACAAACCCGCGAATATCGATGGCCTGCTATATTTGCATGATCTTGTAGCACTTTCGGCCCCAACCATCAAAAACCAATCCACCCAAAAATGTACAGCAGGTTCGGAGGATGCAAGCTCTATCGACATACACTCAGATAACACATGAGAAAGAAATGCACGCAAAAAAAAAAAATATGCATTTCAATTCCGATACTCATTTGTTTTGCAATGAAAGTTCGTCTGCAATGCACATGTACATATGTATGTACATACCTGGCAAATGTTGGGAAATACGGGCATTCTCCAAGCAACTATTTACACTATTATGTACTATCGCTTCCCTTGAATAAGTCACCAGGCAACTTTTACGAATTGCACGTGCATTCCGGCACCTGCCAAGGGCACGTGCACTTTGACAAAGTATGATTCGCTTTGCCGGACTTGTCTTTTAACCACAAATATCATATTTATGCTGTTCACACTGCACTGCCCACATGCAACTTTAACACGGTTGCCGAACTTTATCTCGTTTAAATTGCAAGAACTTTATTAGCCATGATTTCCTTTCACACTTCTTTTATCACCAGTTTTGATTCCGTGCAGTATGTCGAACTATTATTGTTTTATTATTCTTGATTTTCTTAAAAATTAAGCACTTTTGCACTGCATACTAACTACGCTATTCTTCCGCCGCGTGCTACACCAATCCAACTTCAAACTCCCGCTCATTGCGACGATATCTGTCACTTAATCCAACTGCTCGTTAGAATTCTTGTCCGCCACCCGCCGCGCCAACACGACCCGTCGCTTCCCCCACATTCAATCGACTCTCACTTTTTCTCAGCCAAAATAGCCGACGTGCGCGCACAATTATTCTTTTAATTTGACTATGAAGGGACGAAATACGGAATGGCGAAACTGAAAAACGTTTCCGATCCACTTTACTAAAAAAAATTACTAAATACAAGGAAAGTGCGACCGCAACGACAAAATTTAATGTTTCTGGGTGACTAATGTCAAAAGCACTCCACGTTGTAGGATTGCAATCTGATGGGCGAGCGCACAAACGCCCAAAACGACTCGCACATGCCCAAGATACCAAAGGCAACCAGCTTCCTTCGCGGACGGGTAATGAACGACTGTCCATAGCCAAGCGCTGCATCCTCACAGCCCAGCCGCAGCATCGCAATTTGCCATAAACAATTTACCGTTGATACGGTAAATTAGTTTGGAAAAATGAATTTTTCGAAGCGACATCGCTTGTGTTTCGATTTGTCGAAAACAAGGTGCCGTAAGAGGGCAAGTAGAGGACTTTTGATACAATGCGTATCAAAAGTCGTTTGCCGTGAATTTTAGAAACAAAATTCAAATGGGCAAATGCTACAACACAGATCTTTCCACAAGGGCAAGTGCGTGGAAAGAGCTGAAGGATGGATGTAATATGTGAAATATAATGACGTGAACAGGTGATCCTGTCGTTTACTATCCAATCCTTTGAGAAAATCGTGAATAAGGTGAACAGAAAGAAAGGGGTAATTTTTTTAATGAGAGGAAATATCGTGAACAACGTATACTGAATCAATAAGGAAAGTATCTTTGGTAGAGGAAATGGTGAACGATGTGAACATCTCTAGATACTTTTCCAATGGAGCAGGAGTGACACCTGAAACAGGCGCAAATGGACGATCTTCCAAATAAAATTTGGAAATACATCGTGAACTGGTGAACTCAGTGGGTCTATCACTTAGTGATGTCTTTCGCGTGAAAGACGCCCACTGATCGTCCATTTTGATCGGCCAGCTGGTAGTAAGCACCGCCGATCTTCTTAATTACCTTACTAGGTAAAAACTTCCGGTCCAGCTTTGCATTGTAGTGCGCGGCTGCGTCACTTTGCCGGAAGTTGCGCCTGTAGACCACTTCGCCAGGCTGGTATGAAACCAACCTGGAACGAAGGTTATAGGCCTTGGCATTGCGAGACTGGGCTTTGGTGGTGAGGTCGCGGATGGTCTGGCGTAGAAGAGCCAGGTGGTCAGGAGGTGGCAGAGTGGTCTCGGGGTCATCCAGAAGATGGAGTTGCCGCAAAAGTTGGTAAGTGCGGCCATGGGTGACCATAGGTTGCCCGAAGACTGCCTGATAAGGCGAAGTTGCTATGGTTGCGTGAGGTGCTGAACGCAGCGCGCAGGTTATTTCTGAGAGTTTACCGTCCCATTCCTTTTGAACGGGATCAATGTACGAACGGATTGCTGCCAGTATGGAGCGGTTAAGACGTTCCGAGGCGTTAGATTGAGGGGAATACACGGCGGTAAAGGTGTGTCCGACACCGAATTCCTGTAAGAAGGTCTGAAAATTAGACGACCGAAACTGTACACCATTATCTGTTACAACACTCTCCGGGACTCCAACAAGGTGAAATACCCTTTTCCTCAAGATGTCAATGACTGCTTTCGCAGTGAACTTCCGAAGCGGCTCAACGAAGGGGAATCGCGAAAGATGGTCGAGGACGATGAGAGCTCCAATGTTTCCAGACTTGGACCTAGGGTAGGGGCCGATAATATCGATGTACAAGCGCTGGAATATGCGCTCGGGAACGGACTGCAGCGTCATTGGTGGACGAAGGGTGTGTGAAGGGGCTTTGGTGGTTTTGCATGTAAGGCATGATCCCACATAATCACGCACTTGAGCGGCCATTCGTGGCCAGAAAAACCATTGCCGTAATCGGCCGAGGGTTTTGGCCACGCCACCATGCGCACTCAAGGGTGGGTCATGAGCTCCCTTCACTAATTCTGCCGTCATTTCTGACGGCACCCACAACTTCCAAGCCAACTGGTCTTGAAGTCCGTTTCCGGTCGCATACTCAGTCCGCTTGTACACGAACCCGTCTACAACTTTTAGGTCCGGCAGTTGGTCTTGGTCTGCCTGGACTTTAGCCGCCAGCTCCGTATAGGAGGCACTTTTGAAGTGGGGCGACTCTAAGTCTAGCTCCATTGGAGTCTCCCCGCCCTCTGCCGGCGTCAACGCCTCGGCAGAGAACATGCGCGACAAGGAGTCCGGCACTACGTTTTGGCTTCCCTTTCGGTGGACAATCTTGAAGTTGAAACCTTGAAGTTTCAAGGCCCACCGGGCTAATCGTCCATTAAGGTCTGGTTGGTTCATTAGCCATTTTAGGGAAGCATGGTCGGTCACGATTTCAAATTCGTGACCTTCCACGTAGGCACGGAACTTCTTGATTGCCAACACCGCTGCCAGACATTCTTGCTCAGTGACGGTGTAGTTTCGCTGAGCGGGATTCAGTTTGTGGGACATATAGGCGATGGGGGCTTCAGCTCCGTCTTCTGTGCGCTGCACCAGCACGGCACCGACTCCATGTTGACTCGCGTCACATTGGATGGAGAAGGGCTTGTTGAAATCTGGGCTGTGCAGCACTGGGGCTGAAGCAAGGCTGTGTTTCAATTGCTTGAAAGCATTTAGCCTCTCATCGGTCCACACAAACTGACTCCGCTTAGAAAGCATGTCTGTCAGCGGCGTTGACAATGACGCATATTCCCTGACGAAGCGCCGATACCAACCGCAGATTCCTAGAAATCTTCGGAGTTGCTTCGTGGTAGAGGGAAGTGGGAAATCCATGATAGATTTCACCTTGTCAGGATCAGTCTGGATAGTGCCCCCACCAACAATGTGGCCAAGGTACTTGACGTCTCGCAAGAGGAACTTACTCTTTTCCACATTGATGGTGAGGCCAGCTTGTCTCAAATGGAAGGCGACCTGATGAAGTACCTGAAGGTGCGCGTCGAACTCGTCTGTGATCACCAACAGGTCGTCGAGGTACACGAATACCTGGTGCTTAAGTTGGGGCGGAATTACCTTATCCATTAGCCGTGACATCGTTTGGGGTGCATTACACAACCCAAACGGCATCACGACAAAATGGTAAAGGGGTCGACCGGGCACAGTGAAGGCTGTCTTCTCCTTTGACTTTTCCTCTAGAGGGATTTGCCAAAAGGCATCCTTTAAGTCAAGGCTGGAGATGAAATTTGCCTTAGGAAGTCTGCTGAGAATTCCATCAATCAGCGGCAAAGGATAGGCATCCTTCACCGTGACCGAGTTGACCTTCCGGGCATCCAGGCATAGGCGCACCTTCGAGGGCTTTACCACCAACGTTACCGGCGAAGACCATGCACTCTTCGACTCTTCGATTACGCCCAACGCTAACATCCGGTCAATTTCCTGATATAGGAGCTTTTCGACAGCTGGTGACACAGAGAAATGTCTCTGTTTTATGGGTTTCTGGTCACCAGTGTCGATGTCATGACGGATGAGCGTAGTCTTTCCCAAGCCCTCAACAGCGAACGAAGGAAAGCAAGCAATCGCAGACCGTAGTCTGCGATGCTGCTCCTGTGTGAGAGGGTGGGCGCAATCGTCGAGTGCGTCGAGGCTGTTGGTGGTGTCGACCTGTGGTGGTGGCGCAAACAGGTCTGTGGCCAGGGCGAAAAGACGGACGAAGTCCACTCCCAGATAGAGATTCTGACTGAGAGTGGGTATTATCCACAGCGTCAACGTCTTGGTGAGCCCCCGGAACGTGATGTCGGCTGATACTCGGCCTACGGCTTGATGTTGTGTGCCGTCAGCTGTTTTCAACCCGAGAGAAGCTCTTTTCCAGGGAAAAGCGTTCCTCTCGAGGAATGAGCGGGCTAGATCAGCCGCCATCACGCTCACGTTGGCTCCCGTGTCGATCAAACCCGATGTTAGTTGGCCGAACAACAGAACCTGAGCGTACGGTCGAACGTCACCTGGAGGCACGTTCAACAGAGTCGCACAATCCAATTGATAACGCCAACGACGGAACTGAGCGTAAAAACGCCTCATTCTCAACGTTGAGCGTTTAGGTGTACTAGAAGGTTGTTTAATGGTGTTAATTTCGGAATTAAAAATTCGGTTTCGGACCGCCGTATATTTCCGCCATCTAAGGTGGTATGGCAGAAAAGCCAAAGGTGTAGGAGGCTCTGCCTGTAAGAGTGGGATTGATAAGGTGGTAGAGTCCCCACTCGGCTGAATACTAACATCATTGGTGATTGGGTCCAAGGAATTTGGAGACAGATCATCCGTCCTGTCTACCTGCTGGAACGGGGTGGAGCTTGTTTGCCCGGCGGGAGGCGTGAGATCTTGTTCCGCGCTCCCTGCGGTGAGTTTTTTGTCTGGCAGTTCACACAATTCGGTTTGTATGTGTCTGCCTTTCCGCAGCCGTAGCAGAATACAGTTCTGGGCTCCAAACAATCGTCGAAACGGTGTCCCACTTGCTTACAGTTCCAGCAAGTAGGCAGGACCGTGACCGCCTCCACTCCAGGTTCTTCCGGGGAATCCTCATATTGGTCCAGCGGGTATTCCTCACGTAGTTCTTCTGTAGCATGTCTCCATTGGGAGGATCGGCGTCGACCTCCAAGCTCCATCTCAAAGTTCTCCGCACGGATGACGGCCTGACGGAGCAGACGAACAGAGGGAAGGTGTATTTGTAGCAGACCACGACGGATTTCTGGCACTAAATTGCGTCTGAGAATGTCAGCTAAATCCGCGTCAGCAATAGGGCGCTGTAGCCGGTCAACAATCTTGTAGACGTCCGCACTAAAATCGTCGAATGTTTCTTGAGGTCGCTGTTTCCTTCCTCGTATCTGCTCCATCAGGTCGGCATCCGTGAAGCGATCAGCGAAATGGTCGCTCATGGCCGACTCCAAATCCCTCCAACTGAAGTCACGTCTGGAATTGTAAAACCGCCAATACCAATCAGCGGCAGGTCCAATCAAAAGTAAATGCATATGCTGGCATAGAACATTAAAATTTCCGCCCAAGGTGTTTCTGGTGAGAGCCGCTACCCTGTTAATAAAGACTTCCACGGGCATGGAGGATTCACGACCCGAGAATTTTAGTCCCCACCCACCAATGATGCTTGCCACCTTATCGTGGTGGAACTGGACATTATTACCACGAGGGGTGCGAGGTGAGTAGGATCGCGGCACTGGAACAAATGATTGTGCGCGAGGGTTCAGTCTTGGCGACTCTACATTCCGAGTCCGGGACGGAAGGTCCAATTGGGCCATGCGCTCCAGCATCACACGCATGCCGTTCTGCAATTCGTTAATCTGTTGTTGAAGTCCGCTTAAATCTTGAGGCACTATAGAGCGCGCTCCTGCGGCTTCTGACGTCACATCTGAGATTGGGGACGCTTTTGATGACGGGCCAGGTGGCTGAACTAAACCTTCCGCCCCCGACTCGGCCTGTAAATCAAAGTCCCTGATTTCCACATCCTCATTGCTTCTCATGCCTCGGGTTCTTACTCCCGGCCGCTGGGTTTTGGGCCGAGCCCCTCGTGGCATAGATGCTGCAGCAGTGGGGGCCTGTCTGGCTCCTAAGGGGAGACTCAGTGGTCCACGGCACAGCGGGCAATCTGTATGATTCCGAAGCCATTGCTCCAGGCACGTTTCATGAAATGTATGACCACATTTTGTGGTGTACGTAACCTGGGCAGCAGCGAATGACTGCTGGCATATGGAGCACTGAGCCTCCACTGTGGTGCCAGACAGGTCCTCACTACTGTGATGCAATGGCATGTCCAATCTGTGAAAATACTTGACAAGTGATGAAAATTCCAAGAAAATGCACGATACTCGTGACTAACGAATTAATTACGCTTATAACTAAGGAGTTGCTGCAAATTCAAATGCAACCCTGTGCACAACGAGTGTGACTAACTCTTCCAAAGAGATAAAAACAATCTTAACAGCTAAAGGGCAAGAAAAATGCCAAATATTCAAAGCTATATATAAAATATAGATATAAGTGGTTGCACACCAGTGGTGTGACTAACTCCTCCAAAGAGAAAAATCTTAACAGCTAAGGGCAAGAAAAATGCCAAAAATTCAAAAATATATATAGAATATATATATAGGTGAAAAGGAAATATATAATATATAAATATATATTTATGTGTGTGCACACCTGTGGTGTGACTAACTCTTCCAAAGAAACAATAAAGCTCTTAAAGCCAAGTGGCTAGAATTCGAATGAGAAAGATATAGATTTCAAAAGAAAAGTTTTAAACTTTCCACGTTAGGATAAAAATTTAATATTTGTCAAAAATTTTAATTTTCAGAAATGGCCTTCTTATTAGACGAAACCCGATCCATTCCTCCCCATTTCAGGTCCGCTGGCTGGCTGGCTTTTGATTTTAAAGAAAACGCAAGAAATAGAAATTCTAATTATGAAATGTTAGACTGGAACAGTGTGAAAAACATTAATAATTGTCAAAGTAAAGTGGATGTGTGATTGTGAAAGTATTGAAATTTTATACGATTGAAATTTGTAAGTAAAAACTTTAACTCGGGTCGGCTCCTGAAGAGTACCGCCCATTATGGGGGACTGTTTACCCACCCGAAATTCCTCGAAAAGAGAGGAGCAAGGGACCAAAAACAACTATGTTGCTGCTTGACTCAACCTCAGCAAATGGTTCAAGTCTGGCCAAGCTGCAGGGACGTGTAGGTGGCACCACGCCAACCCCACGTAATCCACCACAGCTTGAACCAAACCCAAGCCAAAAGCCGAAGCTGGATCAAGACAGCAAGGATATGAAAAATTTGGGACAGCTTCCCAACATAAAGTGGGGCAGGGGCCCTTCGGTTGACCGGGACAGGAGCGGCGGTAAACCACCACAACCTGTTATCCGCGGCCAACCTCCAGGTTGCACCCAGAGTCAAAAAACTCAAAAGGACAACACAACAGGAAGCTGCCCAAGAGGTAAACTAACTAGGAATTGAATTTAACCGGATAGGACTGGGAAGGATGTTTGCGGCTAGTAAGGAAAGAGCGAGCAAGGCAGGTCTTAATAAAAGGGTTTTGTTCTCTCGAACGAAGTATATCGAATCGCAATGGAGGCGATCCTAAGACCTGCTAGTGAGAATGGAATTATTAGGATTTAAAGACGTAAAGTCTTGAGGGGAGTATGAGTCGAAACTCATGAGTATTTTCTCACTGTGGTGTGGGTTGCCCAAAAACAAGTTTCGGGCCCCACGTTGGGCGCCATTTGTAGCGAAAATGATGATGGGAGTGGCCTTAACACAACCTAGAACCAGACCGAAGTCCAGAACCAAGAGTGCTAAGGTCAAAAAAGTGGAATGGCTGATGCCATTCGAGAGGCAAAACAAAAAAAAGAATTGCCCCGAGAGCAGGGTGCCCTAGAAATGGCCGTGAAGGCCCCTCGTCCGCATTAGCGGAGCACCCTTTAACCAACCCCGACGGATGCTGGGGTGCCGCTTTGCTAGCTCGCTGCGGCTGGGGTGGGTTCTTGACAAAATGGGGATGGTTTGCTCTCAAAGAAAACGGGATGCTACGTATTATTTCATCCGTCATAATACTGTAGCCGCAAACTGGTATATAAAAAAATACCCAAGGACCAAAAGGGGGCATAGTTCCGTAAAGGAAACCACCCAGGCTCTGCAACATGGGCTGACTAAGCAGACCCCGTGCTCGTGACAACGCACGGAGCCAATAAATTGAAAAATCTAAAAACGGGAAAATAGGAAAAAAGGCTACCTCTCTTTACAAGGAACCCGGGTGAGGCAGACAGCCCCGGGCCCCCGATGTTAGTGGAGCCCTGACCCCGATGGTCTGGGGTCCTCCACCCTCTGACACTGGCCATAAAACTTCAAAAAAATTCAAAAATCTAACAAAATTCCGGAAACTACTCGTTCGGCCAGTGTCCCTCCCTTGTAGTTAGCAAAGAAAAAAAAATGCTGAAAATCACGGGAAACTAATCATTATAGGCCAGCCAGGCCACGCGCAGACCCTGAAAAGAAGAAAAGAACTTCTCGGGCTACGCCCAATAAGAAGACCGAAGGTTAAATTTTAGTACAAATTCATTATTATTAATTCTTGACTTTTAGCAGCATACAAATTCATAGTGAACAAAATCTACTCAACACTAAGTCTTTACGAATCGAGATTTTTGGCGCCAAATCCTCGTTGAAAGCAATATAAGGACATTTCAAGACTGGTCGGTATATAAATTTAAGAAAAATATCTGGTTGAGATAAATATTCATTAGTAGGAGTACTGTTAACAAACTTGAAAAATTATCTGACTCTCTTTCAATCCGATTAACTTAAGTTATAAAATACTTAGGTTTTAGTATGTCTGGTTCACTGCTTTCGATTGATATAAATTAATAAGTAAGATTATTCAACAACAACAAAAATCAAATACCCGTGCACAGGTGCTACATATGTTGCGTTCTAGCGTCCAAGCAAAAAGTGATAATAGCCTTCCTGACCATAATAACATTAACTAGCTTGTAGATCTAAGAATGTCGTTCATCAAAAATTCATTAGCGAGTGTATTAGCTTCTAGTTGAGCTTTGGCATGATCGCCTGATTTGTTAACTGTTTTACAATAGAGCACAAATTGAATCTAAACCCTGAATCAGCAGCAATTGCTACGCAAATGGGTACTTTTCCGCGTCACGTATGTCCATATTTCCGATCATATAACATTTCTAATTTCGGTCATAAAAATTTCAAAATTTACTTATTGTACAACGTACATACTACTCAGATTGCACATGCATCAACCGGATCATGAACAATTTGTTTTAATTGCAATGGCTTAACAACGTGTCTACTAATTTCTATAAAGTTAAATTATCGAATTGTTTCATGATTTGTTTTCACAATAATTCATTTATACATGCCTCACATGATATTGGCTTTCTAAGTACTCACTATCGTTATCCCGTTAATTATAATACAATTGATCGCACCCGCATCATTTTTATAATTACAATTACAATTAATAATCAATTTACAATTACAATTTACAAATAAATGAAGATTTCATTCCTTTTTTCTATATCAATCATTTACAATTGCGAATATTTCCCTGCGGAATCAGCATGTGTTTATCGATTGTCTAGCTCACTCAAGTGGCTTGTAATGCCCAAATGTATCGGATTAGTGCAAATTTGGATTCTGGGTCCAGTTGGACCACTTTACTCTTAAACGAGTATGTAGAGTTCGGTTTAAATCAAAAATATTCATATAACAGGAATGCCAAAGGCAACAAAACCCGTTTCGAATCACCATTCGAGTGGATGGCGGCTTGATAAGGTCATGACCACCAAACTTTGGAGAGCTCATGGCTATCGAACGAACGCTTAATTATATATGATTTGTATGCAGCGCCAATAAAAAGAACAAGCATGACGAGACTGCAAGGCTTGTAAAATCGGCGAAATTCTGTAAGCGTCGTTGCTGTTTTTTTTTTTTTTTTAAAATTTACCATCACCGCTCCTGCCGCTGCTAAGTACCATCTCTGCCATCATAATCTGTACGCCATAGGGATCGCAGCCGTCCATTCTCATGTTCGGAGAATCGTGTCGTTAGTTCGAATAAGTGTGTTCCCCCTAAAACCATCCGAAGAATCTTACGTTCCGATGGATATGCAAGTAGAGTTCCTCGTAAAACAAACCCGCGAATATCGATGGCCTGCTATATTTGCATGATCTTGTAGCACTTTCGGCCCCAACCATCAAAAACCAATCCACCCAAAAATGTACAGCAGGTTCGGAGGATGCAAGCTCTATCGACATACACTCAGATAACACATGAGAAAGAAATGCACGCAAAAAAAAAAAATATGCATTTCAATTCCGATACTCATTTGTTTTGCAATGAAAGTTCGTCTGCAATGCACATGTACATATGTATGTACATACCTGGCAAATGTTGGGAAATACGGGCATTCTCCAAGCAACTATTTACACTGTTATGTACTATCGCTTCCCTTGAATAAGTCACCAGGCAACTTTTACGAATTGCACGTGCATTCCGGCACCTGCCAAGGGCACGTGCACTTTGACAAAGTATGATTCGCTTTGCCGGACTTGTCTTTTAACCACAAATATCATATTTATGCTGTTCACACTGCACTGCCCACATGCAACTTTAACACGGTTGCCGAACTTTATCTCGTTTAAATTGCAAGAACTTTATTAGCCATGATTTCCTTTCACACTTCTTTTATCACCAGTTTTGATTCCGTGCAGTATGTCGAACTATTACTGTTTTATTATTCTTGATTTTCTTAAAAATTAAGCACTTTTGCACTGCATACTAACTACGCTATTCTTCCGCCGCGTGCTACACCAATCCAACTTCAAACTCCCGCTCATTGCGACGATATCTGTCACTTAATCCAACTGCTCGTTAGAATTCTTGTCCGCCACCCGCCGCGCCAACACGACCCGTCGCTTCCCCCACATTCAATCGACTCTCACTTTTTCTCAGCCAAAATAGCCGACGTGCGCGCACAATTATTCTTTTAATTTGACTATGAAGGGACGAAATACGGAATGGCGAAACTGAAAAACGTTTCCGATCCACTTTACTAAAAAAAATTACTAAATACAAGGAAAGTGCGACCGCAACGACAAAATTTAATGTTTCTGGGTGACTAATGTCAAAAGCACTCCACGTTGTAGGATTGCAATCTGATGGGCGAGCGCACAAACGCCCAAAACGACTCGCACATGCCCAAGATACCAAAGGCAACCAGCTTCCTTCGCGGACGGGTAATGAACGACTGTCCATAGCCAAGCGCTGCATCCTCACAGCCCAGCCGCAGCATCGCAATTTGCCATAAACAATTTACCGTTGATACGGTAAATTAGTTTGGAAAAATGAATTTTTCGAAGCGACATCGCTTGTGTTTCGATTTGTCGAAAACAAGGTGCCGTAAGAGGGCAAGTAGAGGACTTTTGATACAATGCGTATCAAAAGTCGTTTGCCGTGAATTTTAGAAACAAAATTCAAATGGGCAAATGCTACAATACACTATCACAATCGATAGAAAATAGAAGAAGAACTAACAGAAAATTACTTCTTTTAACTTTCTACACATTGTGAGGGCTTTTCCTAATTTCCTAACTACCAAAACATTCAACATAACCATGAAAAACTCAAAGCCACCTTACAGCAAAAAAGACAATTTCTTATGAGCTTTTCTTTTTTCTATCAGCACATTCTATAGCTCAGCACGTGAACTACAAATGAGGAATATAATTTCTGTACTAGTGAATTCACTGGTACAGTAGTGTTGTTGTTTCCAATACGTATACCCTGTTCTCTACTGGATAGAGGAGCAAAAAAAACACGCCTACTAGTTCTAAGTCAGATAATGTAGGAAACTTGTCTTCTTCCTACAATCAGCTATTCTCAGCGTAAGAGCTCATAAGCTTAAGCCACGAACTCATCACAAAGCTTTCTTGTTGCAAAACTAAAAATGATCAGTTCAATGTGATCGTAGATCTTGCAGTTAAATTTGTTTACAAATAAAGAAAACATTAGATGCATGCTTAAGAATGTTCAGAGCATTTGAAATAAATCCCTAGAAACCTTCAAATTTCTATCGGAAAATAATATAGACGTATTCCTACTGTGCGAATCGTGGTTCAAAGAAGAAGATAAGCTAAGTAATCCTAGCTTTAATATTGTCAGGAACGATAGACAGAATGCAACTGGAGGGGGTGTTGCTATTTGCATTAAAAAAGGTATAAAGTTCAATCGTTTGAATAATCTAAATAGTAAAATTTTAGAAACGGTTGTGATTTACCTGGAGGATATAAATATCACTATTGTTGTGGTATACTTGAGTGGCACCAAACTGAACGCTCACAAACTTTCATTGTTTAAAGACGACATTAAAATGTTAATCAACCTTAACTCTCAAACAATAATTTGCGGTGATATTAACGCACACCATCGCCATTGGAACTGCATCAGATCCAACAAAGCGGGAAGCATTCTATTTGAGCTAGCGATGTGTACGCACGGCCATTTTGCCTTAGCTACTTTCTTGCTTTCCTCCAGACTGCGAGCAGCAAATAGCTGCTACCATAGCAGCTATGCCGGAATCTTGGTCAGCCCGACTATCAAATAGCAAGCATCAGAAAGTAGCTATTTCGTGACATTGGACAGCCAGAGCTGCTAAAATAGCAGCTAATAGCAGCTATAGCATGCACATTGAACACACCCCTGTTAGTTTCATTTGTAGTGGATTGGAAACATGTGGCACCACCAATGTTGGTAGAGGCAGGTTCTAATTGATTTAAATTATGCAATTTCTTTACCGAAAATTTGGGGGCCCCAGTGGAACGGAAGAAATTGTTACTTTGTGGTTGTTGACTTTGGGACCACCCATTTTGATTATAGTGCAAATGTGCATTACCAGAACTCGTATCCATTGGTTTTTGCCTGTGTAACATTGGTTGTATAGGTAGAGGGCGATTATTGAAATTAAAGTTAGGGAACTGATTGAAACTGAAAGGATTTCTTTGCTGGACTATGTTTTGTCCTTGAAATGTTTGAACGGGGCGTGCCATTTGCTGAGAAGGGTGAAAAACTGGTTGATTGGGGAAATGTATAGGTTGACATGGCCTAAAAATCGGTTGATTGGTATTATTAAATAAATTTGCAGGCACTTTCAAGTTTGGTGGGGCGGATCATTTGGGCACTGAATTATATTGAACTTGCGATATACGCGAGACGCCGAAATTGTCATGCTTTGCAGAAAAGATATTCTGCTCTTGTATATGAATTCAAAAGCAGTTGCCAGAGAGTCTGGTCGCATGGCTCTTATTGTAGCCCCAATAGGCTCGCGGAGTCCCGATAAAAATGTGTTAAGGCACATTCCCGAATGAATACCGAAAAAATTAACAATGAAAATAAATAACCAATGTTTCAATTCCCTAAGTTCTGCAAATTTTTCGGATCGCAGCCCCAAACACCAACTTCAGTTACAGTGCTGCAGGCACTGAGCATTTTCTTCATTGATGTTATATGAGATGCTGCTTTCAAAATTTTGTGAAATAAGCAACTGATAACGAATATAATTAATCCGTGTTTTGCTCTCAGAAACGTTGAAATTCATGCCAGTGGTAATATCTGAAACCTTCTACCATATGAGTTATAATGCATTCTTGAGACCAAAGTAAAACGTGGCATTTGAAACAGTTTGGCCGTAATAAGCAGCTCATGTGTTGTTATATGCACTCAAAACCTGTACGATTCTTCTACTGTTCTTCGAACATTAGTGTTTCTAGCGGTTCAGGTGCGCTAGAGTTTTTCTATTTTCAATCGATTGTGGTATTGTATATTGGTTGTTTTCTCGCTTTATTTTCAGCTGTTGTGTGCTATCACAGCAAATAAAACAACCTATGTCAGTCTTAGCGAATGCCCTGATGTTTTATACTAGATTGTTGTTTTTGCGGCATACTTATATTCTGTTCTTCATCGGAGCAAAAAAAAAAACGCCTAATAAGAGCCAGTCTGCCCGCGCTCACTATTTTTGAAGTCTGCATGTATATTGTATGTATCGTATCCAAGCGGAACTAAATAGCCTTACAGGATATATCATCTGTAAATTCTAGTAAAATATAGTAAACGTTATTTAAGCAACCAATTGAAGCTTTGCGGGTTGTGCTTCCGAAACCCATCACCAAATTACCTCTATTTTCAGCACTCGAAAGTTCTGTTCACGAGAACTGACGACTGGACTATCCGATCAATTTGAAATTTACAGAACATGTTGGTATTAACTAGGACCAAGTCTGATAGAAGTGATTTTGAAATGCGGGCAACCCTGTGGAAGTGGTACCACCTTGAAAAATCACTCTGAGAAAAAAAAACCGGTTTTTGGCCTTTAGCTTCCGATTCAGAAATCACATTTAAACGAAATTCACACAATATTTGAATCTTATTTAAGATAACATTTGGTGAAAAATCCCTGAAAAATTAGAATAGAGATGCCAGCTATGGTGATGTTTGCCTCCCAAATCTTGCGAATTTGCTCAGCAAAATAAAGCTTTTGTCCCTATAACTTCGGGTCCAGGCATGAAATCAAAACAAAGTTCATGCAGTTAATAAATCTTAATATGAACCAAATGTTTTTGGAATTTCGTACATAAATCATGAAAGGGCTGCCAGCTATGACAATTTTTGTAATTTTGTTTAATTTGTTTACTGAGCGATTATGTCATTAGATTTGCAACTGGAAATGATCCTGCAATGAAAATTTACAACAAATATCAACGCTTTAAAAATTTGAAAAGTTTTGAGGGTGGTAACCCAAAATTTTTTGCACCCGCATAGCTTCCAGCGCAGTGATTCAATCGAAACGAAATTTACTGGTTGGGTTTAACTTAACGTGAAGCAGATTTGGTATGTATTTTGCTTTGCTGCTGACACAGGCTAATCAGCATTAGCCATATCCGTAAATATTGCAACAACAGATGCTTCAAATTACGTTCTGATATGCAATTAATTTGCAATAAATATAATGAATCAATTTTTAAATTTTCTGAGTTTTGAACATTTTTCGGATGGCAGCCTCAAACAACGTTTAACCGCTGAAACTTTCGATGAAATCCTCCAATGAGAACGAAATTCAAAGGATAAGTTGATTTGAGTATGAGCCTGCTATGGTAAACTTATTGCTGCTTCGTTCGGAAAGTGTTGCCAGCACTGAACATTTTCATCATTTGTGTTATAGTTGAGTTTTGTTGCTTTGGATAAGGAATGGTTGATATGATTCTACAAAACAGTGTATTACGTCTTTCCACACTTTTTTGTCACTGAAAGACAATATCTTCGAAAATTAGTTTTTTAGCGGTTCAGGTACGCTAGAGTTTTTTTTTCAATTTAACGGGTTTCACAATTATATATAATTTTTGTGACCTTTTTCTTTCAGGTATGGAAAATAATAGTCCCTTTTTAAATGCTGGACTGTTTCGTAAATGCTCCTGTGGTTGTTATTCGTGTGACAGTCATTAATTAATTTGTCTTGTTCGTTTAATTCCGTTCCGTTATGTCTTTCATCATGTCCACGCAACGGATTAACTTAAAAGTTCGACATTGGGAGAAAAAGTTTGAATAAACAGATTGGACTACTTTGCAAATTTCATCGGTCGTGTAAATGGAATTGAGTTTATTAAATGCAAAAAGTTTCTTGAATAGTTCCGTAACATTATGCTCATTAAAGTCATGCATGTGTATAGTTCGTCTCTGTCTGTTTTTAATTTTTTTTCAAGAACAATCTGGATCAGAAATTCGTTTGGTGGAAATTCTAAATTTTCATGTGCTGAGTGTATTGTTGATCCGTATTCCGTCTGTGCCGATTGATTTCCCTCTAGAGTTTCGTTACTATTGAACCCGACCAATTCTTTGGGTGTAGCATTACGAGACTTGACTCTAGTCAACGCATCTGCGATAGAATTTTGACTATCCTTTTTATATGCAACTTGATAGTCAAACTCCTCGAGTCTAAGGCGCCATCGAACCAGTTTCGAATTCGGTTCTTTTAAACTCGCAAGGTAGTTTAAGTAGTTTTAGTTTAATTTAATCATAAATTTGCGTTCAAACAGGTAGGGCCTAAAGATTTTCACAGCCCAAACAATTGCTAATAATTCCTTTTCAATGGTAGAATAATTTATCTCAGAATCAGTCAAAGTCCTACTAGCGTAACAGATAGGCTTATTGCTACCAATTGAACCCTGGGACAGTACAGCCTCGATGGCATAGTTACTTGCATCTTTAGTTCAGATGAACAGTTTGTTAAAACCCGGATATTGTAGTATGAGATCGTTCATCAGAATATCTTTGCATAATTCGAATGCCTTAATATACTTGTCCGTTAGTTGAACCGTCGGATCCTTTTTTAAACACTCAGTGAGAGGTTTTGTAAACTTTGCAACGTCTCTAATGTATGTATTAGCCCACCGAACCGAGAAAACTTATTATTTTCCTCTGAGTTCTAGGAATTGGAAATCCCTTATCACACTTACTTTGTCAGGATTTGGTTTCACTCCATTGGGTGTAACAATAAGGCCCAAGAGAGCTATTTCTTTGTGCAGAAATTCCGACTTGTCGAGTTGCACTTTCAAATTAGCTACTTGTAGTTTTTAGAACATTTTCCTGAAGTTTTCTCCGTGTTCCTGAAGTGATGTTGAGAGCACGATAATGTCATCCAAGTAGACTAGACAGATTTTACTTTGGAGATCCTGAATAATGTTGTCCATAACCATTTGAAAAGTGGACGGAGCATTCCTTAAGCCAAAAGGTATTCTGACATACTCGTTATGTCCCCCATAAACTGTAAAAGCGGTGTTTTGAATGTCAAGGATCCACTTCAATTTGGTGGAATCTACTTACAAGGTCTAAGGTGGAAAAATACTAATTCCTGCCCAACTTTTCGAGTATGCCATTGATATTCGGCAGACCATAGCGGTCGGCTATCGGTTTTTCATTGAATTTACGATAATTTACAACTATTCTCTATTCTTGCTTCCCACTAGCATCTCGTTCTTTAAGAACTATCCAAACTGGAGAGCTCCAAGATGAGTAACTAGGTTGGATGATCGCTTGGCTGAGCATGTCCCTAATTTGATTTTTCACCTCATCTCGGTAAATAAATGGATATCGATATGATTTTGTATAAATAGGTGTTTCATCCGTGGTAGATATGCAATGCTTGATTTTATTTATGAAACTCAATGTTTGCCTTTCTTTGAAAAATATGTCGTCCTATTCTCGACACACTTTCAGGATAAGTTTGCTTTCGTCTTTATTTAAATGAGGCACTCGAATCAACTCAGAAATATCCTAAGACATTGCTAAATACTCTATTTTAGGTGCACACTCTCATCTCCTTCACGAGTGTCAACTGGTTTTTCTGTGCTGAACTTTTCATCTGGATTTATTGGGTACCGTGTATTTGTTTGAAATAATATTGGGTTTGAAATTTAGAGGGATAGTAGCATGATTATTGGTCAATGTTTTGTTCATAAAAATTTAGAAGAGGTACCTGCTTATCTAACACGTGTTAATGATGACGAGTTTTGTAATTTCTACATCGTTTCAATGAACAATCTTGGGGCTAACAAATGCTCCGGTGTCAATAAAGAATTTCAAATCACGACCAAATGGGGAAGATATGTTAATGTAAGGGAGATTATACCCGTGTTTATTAATATCTTTGCATCCTGTTGGTTTGCTGAGAATGCTACAATAACATTTTCGTCGTCAATCTGATGATGATTACTATGCATATCGTGAGTGACGTCAGCCTGATTTCACTGGTTCTGATATGCTGAGTCCTGTCCGTAATCACCCACAATATCGTGGATGTTACCGACGTAGTCAGATTGTCTGTAGTTGTAGTAATTATAAAGTTCTTATCAGTTTGTTTCATTTAGAGTGCATTGGAAATATATGGCACCACCAATGTCGGTAGAGGCAGGTTCTATTTTATTTAAATTATGCAATTCCTTAACCGTAAATTTGGGGGCCCCTATGGAACGGAAGAAATTGTTACTCTGTGGTTGTTGACTTTGAGACTACCTATTTTGATTATAGTGCAAATGTGTATTACCAGAACTCGTATCCATTGGTTCTGGCCTGAGTAACATTGGTCGTATAGGTAGAGGGCGATTATTTAAGTTATAGTTCGGGAACTGATTGAAATTGAAAGGATTTCTTTGCTGGACTATGTTTTGTCCTTGAAAGGTTTGAACGGGGCGAACCATTTGCTGAGGAGGGTGGAAAACTGATTGATTGGGGAAATGTATAGGTTGACTTGGTCTAAAAATCGGTTGAGTGGTATTATTAAATAAATTGGCAGGCACTTTCAAGTTCGTGTGGCGGATAATTTGGGCACTGAATTATTTTGAACCTGCGATTTACGCGAGACGCCGAAATTGTCATGCTTTGCAGAAAAGATATTCTGGTCTTGTAGTTAAATTCAAAAGCAGCTGCCAGAGAGTCTGGTCGGATGGCTCTTATTGTAGCCCCAAAAGGCTCGCGGAGTCCCGATAAAAATGTGTTAAGGCACATTCCCGAATAAAGGTCCCGTTTGGCATGAATTACGTTTTCGTTCGTTTCGTGGATTAGAACATGGTTTATCATGCTCGACAAAAGCTCAATAATATCACTTTACAATTTTCCAAAGCTTTTATCACCTTGTCTGGTGCTACGCAAATCCCTAATAAGTGACGTCTCATTCCTTTTGTCACTGTTATGAAGTGTAAGATTCTTTTTTATCCCAGCCCAATCCAGTGAAGTTACATACATGTTGAGAGCTTCCCAAGTGGCTCGCGGAGTCCCGATAAATATGTGTTAAGGCACATTCCCGAATAAAGGTCCCGTTTGGCATTCGTTATAAAGTGTAAGATTCTTTTTTATCCCAGCCCAATCCAGTGAAGTTACATACATGTTGAGAGCTTCATTAGCAGGACTCTCTATTTTATGGCGTATAGCACGTAATAGTACTCTGCCATAAGCGGGTAAAGTAGAGCTTATAGTGGACAAAATTTCTTCGACATTATCGATTGAATAATGGAGCAACCTCGGATTGCCGTTAAACTTGGCAAATCTTTGACTGCATGAGGGACTCTAAGTGAGTTAGAAATATCGGCGACGGTAGCCATAGCTGAATCAATTCCACTAGAATAATTACAAATAATGGACCGATTTGACAAATTTCCGTAATTCACTTCACTCTCACTTGATAATTCACACGATTTTTCTTCAATTATAACACTGAGATCACTTCGTAAATTATTCAAAGTTTCCGTTAAAGGGATTGTACTTAACCCTTCGAGAACACAGGGGGTCAAATTGACCCCAGAGACCTTTTTGACCGATCGCAGTGCTTAGGCCTGCGGGAAAAGAGGAGTACTATAGGCTCCTAAATATATTTCTGTGTCTTGACTATAAGTTTACACCGTTCGATTCCAGTCCCAAATTATTAGTCGTCGTTGAGAAGCCTTTGAAGCAGATCAACGGGTCAAATAGACCCCATCTGTACTTGACGTCAATTTTGAGGTAAAAACTCAAAATTTGTTTTACTTCATAAATCGACAGATTAATTTAAAAAAACCAAAACATAAGTTTGCAAGTGTTTTAATTTTTTGTTTTTAGCAACATAGCGTATAATCTGCGCTCCAGTGTGCGCAATAATTTGTTAGCTGAAGACAATGATAACAATTTTTGCGACATTGACGAAGACGACCCTGTCTCGGAGCAATCAGAATCTGATTATTCAGAAGATCTTACCTTTTTTGCAACCCTTTATATAAGGCTAACTTTTTAATTATTTAACAATGTCTGGAAAGTATCTATATGCATTTTCAGCTCAAAATACTAAAAATTGACAAAGTTATGATTTTTTTTTAAATATGTAAATTTTAAAATCTTCACTATCGCCACGGTAAATATGCAAAATAAATACCTTTTTTTCAAGGGCCACTAAAGGGCTAGTTTTTTTACAATTTTGTCATATCTTGACAGTATGCACTTAAATTGTTAGCCAACAATATTGAAAATGAAATAAGTTACGATTTTTTTTATAAAAAAGCTGATTTTCGACCAAACTGTTTTTTCTCTTGATTTTTTTAGGTATGTTTAGGACATTTAAGGCACTTCTCATGTATGAAAACTACTAAAAGAAGTCTTAAACAATACTTACAAATTTTTTCAAATGAAAATCTTCAGTGACGGCGATTCTATAGACGTTTAAAAGTGGTTGGGGTCAATTTGACCCCAATTGTTCTCGATGATCGAAAAAATAGGTGTGGTGTCGGAGGGTTAAATTATCAAAATTTGTAAATTTTGGGTATGGCTATAATCTAAATTTATTTTTAGGATAGGGCATAGGAGAAAAAGGATAAGATAGGAAAGTGTGCAAAATATTCGACTAACATGCAAATAAGTATCGAGTTTATCATTGCTCTGCTTGATAAAACGTCGATAATAGGCGTGTTTTATTGCTCCTCTATCTAGCACAGAATAGAGTATATGCATTGAAAACAACAACGCTCCTGTTGTAGTGAATTCACAAGTACAGAAATTCTATTCGTCATCTGTAGTTCAGATGCTGAACTATAGAATGTCTTGATAGAAAAAAGAAAAGCTCATGAGAAGTTATCTTTTTTTCTGTGAGGTGGCTTTGGTTTTTTCAAGGTTATGTTGAATATTTTGGTAGTAAGGAAATTAGAAAAAGCCCTCATAACGGTAAGAAAGTTAAAAGAGGTAATTTTCTGTTGATTTTAGTATGGAACATACTTTTACGGTAGTCTGTTTGAAAAAAACGACATAGAAAAACGACATAAAAAAGCGTTATCAGAAAGCGTTCCACGAACATTAGCTGTGTTGGGGTGTGCTTGGTTGCTATAAATAGCGTGTATGTATGTATAGATGTGTAGATATATATATGCATGCTTATTTTATTTATGTATGTATATGTATGTGTGTGTGTGTGTATATATGTGTGTATGTATGTATATATGTGTATGTACATATATGTATATATGTATATATATGTACGTATATATATGTATATATATATATGTATGTGTATATGTGTGTATAAATAATATTTATACACACATATACACATACATATATATATATATATATATACATATATATATTATATATGTGTATACGTATATATATGTATATGCACACATGTGTATATATGTGTGTATATGTACATATATGTATATATGTATGTGTGTGTGTGTATATATGTATGTATATATGTATATGTACATATATGTATATATGTATGTATATATAGGTACGTATATATATATATGTATGTGTTTATGTGTGTATATATATGTGTATACGTATATATATGTATATGCACACATGTGAATATATGTGTGTATATGTACATATATGTATATATGTATGTATATATATGTACGTATATATATGTGTATATATATGTATGTGTATATGTGTGTATATATATGTGTATACGTATATATATGTATATGCACACATGTGTATATATGTGTGTATATGTATATATATGTGTGTATGTATGGGTGTATGTATATACATTGTACATACATTGATTACATATACATTAATTCCGGCAGTCCGGTCAAGCAAACACCCGATGGTGCAAAAACGCTTATCCAGATATCGCGTTTGTATTGTTGTTAAGCTCGTAAAAGTATGTTCCATATTTTTCATGTTTTAGCCTGGTAAAAATGCGAATCGCAAAGCGATTCGGTCCAGGGGGGCGAAGCCTCCCGGCGAGGATTTTTTTCTATTTTCTATCGATTGTGGTAGTATATACTCGTTATTTTCTCCCTCTATTTTCAGCTGTTTTGTGGTACCGCAGCGAATATAGCAACCTATGTCAGTCTTAGCGAATGCACTGCTGTTTTGTGTTCGATCGTTTTTTTTTGCGGCATAGTTCTATTCTGTTCTGTATCGGAGCAAAAAAAGGCCTAATAGTTGTCTCGTGCTTCGAAATTTACTCGGCTCTTTTCTCGTTTTTGTTTAACTAAAGTAAAGTTAAAGTAAAGCAATCCCACGACAACCCTTGTACGGGTCTAGGGGTTGAAGCTGGTAGAGAGCTTCATTACAATTTTTTTAATCATTGTGGATACGAGTGTGGAGTGATTAGTTCCACGACTCACTTTACCCCTGATTTAAATCAGGTACCTATTCAGAGCTAGGTGAACTCAAAGCTTGGTGAGCGGACCCTCGTCCGAACCTGGATTCGAACCAGGGACCCCACACGCAAGAAGCCAGTGATCTACCCACTAGGCTACTCAAGCTACTTTTGTTTAACTAATGGCCCCAATTCAACTTTTCTAACAATATTCTTTCGTTTTCCACTCACTGGTTCCGCTCTGCTGCACCAATCGGTGTTCCTTCGAAAGCACCAAAAGTTTTGCACTACGGTTTTTTTTATTTTGTGCATACCACTGAATTTTTATTTTAACACGTAGCACCAATTACGAACTAAAATTTTTATCTTTCCAAAAAACAACCTTTTAATAATTGAACACTTTTATTAATTGGAGCTAATGATCAAAACTGAATACATATTGCAAGAAGCTTCATTTATAATAAATCAAAAGTACTTACAATGAATAAAATACAAATTGTGCAATGTGGGTATTGAATATTGAAGTTCGAACAAAAGTACAAATATGCTGATTAAAAGGTGAAAATGTAATTTGCTAAAGTACGAATGAACATTGTACAGGCAAACAATATTATTAATTGGAATTTTTAGAATAGGTTGATGCCCGAGAATGAGCTGCAGCCATAGATATAAGAGGAATAGATACGAAATTGGCCGAGAGAAATGAAGCAATTTTCGACTTCTGGTATAGGTGTGTGAGCGAGAGGTCGCAATGGGCTTGTATAACGAGGGCGGCGTGAAATATTGTAAAATTAAAGGGCAACCTTTTTGGTGCAAATACAAATTTATTACTATTGATGTAATGTAATTCACGTCAATAGCGAATCAATGAGTTTCGATTTGCATTAAAAGTGTGTGGAGTATTTGCAAATATATTTTTAAGCAAAACGTAATCTAACAATTTCATTTTTTTTACTAATATAAGGTTTGTTTCGGCACATTCTGCCTTTCAAATCCGCTTTCTTTTTTACATTTCGATCAATTTGAGTAGAGACTAGTGGTGGGGAAAACCAGCACACTTTAACCATTAAGTGTGATCAAAGTGTATGATCAAATATTATATGAAGTTGAGTTTTGTCATGCTTTAAAGTATGTTAAAATAAAATCTGCTTTTAGATAGTGAAGTTTGAAAGCATATCAAGTATCAAGTATTTTCGTACTTGCGAGTATTTTATTCATATATTAAAAAAGTTTGTAGGGCAAAAGTACCTGAAATCTGCCAATTTTGGATTAGAGTGGTTTGGAACATAACGGGCCAAGACCTATTGCTGTGATACAAATATTTCGGTTTTGTAAGGGAGTAAGGGATTGTTTGGCCATAGTTTGGTAAAAACTGTCTTTACGGCACTTTCGTTGATTGAAAGTGGTCGGGGAGTAGAATAGTGATGTTTTAATGTCGAAAAATATTTTGGGCGAAAACGTCCAATTTTCCCAAAAATTTTTTTTTTGTCTAGTATGGATTCGAGAACCTTCCTGAGTAGTTTCGGGCGAAATCTCTATACAAGGTTCGGAGAAAACAGCCTCGTTTCGAAGATACGGCAAAATGAAATCCACCGAAAAACCGTCCGCAAAAACTGAAAGTAGCACTAAAAGTTCTAAGTAGGAAAAGGTTCAGATCCTTTTTGATTCGATAGTTGGCTTTTCCGGCTGTGCATTTTGCCGTATCTTCGAAACTAGGCCGCCTTGTCCCAGAATTGTATAGAAATTTCGCCTAAATAACTCAGAGAGGTCCCCAAATTCATGCTAGACCAAAAAAAAAAATTGTGGGAAAATTGGACGTTGTTGCCTGATTTTCCCTATCAAACATTTTTTCGTCCTTTAAATATCACTATTGTACTCCCCGACCACTTTCAATCATCGAAAGCGCCGTAAAGGCAGTTTTTGCCAAACTATGGTTAAAAAATCCCTTACTCCCCTACAAAAGCCAAATGTTTGGGTCACAGCAGTAGGTCTTGGCCCGTTATATCCCAAACCACTCTAACCCAAAATTGGCCGATTTCAGGTACTTTTGCCCTAAAAGCCTTTTGAATATTTGAGTAAAATACTAGAAACATTCAGATTTACATGAAGGTCACGTTTGTGCCATTTTTCCATTTCAAATTATATATATTGTGATCGGATGTGCTTACTAGTCAAAACTGAATTACTTCTGTTCGTTCTTGCTAGAGAAGAAAATGTTTTTTGCATGAATATTCATTTTTGTGCTGATGCAAATAATGCAAGAGCAATAATATTGTTTCTTGATTCGCCACCTTATTCAACGTATTTTCTATTAACATAAAAAGGTTAACTATAGTATAAGAAATACCATTTAGAAAAGTTAATTTGCAGACAAACATAGCCATCAAATCTTAAATTCCCTTGAATTCCTTAAAAATGATATATTTGAAGTCAAACTGAATATCGTTCAAAACTACGAATTAAATTTTCTCGACCAAAACACTTGCAAAGTTAATTTCAATCAATCGGTTTGCCTACCAACGAAACATTGTAGCATCCAGTAATTTCAAGCGAAATTACTGGTCTAACTATTTCGACGCACACTGCACCGTGCTCGAAATTGCTACATTTTACAATCAGACTAACGGTAACTTGTTGTTCGATTTGGAAAATAATACGTTGCCGTTAGTCCGATTTGACATTGCCTAACTTGATGCTCGAGTCGACGGTAAGAACCGATTTTTCCTTCGCCTCGAGTATTAAATCAGACCTCGACAGAGTCAGATTTGGGCCATCGTGGCGACGAGTTCAATTACTGCAATATGTCAAATGCAAGATTGCATGGCCGAAAGATTATTTTGCGAATCTCATAGAATCACGCGGTTTTCAAATTTTTGTCAGGCATAAACAAGTGTAAAGTGTCTAGTCTAGTAGCATTCATTATATAATTCGCATGTTCTTTGAAGACTGTCGATGCGCAAACTGATTTACAGTAGTGTTGAGTAGGACTTGTAAGAGCCAGTACATTTGTCCCGTACAAAAACGAAAATTGTCATGACGCGTCAAATTTATGAAATGTACCACTTCAAAATTTTTGTCATGCTACTCCTCACTTTGCGATTTGTAAGATGAGAGTTAAAGAGCCGATAGTGACGACCAACATGACATGTCAAAGAGAGGCATTACATTATACGATGCGGGTGCAAGCTAGTACTATGTCCCGTACAAAATACGATGTGTGTACGTTTAATCAGTTTGTACTACTGAGTAGAGACGAGTTGAGACTTTTTAACTCAAATCTTCAATTCAAGCAGTCATGGCGAGCCGAATGCTAGAGTTCGTTCTATTGCCTCTTTTGTACTATTTGCGTCTTTTGTACTACATCGACTCATTTGTACTACATCGCGTCATTTGTACTATATCGCCTCTTTTGTACTATCGCCTCTTTTGTACCGCGTTCATAAAAAACGCCTCGCTTCATTTGAAGTGAGACATTGTACTGGCTCAGTACAAAAAAGAGGCGACTCTTACAAACTCTTTTTGAAACCGTGTCCTACTCAACACTAATTTACAGTCGAATTTGAAAACGTGAGAGAATAGTTTAAAAGTGCAACATTGGTCGAAGTGTGGAATATCAGTGCTGAAGAATATCTTCACATGAATGAAACGGTTGTTGTTTATAAATGCACGAGTTTCGTCTGATATCGAGATTTCGAAGGTTAAGTCCACATAAATTGGTGTAGCAGAGTGAAGTTCAGTGTGGGCGAATCTCACAATCTCGTATACGCCTTGTAATTCAGTAGTTATTAACACATTTCTAGATGAATTGATTTTGTTTCGGTGAAACCTATGCTTATAGTGTGGTTACGCCCTGCAGTTAGATATTTTCTTGAATAATAATTCTATTTTGTTGCGAAGATGGATAATGCAGCAGAAGGTGGTACTGTCAAGAAGTGTCGAACTATAAACTACATTTTGAAATTCGATAAATGTCGCTGAAGCAAATATTCAACACTGAAGGAACTGAAGAGCTTGGTACGATCCTAATCTTAACGTGAAACTCTGTATTGCAAAGTAAGTACGAGGAGACGACAGAACTGCGCAAATGGAAGAGAATACAGTTTTCTTTTGAGCTAACGAGGAGAAAAACAAACAATAGAACCATTCAAATTATGACTTAAAACATTTCTCTAGTAATAAGTGACAAGAGAAGATATATAATGAATAATGTAGAACATAAATGTACAAATCGGCTACTGTGTCGTTCAGTATTCACACCTGAGGAAACAAGAACGTAATGCATATTGATTACACTGTCGATAGAATTATGACATGTTATTGCATCGTCAACATGTTATTTGTCAGTCTTTTACTTTATTCAAAAAAAAAAGGAAAAATGTATGTAGTTTGATCTTCGTTTGCCTGATTGGATAAGGTTTCGACTGATATAACATATTTCTGGAGTTTATGTATTATGTAGTCGAAGTTTAGGGATTTTGAATAGCAGTATTTTAAATCTACAAGGGATAAAAGAAAGACCGAAAGTCATTTATGATGAAAAACCCTCTTGTTGCGAAAAGTAAGTGAGCAAATGGAATATTAAATTGAAATAGAATATCTACAGACACATTAAATTAATCAAAAGAAAAATAAAACAAAACACAAAGGTAATATTAGGATTGGAATGAATTTTTTCCGATCCGATGGAAAGATAGTGGCCACTGTCTCTGTTAACGAAGAAAAAAAAACAGAAACAAAACATTCTATTGCGATTTTAGATTTAAATGAAGATGGGCATATTGAAATTACTAATCTCGGATTTCTGTAGAGTTTTTGTTTAAAGTAATAAGCCTTGCATAGTCTTGCCTGGTATGAATACATAATTTTATCATAAATGGCATTGTAAGTAGATCAAAAAAATAAAAACTCTAACACAGTTATGATAAATAAATAGTATCGGACTTCAAAATAAAATCAACTGTGTCTGAAAGCTAAGAAACGGGACATTGTTATTATTTTTTTTGGTTGATGAAAAGTTCTTTTTTTTCTTTATATTTGATATGACCGAGCTCATTCTGATTTGTACAAACGGTACAAACGTTCTGTTGGCGGTCTAGAATTTTCTTTAATTTTATTGAAGATATTTAGAGACGATCCGGGACGGATTATCTTCTTTTTTTTTAAATTGTATACTAGAGCGAAAAAAGGGAAGTAAATACAATAGCTTCTTTGAAATCAAGTTTTTTTCTTTCTCGAGAATTGGAAAAATTGTTGCTATTATTCGATGCCCTATTTGTGTTTTTATTTCATGAGCAACTCATTCGTTTTCAAAATATCTCTCGAGGTAGAGTCCAAAAGCAATCATCGTCTCTAATCAACCGTGATTATATTTTCATTTGTTACGTTATTTCGCATCATAACCAAAACGCAATGAATTTAGAAATTTGCTTATTAAGTAATCAAAAACTAGTGCATTGTTATACTGTGTACGCACTATATAAATACGTTTATCCCAATCACTTATTAGGTTAGTTTATAAGCAAGTCACCAACTATTATGTAGAAACAACTTACTTACATCAAGTCCTCTTATTGGGCGAAAGCCCGAGAAGTTCTCTTCTGTTTCAGGGTCCGCGCATGGCCTGGCTGGCCAATGATTGAATAGTTGTTTTTCTTGATTTTCAGCATTTCTTCAAAGGGAAGGATACTGGCCAATCAGTTTCCGTTTTGTTTTAGATTTTGCATTTGATATTTCATGGCCAGTATCAGAGACTGGAGAACCCCAGACCATCGGAGCTAGGGCTCCGCCACCATCGGGGGCCCGGGGCTGTCTGCCTCACCCGGGTTCCTCTGAAAAGAGAGGTGGCGTTTCATCCCAGTTTTCCGCTTTACAATTTCAATTTTCTGGCTCCGTGCGTTGTCACGAGCACTTAGTCAGCTCATGTTGCAAAGCCACGGGTGGTTTCCTTAACGGAACTATGCCCCCTTTTTCCCTTGGTATTCTTTGATACCAGTTTGTGGCTACGTAATCATGACGCATGAATAATACGTAGCATCCCGTTTCTCATGAGAGCTAATCAACCCCCTTGTTTAAAGAGCCCACTCCAGCCGCAACGAGCTAGTAAAGCGGCACCCCCGCAACCGTCGGGGTTGGTTGAAGGGTGCTCCACTAATGCGGACGAGGGGCCTTCACAGCCATTTCTAGGGCACCCTGCTCTCGGGGCAATTCTTTTGTTTTTAATTCGCCTCTTGAATGGCATCAGCTCTTCACACTTCTGTTAGACCTTGGCCATCTTGGTTCCGGACTTCGGTCTGGTTCTGAGTTGTGCTAAGGCCAGCGCACTCCCAATCTTAATTACCGCTACAACATAAAACATATACACATGAAATAATTACAAACGACGCGTTTAGATCATTAAGCATCATAATCTGCACGTAAAATTCCTAAATAGTAGCCCAAGTCAATTTCAAAGTTTGCTGTAAATCGCTAATTCACACCGGTTTTCATGGTTTGAACAATTTTCTTCACCTAAATGACGTCAATTTATATAGTTGATCAAATTTAATGCCCCTACACGCTATCAAGCTTTCCCCGCCTATGAACAAAAGCAATAAATAAAAATGGCCGTCGGGCGGTTTGACACATGTTTTATTTTTGTGTTTTCATCAATTAAAAGTGTAAATGTTTAGATTGGTCAATAAGCAGTGTGAAAGTAAAAAGTGTTTTGCACCAATTACTCATAGGATTTCGCCCTAGAAAGTGTTATATAAGTACCAATTCAATTTGAACCAATGCATCTATTTTTATCGGATACAGTATAGAAAGCTTTCGACTCGTGGAAAAAAATGGTTGCTAAATGTGTGCAAGCAACATTTTCGACCTCCCCTTACAAAATAACATTAAATTTCATTCAGAAAATTTGATTAATTTTGAAATTTGTGCCCCATGTGACACATATTTTATTTTCCCCGCTATTCCAGCTAACCCGTAAATCGACCATGTTGACAACAATAGAAATGTATGGAAATGTATGTTTACATAGAGAGTCAACAGCGCAGAAGGGTAGAGTGTGCGGCATTGAGGGGAAAGCTTTTTTGCAGAGACTAAATTGTATAAGTAGTAAAATTACTTCATTCACGTACGGGTTCATGGATTATGATTGCGTTTCCATTCTTTATATGTCTATGGCTGCAGCGTATAGGTCGGCACATGCCGTAACTCCTCCCCCTAAGAGAAGCGACAGCTAGATGAACCTCGGGACCCTCGTTTCTTCAGCTGGGGCAGGGTTTGAATTTACGTGTCGGACCTGATTTTTTTTCTTGCGTCGTATAAAGACCATAATAATGATGATCACGCTTATGAAGATGCCGGAGATTTGAAGAATGCAATTCATTCCGTAGCTGGATTTTTCCAGTAGATGAACATTTTCTTCGTGCGAAAATTTGAGTTCGTTGAGTTCTTTGAGTCGGATGTCATCTGGGGTATTAGTGCTGTTGGTGTCGATGGTTGTCATAGGAAATACGTTTATATCAGTGAGGTAGTAGAAATGGAGTGGACATGCCCAAAAGATTTACATGGAAGGGGATGGTTGTCATATTTTGGGTGCTCATTGTCAAATCTGGTCAAATCCAAGTAGTTCCCTTCCAATTTGACAATTAGATCGAAATGGCGGGAATGCAACTTTAACATGCTTTGTGCGCGAGAGGATAGAAGAGGCTAATGGTGGAAAGTTATACCGTCCGTTTCCAGGGGCTGGTTTATATTGTCTCAAAAAATGCTATTTTGGCTGTTGTATGTTTTTTCAACTATTTATGTTACTTCGATTATTTTTCGATGTGTATCAGTGCGGTACCAGATATTGTCCTATTTGAAATCCTCAGGTTGATTCTAATTTGGTTTCGCAAATGCTGATGATGAGGATGTAATTCGGCCCAGGTTGCGATTTTTCTGGTGCTCCCGACGTAATTTCGAGCTGACATGAAGCTGGGATGCCATTTAGAATGTTTGCTTTCCACCTGGAATTGTTTGTCAATTGTTGCTTATTTCTTTTAATGCAATATTATGTTCCCTCGATTCCTGCGCATTTATCATTCAAAAATTGGGCACCTTTAGGTTCAAGGGCAATGTAGGGTTTTCAGATGCAAAAATGGGTAGGATTCATTGGATAGTATCGGTATTTGTATGTTGAATATCATATTAAAATTGTTGTAGTAAGCTTGGAGACTAAGAAATTCGTAAATATTTTCATCGGATTGGATTTTAAATGACTGATTTTGAAAAATTCGACAAATTTTTGTACGTTCGGCTGGGCTTAGAATTTGCTTCAAGATTATATTGAGTGGAGCAAGTACCACAGGTTAAGCGATGTCTGTGAGGTTATTGTTCATTATGTCAATGCTATAATTAATCTAATTAAGATATTGCATATGAGCTATTGAATCGTATTCTCTTTTAATTTTGAACTGGGAAATCCTTGAATAGCTATTAATAGTTTTAGTTTGATCATTGACGTGATTCGTTATATTATCAAAACGCTCCATTATCAGATTCTTCAATTTTGTCTGTTTCGTGACTTGAGTTCCTAAATTGGATTGATTCAACATTCGCATTTCAATATTTTCATTTGACTTTAATGCATCATCCGCATCCATATTTCCAGTGATGCGTTTGATTAAAGAGCTGAGAGCTTTTCAGTCAAAGTCTAGGCTTTAACGTTTGTAGCTTATGAGTCAATTCTTTGAGCTTAATCTTAGTGATTACCAATGTGTCTATGGTCTCGTGAATTTGGTCGAATTTATTAACTGAGTTTGCAATGCTAGTTATGGCATGTTCGTATTTTTCAAGTTTAACTATGTGCACCAGATTTTCGTGTGTAATTGTTGCAGGTTGTTACGTTGTAACAAATTTGGTCACCGGATCTCAATCAAAAGCTTATAACTCGTTCCAAGATTCATAATTCTGCTCATAATTACGTACCCACCACTCACTTTGTTAGGTTTCCGAATGTAACACCACTCGTAGGGCATTAGGCGTTGTGGTATTTGCCTTGTGTACTTTACCTGGCGGATAGTGCAAATATCAATATTATACAATAGAATTTAAGCTAGTAACGTAGGTTATACGTCAAGTCATCAGAATCGGCAGGCTGAAGCAATCGAAAACATTCCTGAATCGAATGTTGGCGCCCGTCGGTTATCAGAATGGAAATAAATTGGCATAACCGATGATATCAACGTGCTGATAAACACAAGTCAGCAAAGCAATTACAACGAGTTACGTCGAGCAGATGATGGAGAATGCGGCTCTCACGACAAAGTTGCGGGTTCGATGCCGGTCAGCGTCGCTATTATTTGCATCGACTGGAATTTCTTTTTTTTTTTAATTTCTTTTAAAAACATTAGCTAAAATCGACATCCGCGACATTTCCGCAATGAGTAATTACTCCGAAAAATTGACGTTCCTTTCATGCCATACGGTAGTTAACGGCTCGAGTAACGTGCAGCAGTTAAGCATCCACCATACCGTCGACACACCCACACAGACACGTCACAAGCCGTCGTCGTGAGGGTATATCATGCTGCAAGACTAGCCGACGGATGAACGGAACTGCCGGCAGCATTGGGCATCTGTGTATACGAATGCATCTACATTACCGACCGAGGACAAAGCGTCGGGTAGACGTCTTCAATATGATAAGCCGTCAGCCTATTACCAATATCGACATGGAGTAGTGCGTTGAGACGCGAGGCTGCTACGTGGTAATCAGCGGTTCATGGCTTGGTGGCGCCGCTGTGATTTTATCTTGTTGTGCGTATTTCTTCTGTTCGGGGATCGTTAATGGAAGAAGATGAGCCCGGACCGAGTTGGAATCATCAAATCAATTTAATCCGGCAATAATAAAAAAAACCGCCAATATTACGGCGGAATCCGGAAAGAGTATTTTCCTTCAAACCCAGAAATTCAGCCAAGTGGAAAATATGCTTCGGAGGTTGAGTGTATTAACAGGGTCGGATTAGAACCGGTTCGGATGGCTACCATCCTTTAACCCATCGAAACCTCGAACTTGGATGAGTCGAGTATCGAAAAGGAAAATTGGAAAGCAGATTGATGGTGTGGATCCCGGACGGTCACAGGAGTGACAAGATCGTTGCTCCTAACTGGAGTAGCGGGATACCCTGCAGTTAGGCAGAAGTGGCGGCACTAGGAAAATTTTCCGTCGAGGGCATTCGAAGTTGAGCCCTGAAGTGAAAAAGAAGTGCATCGCCAGAACTAAAGTGAATTAAAAACTAATTTATTACTGCAGGTAATTGTCGATATGGTTATTAGAAGGGGATTCGAAGTTGAGCCCTGAAGTGAAAAAGAAGTGCATCGCCAGAACTAAAGTGAATTAAAAACTAATTTATTACTGCAGATTCGTAAAACGAAGGAGGACACGTAATTCGGCCTTGCAGCGGAAGTCGCAAAATTCTAAGACGAACGTTAAAACGAGTCATTGGACGGAAGAAGACGGAGCGACGCAACGAGTGACTCGCGGAATGCGATTCTTGAGTCGGAGCGAAGACGAGACCAGTAACTAATCAGCGACAAAAGGAACGAAAGAGTTTAAAGGTCTAGACAGCGCAGGCAAGGGAGACGTCGACTAGCACGATCGAGGCGACGGTTCGGTGCTGGAGAGCGCCGTTAGATTTTGGACTTTCATTTTTCTTCACTGAATCCATCTGTTTTATGCCTGATCGTCGTGGGAAATAGTTACCTAAGCTGTATCTGCAAAACCTGAAAAAGTACGAGTAGCCGACAGCCGATCCAGAATATTAAGGTTAGTTTATTTAAGCAGAATAAAATTTATTTCATTAGATTTAAGAAAATGTGCATAGAGAATATTATATAAAGGTGTAAAAAGGGAGTGGTGGTGAGGATTGTAGAAAGAAGCCCGAAATTTGTCGGGGTCGCATGGTAAAAACGGTGAATTCAGATAGCTGAGGAACTTGTGGTTTTAGTACGGTTTGTTAGTGCATGTGAAAGCCAGCCATTGAAAGTAAGAGAATTCACCGTTGTGTACCGTGTGAGTTAGCGTAGAAAAGTTTATCCAACAGCCCGTTGAGCTGGAACCGACTGTATAGTGATCAATAAAATCTTGAATTCGAACTTTAGTTGGTCTCGTGAATGCCCGAAGGGAAAATAAATTTCGACAGTCGGGAGTAGATTCTTTTCTCGGTCTATCTAGTAGGTTTCTTTTGTTTGTCGAATTGTAGTAGTTGTGGGTGCAGTCCAGTTGTTAAGTCTCTGATCGCGATTGGTGAGACGGATCGGGTGTTATCCGAACTAGCAACGGACTGATCCGTTATTGCGTGTGTATATCTGGTGAGTCGAAGCTCGCTCAGCGGCTCGAGGCTTGAATAATTGGAGAGCGAGTGGCGCCCACCCTCGACCCGTCTCCGACGAGTTAGCGAACATATCCAACAGAAGCCTAACCAGATACCTTGTTCACCCTAGACCGGGTGGGTGACAAATTGGCGCCCAACGTGGGCCTTTTGAAAATTATCGCGGCGGGAACAATAGAAAAGAATAGTCGTTGTCGGGCGTAGTGAAAAGTGTTCAATTTTCAGCAAAACCAGACGGACCAACAGCGAGATATCAGTTCACATCTGAGGAGATTTCGGAGAGATCAGTTGGAAACCGAGGTCAGGCGATAGTAGAGTAACCTTATCCCGGGTGAAATCGGAGCCCACTATAGGCCAGCGGCGATTTAAACAGTAGTTTATATATTTAAGGTTTGAAGTTGTAGTTACAAAAAAAAAAAAAAAAAAAAAAATTTTAATTCGGAATCAAATCAAATTGTGTTTTATTTGCAACCTAGCCAAGTAGGTTAAATCTTTGTATTAGATATACCAGTCGACAAAAAGAGTCCAGGATGTCAGCAAAAGCCAAGGTGCTAATAGACAGGCTGAGCAAGGATGAGTTGACGTACGAGCTGGAGATTCGCGGTCAACCCACCGGAACAGTAGAAGCCATGTGGAAAACGCTTCGGGTGGCGCTGAGAGCAGAAGCCTCCATGGACACTTCACTGATTTCGGTGCGGGACTACCCATACACGCTAGAGGAGGATTTGGAGGCAGTCCAAGAGAAATTAGCTGAAATACAGGGACTGATCGCGGCTTTCCACGGCAACATCCAGACGTCGGAGTTTTTAAAATTAAAAACGAAGATTGAATTTGGAATGCGGCGACTCAAGAACGCGCCACATGAACAACAGGATATGGGTGAACAGGCTCACAAATTAAGGACTCGCCTCATAATGGCGATGGGGGAACTCCTGGTGAAAGCTGAGGGCGGAGATGAGGATGCTGAGTCGGTACCCAATGAAGAGCAGGTTTGTGAGCAGGAGGAGTTACGTGAAGCAAGAGGCGTTTCCCCGCGTCAGCTATTTCAGGCGGCGGTGGAAATATTCGAAGGGAAGGCGCTGGTGTGGTTCCGGGCAAATCGGTCTCGGGTTAGCTCATGGTCGGAACTGGTCTCAGAGTTGCGTGCCGAATTTTTACCACCTGACTACGATGACCGGTTTCTCGCAGAGATTGGGAGACGAACGCAGGGACCGGAGGAGTCGATGGGTGTTTACGTGTCCGCGATGGAGGGTTTATTCCGACGCCGGGCCATTCCATGTACTGAGGAGGAGAAGCTGAAGATAATACGGAAAAACATCGCACCCTTTTATCAAACTCAATTGGCTCTCACCCCAGTTCGAACAATTGCGGATCTCATCCGTGTGGGCCGTTCCTTAGAGGCGACGAGAGTATCCGTAGAGGCCTATTTACCGCCACCAACCAGAAAGTCCCAACGACTTTTGGAGCCAGACCTGGCCTATGCGAGTTGTTCAGTCGAAGGTGACCTGGCAGCCATTCAGCTGCAGTGCTGGAACTGCAGAGCGAATGGACATACGTCTCGGAATTGTCCAGAACCTCAACGGTGCTTTGGCTGTGGTCGAAGGGGGGCTCGGAAGGCATCCTGTCCAAATTGTCATGGGTCTCGAGAAGGAAACCCGAATTCACCGCGAAAATCCAACACTTTTCCGCCTGGTAATCCCCCTCAACGAGGTACGGCATCGGGTGAGCGACCAAGACAACCTTCGGGAAACGGGCACTGTGTCCAGTAGGCGGCTGCCTGGACACTAGGGAGGAGGAAGCAGGGGCCGCGACAGAAGCTCAGCTCACCTATTTGCTGGCGCAGAGGGACGGGGATAACCGACCGCACTTAGAGGTGGATATATTCGGACGGCAGTTCCTGGGACTCCTCGACTCTGGGGCTACCCACACGGTGATGGGCGGAGAGAGCTGGCAGGTTCTGGAGGAACTAGGAGTAGAGTTGGTGAGCTCCAACCAGCGAGTAATCCGGATGGCCAACAGTCAAGGCTGTGTAATTGCGGGATATATTACAGTGCCCGTGAAGCTAAAAGAGAAGGTGGAGTGGATACGAGTGCTGGTGGTGCCGTCATTACCGCAAGCACTTATCCTCGGTGTAGATTTCGTACGCCAGTTCGGGTTGGTTCTAACGTTGAGAGACGAGAGCTGGAGTTTTCTGAGTGCACTTCAAGGAGACGCGGGGGAACAACTGAAGTCGCGCAGTCGACTGACACGAATAGAAGAGGCCGCCCTTAGTCGCTTATTGCAGGAAGAATTTGAACTCATGGGAGATGGGGTCGGATGCACGAATCGTGTGGAACACGTGATTAAAACTAATTCTTTGCCCATCAAGCAGAGATATTATCCGGTGTCACCGGCCGTGCAGAAACACATTGACAAAGAGTTGAACGAGATGCTGGAACAAGGCATAGTTGAACCATCCTCGAGTCCATGGGCGTCGCCGATTTTATTGGTCAAGAAAAAGGATAACACGTACCGTTTCTGTGTAGATTACCGAAAGCTCAACCAGGTCACCGAACATGTCGCGTACCCGCTACCATATGTTTCGGCTACGCTGGACAAGCTGCGCGAGGCTAAATACCTGTCTTCTCTGGACGTGAAGTCGGCCTATTGGCAGGTTCCCATGGCAGAGCAGTCAAAAAAATTCACGGCCTTTACGGTGCCTCATCGCGGTCTTTTCCAATTCTGCCGAATGCCTTTCGGTCTGCAGAATGCTCCTGCAACGTGGCAACGTTTGATTGATCAGGTACTGGGCCCTGACCTCGAGCCATATGTCTTCACTTATCTAGACGACATCGTTGTGGTGACTCAGGATTTCGGCAAACACCTGGAAATCTTACGGGAAGTGTTTGGTCACCTCAGGCAGGCCGGATTAAGGGTCTCCCGCGACAAGTGCGAATTCTGCCGTTGCCAACTCAAGTATCTGGGTTACGTCGTTGATGAAAAGGGCTTGAATGTAGATCCGGACAAAGTAAAGTCTTTGATGGAAATTCCTCCGCCTACGAATGTGAAGGGAGTGAGGCAGTTCATGGGAATGGCCTCGTGGTATAGACGGTTCATCCCCGATTTTGCCACGATGGCGGCGCCATTGACGAACCTTCTCAGGAAAAACCAGAAGTTTGTCTGGACCCAAGAATGCGATGCTGCCTTCACACAGGTAAAGGTGAAACTGACCACTGCTCCAATTCTTACCTGTCCGGACTATGACTTGCCTTTCTACATCCAGACAGACGCGTCAGATCGGGGTTTAGGGGCAGTGCTTTCTCAGAAGCATCCCGATGGAGAAAAGGTGGTTTGCTACCTGAGTCGTTCTTTGACGAAAGCCGAAAGAAAATATTCAACCACTGAGAAAGAGTGCCTCGCAGTACTATGGGCGGTGGAGAAGCTGCGACCTTATGTAGAGGGTGCAAAATTTGCGGTGATTACGGATCACCACTCTCTAGTGTGGCTGAGTAATCTCAAAGACCCATCGGGACGACTAGCCAGGTGGGCGGTCAGGCTACAACAATATCCATTCGAGATCATACACCGTAAAGGGAAGGAGCACCTCGTATCAGATGCATTGTCTAGGATGTTGCCTAGGGAAGAAGTAGCAACGCTAGAGATCACAGGCGATCCCTGGTATGAGGAGATGTGCAAGAAGGTGGAGGAAGCACCAGGAAGTTACGGGGATTGGCGGGTAAAGGACGGAGTGCTGTGGAAGCATGTGGCTGGACGATATCCGAGTCTGGAGGAGAATACTTCGTGGAAAAGGGTATTGACCAAGTCGGAAAGGAAGGATATTCTGCGCAGATGTCACGATGACCCAACTGCAGGACATATGGGGTCCAGTCGCACTTTAGCACGAGTGGCAGCGCGGTACTACTGGCTGAAAATGTCGGTCGACGTGAGAGGTTACGTAAAAAAATGTACTATTTGCCAAGCCAACAAAGTGGAGAGGCGGGCCGCAGGGGGATTGATGGTATCTCGGAGTAATGCACCTCAGCACCCATGGGAAATGGTCTGCGTGGATCTAATAGGACCCTTGCCACGCTCCAAACAGGGACATACTGTGATTCTCACGGTGTTGGATTACGTAACAAAGTTCACGTTATTATTTCCTTTGCGCCAGGCGACGGCTGCCGCGGTTTGTCGCATACTGGAAGAACAGGTGTTTTTGTTGTTCGGAGTCCCAAGGTGGCTGGTATGCGACAACGGGGTTCAGTTCCGTAGTCGACAGATGCAACAATTGGCTGAATCCTTTGGTACGGAAATCAAGTACACCGCGCTGTACCACCCCCAAGCTAATCCCGCGGAAAGACGGAACCAGGACATTAAACGCATGCTACGATCCTACGTGGCCGACAACCATCGCGAGTTGGACAGGAACCTGGCAAAGATAGCGTGTGCACTGAGAACCTACAAGCATGAGGTGACCCAGGTCACACCGTACTTTTTTAATTTCGGGCGTGAGATGGTGATATTTCACGAGCAGAAAGAGTCACCTGGGGGGATTCAAGATATACCGGGACCCGAAGCTAGGGCGAGCGAACTCTCGAAGGTGCGGGAGGATGTATTGGAGCGAATGAAGCAAGCCACTCGTCAAAGTACGCAAAGATATAACTTGCGGAGGCGGGAGATGTAAAGTTTGACGAGGGAGAGACCGTGTGGCGGAAAAATTATACTCTCTCCGATGCGACGAAATATTACTCCGCAAAGCTGGCGCCAGAATATGTCGGTCCTTTTTGGGTAGATAAGCGTGTGTCAGGGTGGACATATCGCTTGAGGGATGAGAAAGGACAAGAAGCGGGCATATGGCACACGAAAGACTTGAAACCGTATCTCCAGTAAGAAGGCATCTGAACCTACGGAAGCAGGCGGAACCTGGATCCGATAGTGGGTAACATTAGGCCTCGGAAAACAGCTTATCACTAAGACACTAAATAATACCCAACGCCACTTCACCTGTACAGCCAGTGCTGGGCTCCTGCTGAATATGTACGCATACATTTAGTAGGACGGATGTTAGACCCCCAGAGAATACTTTAATGTGGGTAGGCTCTTCTTAACTTGGTTATTTCCCTCAATCTCTATCCTCGCTAGTAGTCAGGGCAGTAATAATCTAAGTGGAATCAGAATTGGATTTGAATTAGAGTAGATTAATGTCAGGACGTATTAGGCTGTAAAATGAGTATGTTATAGGAATAAGGTTAGTAGATAATAAATGAGTATAAATGTATCTTTAGAGCTAAAAACTAAATTAATATGGTGGAGGAATATAATATACTTTTAGGTGTTAGATGGCTAGAGTCGTAGGATAGAGGAAAATAATAATCATTTCTTGAAATCAGAATTAGTATCGTTAGCGTTAGCCTTAAAATTAATACGGTGGAGGAATATAATTAGTGTACTATTAGGTGTTAGATGGTTAGAGTCATAGGATAGAGGAAAATAATAATTTCTTGAAATCAGAATTCGTATCGTTAGCGTTAGCCTTAAAATTAATACGGTGGAGGAATATAATCAGTGTACAATTAGGTTTTAGATGGTAAAAGTCGAAGGATAGAGGAAAATAGTAATCCTTTCTTCAAATCAGAATTCGTTTCCTTAGAGCTAGCTTTGAATTAATGTGTTGGAGAAATAGTATTATCTTGTTATTTGGGGATAAGAGGTAAAACAATTACTGTGGAAGATTAGGATTATCGTATAATTAGGTGTGTTCATTAGGATAGATCGGGTTAATTATAAATTAGATTATTAGCTGAGTTTAAGGGTCAATCGTATTATTGTGAGTAAGATTATCAAGTATTTAGTACCAGTAATAAATTGGGAAGAGGGATGGAAGAACTAGAGGAGTGTTGACAAGAGTAGTGTGGATTAGGCAAAACAGAGGCTAACTGGGTTCGACTGAAAGAATACGTATTATCAAACGACAATTTTCTTTTACTTTTGTTCCATATAACCAAACGACCATGAATCGAGTGTAAATCCAACGTTGTTGTTAGGATTTCGGGGAAATCCTCCCGAGGTAAGGGGGGAGTTGTTACGTTGTAACAAATTTGGTCACCGGATCTCAATCAAAAGCTTATAACTCGTTCCAAGATTCATAATTCTGCTCATAATTACGTACCCACCACTCACTTTGTTAGGTTTCCGAATGTAACACCACTCGTAGGGCATTAGGCGTTGTGGTATTTGCCTTGTGTACTTTACCTGGCGGATAGTGCAAATATCAATATTATACAATAGAATTTAAGCTAGTAACGTAGGTTATACGTCAAGTCATCAGAATCGGCAGGCTGAAGCAATCGAAAACATTCCTGAATCGAATGTTGGCGACCGTCGGTTATCAGAATGGAAATAAATTGGCATAACCGATGATATCAACGTGCTGATAAACACAAGTCAGCAAAGCAATTACAACGAGTTACGTGGAGCAGATGATGGAGAATGCGGCTCTCACGACAAAGTTGCGGGTTCGATGCCGGTCAGCGTCGCTATTATTTGCATCGACTGGAATTTCTTTTTTTTTTTCAATTTCTTTTAAAAACATTAGCTAAAATCGACATCCGCGACATTTCCGCAATGAGTAATTACTCCGAAAAATTGACGTTCCTTTCATGCCATACGGTAGTTAACGGCTCGAGTAACGTGCAGCAGTTAAGCATCCACCATACCGTCGACACACCCACACAGACACGTCACAAGCCGTCGTCGTGAGGGTATATCATGCTGCAAGACTAGCCGACGGATGAACGGAACTGCCGGCAGCATTGGGCATCTGTGTATACGAATGCATCTACATTACCGACCGAGGACAAAGCGTCGGGTAGACGTCTTCAATATGATAAGCCGTCAGCCTATTACCAATATCGACATGGAGTAGTGCGTTGAGACGCGAGGCTGCTACGTGGTAATCAGCGGTTCATGGCTTGGTGGCGCCGCTGTGATTTTATCTTGTTGTGCGTATTTCTTCTGTTCGGGGATCGTTAATGGAAGAAGATGAGCCCGGACCGAGTTGGAATCATCAAATCAATTTAATCCGGCAATAATAAAAAAAACCGCCAATATTACGGCGGAATCCGGAAAGAGTATTTTCCTTCAAACCCAGAAATTCAGCCAAGTGGAAAATATGCTTCGGAGGTTGAGTGTATTAACAGGGTCGGATTAGAACCGGTTCGGATGGCTACCATCCTTTAACCCATCGAAACCTCGAACTTGGATGAGTCGAGTATCGAAAAGGAAAATTGGAAAGCCGATTGATGGTGTGGATCCCGGACGGTCACAGGAGTGACAAGATCGTTGCTCCTAACTGGAGTAGTGGGATATCCTGCAGTTAGGCAGAAGTGGCGGCACTAGGAAAATTTTCCGTCGAGGGCATTCGAAGTTGAGCCCTGAAGTGAAAAATAAGTGCATCGCCAGAACTAAAGTGAATTAAAAACTAATTTATTACTGCAGGTAATTGTCGATATGGTTATTAGAAGGGGATTCGAAGTTGAGCCCTGAAGTGAAAAAGAAGTGCATCGCCAGAACTAAAGTGAATTAAAAACTAATTTATTACTGCAGATTCGTAAAACGAAGGAGGACACGTAATTCGGCCTTGCAGCGGAAGTCGCAAAATTCTAAGACGAACGTTAAAACGAGTCATTGGACGGAAGAAGACGGAGCGACGCAACGAGTGACTCGCGGAATGCGATTCTTGAGTCGGAGCGAAGACGAGACCAGTAACTAATCAGCGACAAAAGGAACGAAAGAGTTTAAAGGTCTATACAGCGCAGGCAAGGGAGACGTCGACTAGCACGATCGAGGCGACGGTTCGGTGCTGGAGAGCGCCGTTAGATTTTGGACTTTCATTTTTCTTCACTGAATCCATCTGTTTTATGCCTGATCGTCGTGGGAAATAGTTACCTAAGCTGTATCTGCAAAACCTGAAAAAGTACGAGTAGCCGACAGCCGATCCAGAATATTAAGGTTAGTTTATTCAAGCAGAATAAAATTTATTCCATTAGATTTAAGAAAATGTGCATAGAGAATATTATATAAAGGTGTAAAAAGTGAGTGGTGGTGAGGATTGTAGAAAGAAGCCCGAAATTTGTCTGGGTCGCATGGTAAAAACGGTGAATTCAGATAGCTGAGGAACTTGTGGTTTTAGTACGGTTTGTTAGTGCATGTGAAAGCCAGCCATTGAAAGTAAGAGAATTCACCGTTGTGTACCGTGTGAGTTAGCGTAGAAAAGTTTATCCAACAGCCCGTTGAGCTGGAACCGACTGTATAGTGATCAATAAAATCTTGAATTCGAACTTTAGTTGGTCTCGTGAATGCCCGAAGGGAAAATAAATTTCAACAGTCGGGAGTAGATTCTTTTCTCGGTCTATCTAGTAGGTTTCTTTTGTTTGTCGAATTGTAGTAGTTGTGGGTGCAGTCCAGTTGTTAAGTCTCTGATCGCGATTGGTGAGACGGATCGGGTGTTATCCGAACTAGCAACGGACTGATCCGTTATTGCGTGTGTATATCTGGTGAGTCGAAGCTCGCTCAGCGGCTCGAGGCTCGAATAATTGGAGAGCGAGTGGCGCCCACCCTCGACCCGTCTCCGACGAGTTAGCGAACATATCCAACAGGAGCCTAACCAGATACCTTGTTCACCCTAGACCGGGTGGGTGACAAGGTACCCAATTAAGACGTCCGTATTGTTATACGATCAAACAGCAAAAAAAGAACGATTTATTCAAGTAATAATCTAACGGAACAATATTTAAGAAAAACAAGTTTTACAAACAAGTTGAATTAGTGTATAAACATAGTTATAGTACATAGGCGGTCATTTCATTTCAACACTTCCACTTAATTAAAATATGACAGATTTTAATTACAAATTGAAATGAGATTTAATTAATTTTCATCTTTACGAATATATCAAATTCAGTAATGGAGTACATCAAATTCAAAATAAACTTCTCCAAAAGTTGCTCAAAAGTTAAATTCAAACATATTTCAAATTCGTTTAAATATTTTAAGTCAAATTTGAAGTTAAACCCATTCGGATTGTACAAAAGTGATGTTTTGGTCCTGGAACAGCTTTTGTGAGTGCATTCGCTACCATATACTTCGTAGAAACATATTCGATGTTAATTAGCGATGATGCTAAGCACTTGCGAACATAATGATATCGTATATCGATGTGTTTTGCTCGAGAAGTGTAGGCATCATTTTGTGCCAAACAAATTGCTGACTTGTTATCGCATTTGACGATAATTGGCTGTTTGAAACATATTCCTAACTCTCGCCCGAACTTTGTAAGCCATGTCGCTTCTTGAGCTGCTTCTGTTAGTGCCATGTACTCGGCTTCACAGGTTGATAGAGCCACAGTATGCTGACGATGACTTCTCCAGGAAATAGCTGCGTCACACATGTTAAAAACATAGCCCGTACATGATTTTCTGCTGTCGACATCGCTTGCCCAGTCCGCATCAGTATAGCCAATTATATCGGTGTTTCCGTTACTGCAAAACTTTAATTTATAATTAATAGTAGATTTCAAGTACCTCATGATTCGTTTCACTGCACTCCAATGTGCAGCTCCGTAGCAGTTGTTGTATCTGCTTACGTCTCCTACAGCGAAGGCGATATCTGGCCGAGTCCCTTGCACGAGATAGAGTAAAGAACCAACAGCAGCTTGATAAGGAATTTTCGCTATTGCTTCCTTTTCTTCTTCAGGTTTTTGCGACATATGCTTCGATAAACGTTGATTTAGATCCGAGGGAGTTGATATGCCATTACAATTTGACATATTGAACCTTTCCAAAATTTCTTTGGTATACTGCTCCTGATCTAAATAATAGTCCCCATTTGACTCATCGTATGTAACTCGAAGACCGATACAGCTTTTTACACGCCCTAAGTCTTTCATTTTTAATTTTTCACAAAGACAATTCTTTAGTTTTAGTTTTTCCGACTCATTTTTCCATAGTATTAACAAATCGTCAACGTAAACGGCGACAATTAAAGAAGGCACACCAAACGACTTTTTAATGTAAACACAAGGATCAGTTTCGGAACGAACCAGTCCAAAAATTTTTAAAGTATCATCTAGTTTGAGATTCCATTGACGGCTACTTTGTTTAAGGCCATACATGGCTTTATTTAACTTACACACACGCGATGTACCGTCACTTGCTCCTTCAGGTTGACACACAAAAATATCTTTGTTTAAGTTTCCTTGGAGGAAAGCTGTAATGGCATCCATTTGATCAATCTTGAATCTATATTTAACAGCAATTGCTATTAATAAACGAATCGAATTATATCTAATGACCGGTGAAAACGTTTCCGTGTAGTCAATTCCATACATCTGAGAACAGCCTTTGGCTACTAATTGAGCTTTAAAACGTAATATTTTTCCATTTTCGTCGCGCTTGGTCTTAAACACCCATTTGGTTTTTAGCGCTTTTCGCCCTGACGGAAGATTCACCAAGGCCCAAGATTTATTTTCTGCAAATGAGTTAAGCTCATTTTCCATGGCTTCCTGCCACTGAAGTTTGTATTGACTGTTCATTGCTTCGTCTAAATTAGTCGGATCGGAGTTTTCAGTAACTAATAAAGATACGAAATTTACATTATTTTGATCACGTATTCGCTCTGATCGACGCAAAATTTCTGGAAGAAGACTTTCATCGGGAATATAATCAGGATCATTTTCCTCATTATCAGCGAATGATAGCGATGTTTCCACTCCGAGTGAAGGCGACTGCACCGAAGGTGAAGGCTGATCAATTGAATTTAAGCCACTCTGCAATTCAGTTATTTGATTTCCCAATGAAATTGAATCGTATTTAAGTGTCTCTTTTTCGGGATTGAGATTTTCATTGCTTTCATACACTTTTGTATAGCTAACATCTTCCATTATTATAACATCCCTACTTTTTGAGATCTTCCCAGTATCCGGATCAATTTGTCGAAAAGCTTTTGTGTCATCACAGTAGCCCATAAACAGCATCCTTTTTGATTTCGTATCCCATTTTCTCCGTAGTTGAGCTGGTATATGCATCATAGTAGGTGAACCGAATATTTTTAAATGACTCAAGTCTACAGGAGTATTTGTCCACAAACATTCCGGCTGCTTTCCTGTTGCCGATGCATAGGATCGATTTATTAAATATACTGCTGTATTAACAGCTTCAGCCCAAAATTTTGTCTCTAAACCAGCATCAAAAAGTAAACACTTTGCGCGTTCAATGATAGTCCGATTCATTCTCTCCGCTACACCATTTTGTTGGAGTGTATATGGCATCGAAGTTTCATGCCGTATTCCACATTCTTCAAACAACTGTTTGAATCTACTGTTTACATATTCGGTGCCATTATCTGAACGAACTGTTTTAATCGAATGATTAACTTGATTTTCTACTAGAGCTTTAAATATTAAAAACTTCTTAAACGCTTCATCTTTCGTCTTTAGAAAATAAACGAAAACTTTTCTGGTATAATCATCGATAAAAGTGATGAAATATTTGGCACCACCGATTGAAGGCGTTTGCATATACCCGCAAATATCAGTGTGAACTAGTTCTAATGGCCGCGATGTTTTAGTTTCACTTAAAGGGAAAGGAAATCGAGTTTATTTCGCACGAATACATACTTCACAAAACGGCGTTGAACTCAATTTGTCTTCAAAAAGATTATATTCTCTATTTATTTTCCGAAGATCACTAAAGTTTAAATGTCCAAGTCTCCTATGCCACGTAAGAAAATCATTATTTTTATTTGCGAGAAGAGCTAATGTTTCACTTTTTTGCAATTTATATGAACCATTAATTAATTTAGCTGTAGCAATTAATTGGCTTCGCTTGTTGAAGATCTTACAGCCGATTTCGTTAAAAACCACACGATTGCCATTTTGAACTATTTTTGCCACGGACAAGAGATTAGCTGACAATTCCGGTACACACAAAACATCATATACTTCCACTGAATTTCCATTAATATTTAAAGTCAAGTCACCAACGCAATCTACTTTCATTGTAGCGTTATTAGCTGCAGTTATTTCATTAACTGTGGCAGCTCGCTTATTTAGTAGATGATTTGAATATGGAGTCATGTGCTGAGATGCACCACTATCTACATACCAGTCTTTGTATGCGAAAGATCGAGAAAGAAATACAGCACTAAATGCATTTTTCTCCGGATTTGAATTATTTTTTTCCTTTTTCCAACATTTGTTTGTGCTATGATTAGTTTTGTTACATATTTTGCAATGTTTAACCGGTTTTTTTATGTTTTTTACTGTTAGACAAAAACGCGTTTGCTATGTTTTTGGAGCTATGATTTACTTCGATTAGTCGAGTTTTAATAGAATCACTATTAATATTAATACCAGAACTTTCTATGCCCATGATAAATGTTTTGTAATCTTCGGTAAGACCGGCCAATAAAAAGCATCCGATCCACTCATCATTTATAGGAAAACCTATACTGGCAAGCTTATTTGATGTACCAATGATTTCACTAATGTAAGAATCCATTGAAGAAAAATTTTCTAATTTACTTGTAATTAGAGTACGAATTAACGTTATTTTTCTGCTTAGACCTTTGTCTTCGTACATGGACTTAAGTTTTTGCCATATTTCAAAAGCCGAACCGCACTTTTCAATATGCACATATAGGTCGGGATTGATTGTTAGCACCATTAACGCTCTGGCATTTTTTAATTTAGCCTCCGCTTGCTCAAGAGTTTCACTCGCATCACCCGTATCACTTTTAGCTAGACACTTTTCTAAATTATTGAGTTCGAAAATTGCACGGATCGCGAAAGACCAAGTTTGAAAATTTTCCGAGCCTTTCAGCTTCTCGATAGAAGCTATGTCTTTCAAACTCATGGCTAATTAATTAAGTTGTAAAAAAAACAACTAAGCTCCCTGCTGAAGATTTTTGATTTAAGCTAAGAAAACAATATTATTATATTATTAATTTGATACTTAGCTACAGCGTTTCTCTGGGCCCATAACCTGTTGCAGGTACCCAATTGAGACGTCCGTATTGTTATACGATCAAACAGCAAAAAAAGAACGATTTATTCAAGTAATAATCTAACGGAACAATATTTAAGAAAAACAAGTTTTACAAACAAGTTGAATTAGTGTATAAACATAGTTATAGTACATAGGCGGTCATTTCATTTCAACAGTAATTATGGTTCTTATAGTCCTCAATCTTAGCGGTAGACTTCCTTGGTCGTTGTTGAACCTCTGAATTTCTATTTTCTGTCCCCGTGTCATGAGTAATAACCTGAAATTTACGTTTTCGTTTCATATTTGTCTTGTGTAATTTTTGATTTTTGCTAGTTATTAATGTAACTTTTTTATCATATATGGCTTGCTGCTTACTGAATCTAGGTGTAATTTTATTATATATACATTCTTTCCGAAACATGATTTCATTCTCTTTCAAAATCAGTCGTTCTATTCTAGTTTCATTTAATTTCTTAAAGTTCCAATTCATTATTTCATTCATCCTTTCTTTAATATTTGGATTAATTTCTGATCTGAACTCATTTAATTTTTTTAGGTAATCGTGTTCGTTATTGAACGTGATTTTTATAAAATATATGGGTCCTACCCGAAAAAAAATAATAAGGGGTCAGATTTGTTGTAGAGTGTATAGCGTTATTAAAAGTAATAATTACTTCATTCAGTATGTCGTCGTTGTCTAGGTCAACATTTTGCTTTTTCGGTTTTTCTAAAACGATACGGTAAGTCTTCGTCAGTGTGGAGTGCCATCTTTCTATGTAGGTATTTCTGCTGGTTTGTTGAAATGATGTATAATGAATTTTGATATTGTATTGTTTACAAAAGTCTTTGAATATGGTAGATGTCATCTCGGTGCGTTGATCGGCAACCAAAATCCTTTGGATACCGTGAATGCTAATAAAATGTCTTTGCGATTTCACACTGTGTACGCAGCTGCAAATTTTGAAAAGCAATCAATGATCGCCAGGATTGGTCCATCATTAATGGTGTATATGTCTGTGTATTGATATCAATGATATCTGGTGGTTTTTGAGGGCTATTGGATATCTGGTATTTGATTTTAGGAGAATAATGGAATAATTGATATCAGCTTCTCCCATATGTGTCTCCTTACCGCCATCGCTAAGCATTTGCTTCAAAGGCAATCCCCTGAGCTTTGGCATTATCAAAGAAAAAAATACTGTCCTTTTTTGAATCTGGCGGGTTTCACAATTATTTATAATCTTTGTGACCTTTTCTTTCAGGTTTGGAAAATAATAGTCCCCTTTTAAATGTTGAACTCTTTCGCTAATGTTCCTGTGGTTGATATTCGTGTGATAGTCATTAATTAATTTGTCTGGCTCCTTCAATTTCGTTTCGTTATGTCCTTAATCATGTCCACGCAACGGATTAACTTAAAAGTTCGACATTGGGAGAAAAAGTTTGAATAAACAGATTGGACTACTTTGAAAATTTCATCGGTCGTGTAAATGGTATTGAGTTTATTAAATGCAAAAAGTTTCTTGAATAGTTCCGTAACATTATGCTCATTAAAGTCATGCATGCGTATAGTTCGTCTCTGTCTGTTTTTAAATGGTATTTCCAATGTGGTTTGCGGGGGCTAAGTGGTGTTTTTCCAAGAACAATCTGGATCATAAATTTGTTTAGTGGAAATTCTAAATTTTCCTGTACTGAGTGTATTGTTGATCCGTATCTCGTCTGTGCCGATTGATTTTCCTCTAAAGTTTCGTTTTTATTGAACCCGACCAATTCTCTACTCAAAGCATCTGCGAAAGAATTTCGACTACCCTTCTTGTAAAAAACTTGGTAGTCAAACTCCTCGAGTTAGAGGTGCCATCGAACCAGTTTCGAATCTGGTTCTTTTAAACTCATAAGGTAGTTTAAGGGTTTTCGATCCGTTGCAACCATAAATTCACAACCAAACAGGTAGGGCCTAAAGTATTTAACAGCCCAAACAATTGCTAATAATTCCTTTCCAATGGTAGAATAATTTATCTCAGAATCAGTCAAAGTCCTACTAGCGTAACAAATAGGCTTATTGCTACCAATTGTACCCTGGGACAGTACAGCTTCGATGGCATAGTTGCTTGCATCTGTAGTTAAGATAAACGGTTTGTCAAAACCCGGATATTGTAGCATGGGATCGTTCATCAGAATATCTTTGCATAATTCGAACGCCTTAATATAATTGTCCGTTAGTTGAACCGTCGGATCCTTTTTTAAACAATCCGTGATAGGTTTTGTAAGCTTTGCAGGGTCTCCAAGGAATTTACGGTAATAGCCCACCGAACCGAGAAAATTTATTATTTTCCTCTGAGTTCTTGGAATTGGGAAATCCCTTATCGCACTTACTTTTTCAGGATTTGGTGTCACTCCGTTGGGTGTAACAATATGGCCCAAGAAAGTGTTTTCTTTGTGCAGAAACTCCCACTTGTCGAGTTGCAATTTAAAATTAGCTTCTCGTAGTTTTTTGAACATTTTCTTGAAGTTTTCTCCGTGTTCCTGAAGTGATGTTGAGGGCACGATAATGTCATCCAAGTAGACCAGACAGATTTTACTTTGGAGATCCTGAATTATGTTGTCCATAACCCTTTGAAAAGTGGACGGAGCATTCCTTAGGCCAAAAGGCATTCTGACATACTCGTTATGTCCCCCATAAACTGTAAAAGCGGTGTTTTGAATGTCTTTAGGATCCATTTCAATTTGGTGGAATCTACTTACAAGGTCTGGGGTGGAAAATTATTAATTCCTGCCCAACTTTTCGAGTATGTCATTGATATTCGGCAGACCAAAGCGGTCGGTTATCGGTTTTTCATTGAATTTACGATAATTTACAACTATTCTCTATTCTTGCTTCCCACTAGCATCTCGTTTTTTTTTGGAACTATGCAAACTGGAGAGCTCCAAGATGAGTAACTAGGTTGGATGATCACCTGGCTGAGCATGTCCCTAATTTGATTTTTTGCTTCATCTCGGTAAATAAATGGATATCGATATGATTTTGTATAAATAGGTGTATCATCCGTGGTAGATATGCAATGCTTGATTTTATTTGTGAAACTCAATGTTTGCCCTTCTTTGAAAAATATGTCGTCGTATTCTGGACACACTTTCAGGATAAATTTGCTTTCGTCTTTATTTAAATGAGGCACTCAAACCAACACAGAAATATCCTAAGATGTTTCTAAATAGTCTGTTTTAGGTGTACACTCTCATCTCCTTCAAGAGTGTCAACTGGTTTTTCTGTGCTGAACTTGTCAACTGGATTTAGGAGGTACCGTGTATTTGTTTGAAATAATATTGGGTTTGAAATTAAAAGGGATAGTAACATCATTATTGGTCAAGGTTTTGCTCACTTAGTTAACCCTGGCTTGTAGCTACGTTAATGCTTCTAAGCCAAGTAGCCCATCAAAGAACTGATGAAATTTAAAAAGCAAAAATGTTATATATATGTTATATAAATGTTATGAATTCATAAAAATTTAGAAGAGTTACCTGCTTATCTAAAGCGTGTTAATGATGACGAGTTTTGTAATTTCTACACTGAAAAAACACATGGCGCCAGACGCCATAATTTATAGACTTCTGGCGCCATGTACATAGTCGATTTAGGGATAGTGATAAAATATAGCGCCACACGCCATAATACATGGCAAAAAGTACATAGGAGCAGACGCTATGCTTATAGCCCTCCACGCCATGTACTATAGTTCTCCACGCCATACACTATAGTCCTCCACGCCATGTATATGGCTTTGAGGACTATATTACATGGCATGGAGGACTATAGTACATGGCGTGGAGGACTATAGCACATGGCGTGGAGGATTATAGTATATGGCGTGGAGGACTATGGTAAATGGCGTGGAGGACTATAGTACATGGCGTGGAGGGCTATAAGCATAGCGTCTGCTCCAATGTACTATGGCGTGTGGCGCTATAATTTATCACAAATCGACTGAAATCGACTATGTACATGGCGCCAGAAATCTATAAACTATGACGTCTGCTATGTGTTTTTTCAGTGCTCCAAATATAAATTGCACCAAATATAAATTTCACTAAACATAAATTCGATAAATTCGAGTCAACATACTCACTATTGAATGTTCCTGCTCCAGTGTGAAAATTCACCGGTCGAAGTATCGAAAATATCGCAGCCAGTACTTCAGTTCAAAATGAGTCAATTATGTAGACACAAGCTCTAATGTCACTTGCTGACATTTATACGTTCCCTCACCCAGCATGGCTGCGAGTTATAATTGGAGTGCCATGAGCCATATTACATGGCTCATGGCACTATGTAATATAGCGTGTGGGTCCATAATTTCTGTGCCATGTAATTATGGCGCTGGGCGCCATACTGCATAGCTCAGTGCACTATGGACATAGTGTGTGGGGCCATAAATGCTGCGCCATATTACGCGCTATGTAGATTCTGACATTATGGCGCTGGGAGCCATATTGCATGGCTCAGAGTACTATGTACATAGCGTATGGCGCCATAAATAATGCGCTATGTTGCATGGCTCTGGGCGCCATGTGGATTTTTTTCAGTGTACATCGTTTCGATGAACAAACTTGGGGCTAACAAATGCTCCGGTGTCAATAAAGAATTTAAAATCACGACCAAATGGGGAAGATATGTTTATGTATGGGAGACTATAACCGCGTATATTAATATCTTTGCATCCTGTTAGTTTGCTGAGAATTCTACAATAAAATTTACTATTTAATGCTACAATAAAATTTACTATAAAATTTACTAAAAATTACTATTCATATCGTGAGTGGAGTCAGCCTGATTTCACTGGTTCT